>CALNVZ010000641.1:7004606-7048558 GCA_940671915.1 Paracentrotus lividus | reverse complement strand
CCGACTAGTCCTTTCATGATATGCCACCTGAACTCGCACTGTCCTAATTTCAAATATGCCGTGTGTTGCAGTATAGCAAGGTATTTTGCTTGGTCTCAATCACCTTGCTACAAGAGGGGAGTTGACTCTAGTTCACATTTGCATTATTGTACAATCAAGGCCAAATATTTTCAAAATAATGTTACATATTTTGTGTTGGAGAGTCAGAAGGGCGTTATTGCAGCTTAAAGATGTTCCGTTTGAGAACCAGAAGGACGCTATTTGCGTACTAAGTCAATGGAAATATTGCAACCCGGTGCTTTATGACTTTTTTCTTTCAAGTGTCTCGCAAATTTTGACACCAAGGTCGAAGAAAAATCGTATACTCCGTTGTCACGTTACGCAACATTACGTAATCGCATGTTCAGGCCTAAATTGAACGAAAATCGTCATTTTTGCAGTGTTTGTGCACAAAAAAATGCTTTTTTCTAAGTTTCTTTATAACACTGATAATTGTTATTTTATAATTTTTTATTTATTATTATAATTTGTAATTTATAATTTCAAGTGTCTCGCAAATTTTTGACACCAAAGTTCGAAAAATCGGATACTCCGTTGTCGCGTTACGCAACATTACGTAATCGCATGTCAGGGCCTAATTGAACGAAAATCGTCATTTGGTCGGTGCGTTTGTGTACAAAAACTGCTTTTTTCTAAATTTCTTTTAACTAACACTGATAATGTTATTTATATTTTTATAATTTCTTTATAACATCTGATTAATTGTGCCTTTCTGAGCCTTTTGATTGATAAATTTGTCTTTATATTGATCAAAATACATTTCTCAAGCATAAAAAATTACAAAAACAAAGAAATACATAAGAAATAAAAACAATAATGTTTCTCAACGCGAACATACTTTGATCTGTTATTAGCGCCTCCCTGTTCTCAGCCTACGATTTTGTCTCCCTAACCTAGAAGAAAGTAGTAATTAAGGTACTGTACTATTTACCAGTACCACCGTTCTACAGCGAGCCCTGCACAATATGATTTGATATAATTAACCAAGCACCTTGCTAAAAGGCATGCTCGTAGGGTTCCATTTTTGTAAGTTTTTGTTAGGACTTGGCCGTCATAATTTGTAAGTTTCAAACCTCTTATGGTTTTTCATTTGATTACAGGTACTAGTTGATGTCAACATTGACAAGCAAGTTAGTCAACAAGGACACATTCAAGGACCCTACCCTCCAAACGCAAAGCTAAGAGGGAAATCAAGGAAAGTTGTCGCATGAGTTAAGTATTTCTTTGACTTGTTGACTTGACTCATTATGCCCCTTCCCCCCATAACATAAAGTGATTACTTGCAATTTATATATCAAATTGACCCCCCTCCCCCCCAGTCAAAATCTCCTCTTGAAAATCCCAGTCAGAATAGGGTTAAACTAGGTTACATTATAAACATGTTGTAAATCACATGCTACGCAAAATCTTTGACATAAAAATAAAAACTTATATGTTGTTGTTGGATCTTTTTCCCCGCAGGACAACCAGATATTTTATTCAGGCATCCATTTTGGAGCAAATCACACTTTTGGTTGCCCTGTAGGGCAACTACTTAAAAATACTAGTGTTGAGCGTGGCATTACATAATATACTTCAAAGTTGAATTTAACAGAGTTATGAATAATAGCTTCATCATGTTCATTTCCAAACATGTGTTTATTCTGTTTTCTTTGTTTCTTCTTTATTCTCTTTCACACAGGTACAAGACTGGCAAGAACAAGTGGTTCTTCCAGAAGCTGCGATTCTGAGAAACTAATGGACTCCCAACACTCCCCATCATCATGTACATTATGGACTGCTCACATTTGCTCACATGCTCTTCAGATAGGCCTGCAATAAAAATATGAAATCTGGCGATGATGCCATACCCAAGATAATGTCTGCAAAGGAGTTTTATTTTGTTTCATGTGCAGTGCGAGTTTGATATTACAGTTTTCGAGACATAACTAAAGGAGGGTCTTGTGGTAAAGAACGGAAGCTTTGACGATTGACTGTGATTAAATAAGAATGGTGGCTTCTTCATATGTGATGCTGGAAGCTTTTATACTAGGCTCCATCCTCTCTGATTCACTACCTAAATCTGGCGTGCCTTCTAATTAGCAGTTTTTGAATCTGGCCGATGGCAACGAGGTTCTAAAAGCAGGAATGGAAGGTTTTGATGAATGAAATTATAATGGTGACTTCTGCATGCGTGATGCTCGGTGCTTGCTACATACTCGAGGCAGTCGACTGGCTGAACTGAGAATGACAAGACAAGGCATTTGAGGTTCTCGATAAAGTCTGTCAATTGGAACCAGTAGAAAAGCTGGAGAGTCACGCTGTAAGAAACCACCAACAATTACTTATCAAAAGCTTCCATTCCCTACCTCTGGAACGTTGCTCAAGTCTACGTTATTCAAAAACTGCCTATTTAACCAATGAAAGTAGGGAGGAGAGGTATAAATGTTATGTAAGAAAAAGCCACATTGTTATTTACCTAAAGCTTCTACTCTTTATCTCTTGAACCTCTTCTGGTTCAGGTTGACAAGTTTCAAAAACTCATGAGTCTGTGTAGAGTTCTGGATGCATGGCTGAAATGAAAGAGTTTCATCGCAAAACGGGTTACTGTACAAACCTTTATTTTTGCATACCGGTACAGATGGTCCCATATACAGAGATGCCAGCCCTACAGAATAATTAAATCATTAGAAATTAGAACGTGAGTAGCACAAATACTTAAAAAAAAGCTTAACCAAATGACTTCTCATGAGAGAAAGCTTGAACGATAACATTTTGCTCTGTCATTCAATTTGGGAATGCATTCAAATCAATAGATTTCTTCAATACATTGTAGATTGCTTTCTTTTGTGACCAAGACATTCATTTCAGCTGTTTCAGTTATTTGCGTTATATTCACATTCTAATTTTTAATGTTCTAATCAATCCGTAGGGTTGGTATCTCTGCATATATTCTCATGATTTTTGGGAGAAATTCTCGGCTCAATTTCTTGATTTTAGTAAATATATGTGATACGTCTTGTCGAAATGAGAGAGAAGTCGCAGATCAAAGATCCGAGTAAATCGACAAACTAATAAAAAACTCAAAATTATTGGAGGAAAATTTTTTTTATTATTTTCTGGTTCTACCATGCTTCATCTTTGCTCTGTAAAAAAAATGAGTGAAAATGATAACGGGAAAGTGGTAAAAAAGCAGTTTTTCGGCGAGTGTTTTTTCGCGTCATAATTTTTTTTTTCCGGACATACAAGCGCACGTCCACGCTCATTTCCCCTCTCCGTTTAGCTCCGCCCTTAGCAACGCATGGCTTTGTTTGTTGGACGTTCACGGTCATGTGTTGTGTGATTTCTATTGGCTTTTTGTTTCGTTTTTGTGAGCGAATAGCGAACTAAACTCTCTTAGCTGCACTCAGCTGTGCGATGCCACACAACTGCTGTGAATAAAGCTGTTTCATCCGGATAGCGGAGCACGCAAACGAATGTCAAATCTAACAATCGGGTGGGGGGGGGTTATGTGGGGAAAAGCTACTTATTGCTTGACTTAGCTATCTGGATCCAAATGAATGTTAATTTCAGCATTTTATTTTAGGGGCCGCGATATCTGTTGTCTGATGGGAAATTAAACCTCCCTATAAACAAAATTTGGTTCCATCAGGGAAACATAGAGCACACAAAGAGGTGACGTGATCATAATACTTTCTGATACAAGTATTTAGGTTAAAGTCTTAAGACGCGTAAAGAATGCTAATTTAAAATTGAAAAAAAATATGGTTTAAAATTGGTTGATTATTGCATTATGTGGAAACCAATGAGCTAAGGGGGGGGGGGAGTGGCAATCAATCTAGTATAAACTGCGGCTGGTATCTCACTTTTTGGGAACTACTTTGAAACAACTTTAAGACGGCTTAGAAACAAGTTTGAGACGAGTTGTTGAGACGTCGCGGAGACGTCTCTAATACTATTTATCCGTCGCGGAGACGAAATTTGTTATTCTGTCGCGGAGACGTCTCGCGAGTGAGATAGCACCCATATATAGCTACTAGCAAATTCTGCAGTTTATTTTACAAAGTAATGTGTTTAAGAAAGTAGCGTTTACTAAACACGACGAAACAAAATACGATTTACTCTTAAACTAATTCATTTCTAAAAATTATTAATATCTTCTTATTACTGGTAACAAGTTTGTATACAATAAAGACGAGATCGAGCAAATCATTTACGTTTTTATTTTCATTGTCTTAAGCTAACCTAGCCACTCATAAAACGTGATCAGAGAAATTCTAAATACATTCGTGAGGCCAATAATTATTAAAACATTTTTGGGGCTTATCTTATCATATACTTATTCCAAGAATATAACAAAATGCATAAGCCCCTGTACAAGAATAATTTAGTCTATAGACCATTATTATGTTTAAATTTCCAACAGAGTTCAGATCAAAATGACTCGCTTTATTATGAGTAAGAGTACGCGATTGACATTCAAGAACGCACGCAAACATCGGAATAAAACCCAAAAAAGGTTTTAAAATAGTTTTGTTTCTAACTAATTTAGCCCAGGATTGGTAAACACTTTTCTTAAAAGAGCGGACTTTTTCTTAAACAATTAGAAGAGCATGACGTTTTCATTTATTTGACGAAGATATAAAACAACTAACCAAATTCAGCTTCTTTTTTTTTGAGAAGATTGAACATCGCCGTTATTTCCGCTTGCTGCGCTTGCCTCGATCTTCTTTCCTCCATGCCTCGATCATGCGTGACGGACGAGTATTGTTCTCTGTATACCTGAATGCAGCCTCCTCATTGGTCAATCGTTTCACCTTTGTAACAAGTGGTTGCTAGGGCATTTCGGTGAGTACAGCGGTGACAGTGTTCTTTTTTTTCTGGCGCGGGGTACAAAGGAAGTCAAACTTCGCATGCGTTTTTCTCTTGATTTTGATTTCCAAGAGCACAATTCTCCTCGCGTTCAGAGGCTAATATCTCCACTTCTATTTACTCTTTACAGTCGGGTTATATATCAAATTCAAGGCAATGAATCAGGGATCAATAATATCAAATAAAATGGATTTCAAAAATTGCCAATAGTCTCTCCTTTCGACGTGACGCATCACATATATCAGGATTCCCAGCCCATCAGGGAAAATTATTTTTCTTTTTTCCAGTCGGGGAATTTGATAAAAATGCCTAAGATCAGGGAAAAGTCAGGGAATTTTGATTGGCCCAAAAATAAAAAGTATGGTAATTAGTCAGACTAATGTTTTATACTGCGAATCGTTCACTGCGACAGCGTAAAAAAACACGCAAAATTGGAAATGGGTAAGAATAGTTATCACAGAATTTTGAGATTTCATCAGGGAAAAATCAAGGAATTTTGTTTTCGCGAAATGCTGGGAACCCTGTAAATAAAATGCCTTATATTGAAGTGAGAATTTTTGTTATACTGACTCGTGAAATTAGCGAAAATCAAATCTTTGATATACATGTATATACAACTTATTACAGTACAGTGGAAACCAGTTATAACAAGGTCCTGGGGACCATAGAAGCTACCTTGTTATATCAGGAATCCTGTTGATCAGAATCCGGGTAGAAAACAAGCTAGAACCAGCAAAATAATCTTGTTTTATTAGGAACCTCATTTCCACTGTATATCAATTTTTTGCCAAATTTAGGATACAGTCCATTCCAGGGGGGTGTTTCACAAGGAGTTAAGTAGACTTAAAAATCGCTCTTAAATCGTTAGTTTTGTGCATGATATTATGCATCACCTCATTTGATTGACCATGCTCATGGCATGCGCGCCATTGTGAAATCTATCAATTAAATTGCGCGTAATAAAACAAGATGGGCGTAAAAGTTAAGTGCTACTTGAAGTCTACTTGACTCTTCGTGAAACACCCCCTGGTGTATTGAGGTAATGGGGACCTATTCAATCGTTATACTGAACACGGACATATCTAAAGGAAAATGTGTTCATGTTTGTAATAGGGACTGGAACAGTTATCTTGACATTACAAAATTTCCTGTCTGTGCTCGTTATAATGGGAGTAGACTGTTTTTGCGATTGGAGTCAATAAAGTGTAAAGTAAATGGTAGGAATTAGATAACACGGAATCAATAGCTTGCCATCACCTTAGTGAAATGGAAATGGTGTTGATTGAAATGTTATATTCTGGTACGGTGGAAACTCGTTATAGGGAGGTCTGATATAACGGTAATTTTGCTAGTCTTTACTCTTTGTATTCTTTGATATTTTTTTTCACCCTGGCAGAGGCATTTATGTAATATAACAAGATAATTTCCATGGTTGGAACCTTGTTTTAATTCCATTAAGTTTCCACTTTAGGCCTATGTGATGGTGGATTTATGCCCCAGTCACATTTCCAGTTAGGGGCCCATACACCATGTAGAAAGCAGGCATTTTAGCTGTCGATGTACAGTACGTTCAGGCTCCACAGTGGAAACGCGACTGTGGCATCACCGGGAAAATGTCAAAATTAGCATTCAATCCGTTTTAAGATCAAACTCTTTAAAGTGTTTAGTCTGCCCCTAATCTAACGAGGTGCTCATGACCAAGCCAATTACCGAACACTTCTATTTAAAAAAAATGTTCTATAACAACGATCACAGGTGAAAAGATTTTGTTAAGATGCAATTTCCCCTTGTCCAAATTTTGAAATGGGTGCATGTGTCTGTTTGTTCACTATGACAACTGAAGGCTCTTGGCTTTAACCCTCTAGCACCTAAACCGCCCTTCTCTGAAGCATGCTATAGTCAAGATAGCATCAAAAATATGTGATGAAACATGCTCATACTTGTTGTGGATTACATATTGGATGTGTGCTGTCCGATTCTGCACAAAAAAACTATGTTTTAAGAGCAATTCTTATTGAAAAAAAAACCCGATTGAAACACAGCATAACCCATTCTGCTAGTGAGTAAACTGACACTTTTCGCAGTCTCCAGGTGCTAAAGGGTTAAAGGACTCATCCGGGCTGGAGTTTGCATTATTAGAAAATTAAAGTAAAATCGAAAAAGCACAACACTGAAAATTTCATCAAAATCGAATAAGAAATAGCAAAGTTATGAATTTTCTTAGGTTATTGGAATTTTTTATAAACAGTCTTCAAATTGGCAAACTGATGATGTCTAGTCCCCCTACTTTCGTATTTTATTGTATGAAAATACCAATATCAAGATTTCCTGCCTCAAGGACATAAAAACACGGATTAATCCTTGTGGAATGTTCAAGGTCACGGTCACAGGTGCTTTTACTTATTTCAGTATGAGGGACAGATTTTCTGTATACGCAATAATATAAAAATGAGATAAATAGGATTTCATATAATTAAATACACAAGAAGTAGGGGGACTGTGACATCATCAGTTTGCTCATTTGAAATTCAAATATTCAAATGAGACAATTGCCAAGAACTGTTTTACACAAAAAATCAAGACTAAAAAAATGCATAATTTGTAATTTTCATCGATTTTGATGAAATTTCTGTGTTGTGCTTGATGAATTTACTTAATTTTACAAAACTTTTTCATTTCAGCCCGGACTCCTCCTTTAATAGTCCAGGTATCTCATTTAACATGAGTTGACTTTACCTCCTTGAAATTGTATTGCACAGACAAATATTTCAAATTTTGACTGGGAAAATTAACTTGTTACTCTGTGCTCATTATAAAAGACTAAACTGTAGAATAAAGTCCTTTCGGTTCGTAACTAGTACGGATATGGCTCGATTTCACAAGACAATTGTCTTAGTATATAATTATATGTGGCACTCCAGGACAATGAATATGATTTTTAACCCTTTACAGGGATGCACTTTCCAGACTAAATTAGGAATTGCTACTTTTTCAACCTTACTTTTCACCATATGAAACACTTTTTTGTGTTCAAAAGGACCATTCTATATGATTTTCCTACTTTTTTTTATCACTGCTAAGTGGCATCCCTGCCTTTAGTACCTAGAGATGCGTGGAAAGTGTCAGCTTACTCCATAACGGAAAGGGCTTTTCTGTGTTTAACTTTGCATCAGGGTGTTTCAATTAGAAATACTCGCAAAACATACTCTTTTTTTTTTTTTTTTTTGCAGAATTTGACAGCACACATCCCATGGGTACGCACAAAGAAGCATGGGCATGTTTTATCACATATTTTTTGATATCGTCATGACTTTAGCATGCATAAAACGGGCAGTTTTGGGCGGTTTAGTAAGCTGACGCGGCGTTTAGGTACTAAAGGGTTAAGGTAAACAAGCATGGTCAAAAGCACCTTGAGAAAACGAGAGCAGAAAAGACATAAGAGCGAGTTTCTTTTACCGAGGAGACTAATACAAAGAGATGTAATATGTCACACACAAAAAAGAAGAACACATGCAAAAGTTATGCACAGTTTGACAAATAAGATTATTTTTATTTAATCATTTGTTTAATATTCCTAATCATTGAAATTGACAAACATGATTTCATTACAATGGAACAAAACAGTTTAAAACATCAATACCCATTATTTAGTTCAATTAATGCCCTGTAACATAAGAGTCACTATCGATTGCAAATTCAAGTCAATGATTCTGATTGGTTCACTGGGACTTTTACTAAAGAGGCATGCAACGAGGATCTGATTGGCTGCTATCGATTGGCAATTGATCGCAACTCTTTATGTTACAGGGCACTAGTGTAACCTTGATTCTACATCATCAGAGCATACTCTATTCGTGGAAATATTTGCGGTACATTAATTTTCGCGGATTACGCGCAAAGAGCAGCAGGCGCGAATTAAAACCGCAATATATAGCCATGAGCCTATGCATGTTTTGAATGGGTTCAATTGCCAGCTTACGAACATGTAGCACGAATTTAAGATCTGTGAAAGTTTTTGAGGCTGCTCAGCGTGAAAATTAATCACGCGAAAATATCAGCGGATACAGTAGTTGGTGAACTTGTCCATTATTATTATACTCTGAACTGTTATAGAAGACCTTTCGTAATCAAGAAAAGCAAGATAAACAAACAGGTTCAAAGATGGGACCATGCCCACCTTACATTCAGCAGAAGCAACAAAAAAGAAAAGAAAATTGCACTGCGCAAGGAAAATATGGATAGTGGAAACTCATCATAAAAGTTTTTATATAATGGGATTTTTGCAATTGCTGGTCCCAGCTCTTTGCATTATTTTGTATTTTTACCCTGATAAAAAGTCATTCCTGATAAAACAAGGTAAATTCTATGGTCTCACAGACCTCATTATAATGAGTTTCCACTGACATAATAATGGAATTTACAAGAATTTCTAAACTAAAGCAGTCTTTTTTATTTAGGGACAAGGAACAGTCATAGACCTACTGTTTTTAAGTCCTGTCTGACAAACCGATATTACATTGAATGGGGCCAATTTTAACACTTCGTGCTACAAGTAGGAATGCACAATAAAAGCCCTACCTTACACTATATATAGTTCACTGAAAATAAAAAAGAAAAACATACATCCATTTCAAATAATGGAAGGTAAGTAGATCGGAGCCTTCAAACAAGAGCAACATTACTTTCATTTATACAATAAAATCATAAATAAGACTATGCTACATATAATACATTTGTTTTATATACATATCTTACTGTCATCATTCAATGGGACAACAAGTTTTTCATGATAACAACATAAATGTCATTAACAGAAATAAAGTTTTATGAACACTTTCCACAATAAATCACTATTTTGAAGGGATCTAGTTCATAAGAGAAAATATCAACTGGAAGTGAGAAGAATACATGCTCTTCATTATAATAAGAATTGACTGTACATAAATCAATTTTGCTTTTGGTATGCATTTTCTATTTTTATGTGAAATGTTAAATCTGTATCTTTTCTAAAGCTCCAAATTTTATTGTCTGAAACGAAGGTAAACGGAAATTATTTAGCCCAATTGAAAGTGGGTTAGAGCAGTGCCAAACTGACGTGCTCGATTCTTTCCTAGTTGAACGCCAAAACAGGGTAGTAGCATCATAGATGTTTCATAAATAGGGAATGTATTTTAGTGGAAACTTGTTATAACGAGATCTGATATGAGGTTCCTGGGGGACATTTCATGAAAGGACTTGTCGAACGTTAATCTGACAAATTTGCTCTCAGCCAATCAGATGCAAGCATTTCAGTAGCTTATAACAGTTGTCAGGGAGATTCAGTGAATATTTGTTTCATGAACGGCTCCCACATATAACAAGTTAATTTTATCCTAGTCCAAGATCTTTGTATTATTTTTCTTTTTAACCCTGTGTTGTGTTTCCAAGACATTCGTAAATTACGAATGACCTTACGAGAGACTGGTGATCAGTTCTTGCACTAAATGATTAAGGATGGTGATTACAACAGCACTCAAGAACATGTTCCAGTTGTTTTAAAGTCATTCAAAACTTTATGAAACAACTTGGTGAAACACCATCCAGGGGGTCATTTCATCAAAGGACTGTCGGACGTTTTATCCGACAAACTGTTATAAGCTACTGAAATGCTTGCATCTGATTGGCTGAGAGTCCTTTGATGAAATGCCCCCCAGATATAACAAGGTAACTTCTTCTGGTCCAAAGGACTTCGCTATAACGAGTTTCCACTGTACATGTGTGTTGTGAAGTATTCTAAAGCCTATGTGATTCTACTGAAACTCTGTGGTCCATTTGAATCTATTTCTTGACAGCTTTCATCCTGCTCTCTAGGGATTCACAATTGGCTGGATTGAGCTAGATTGGCAGCAAGGATTCTTTCAGCTGAAAAATAACATAAAACAAAATAGAATAATAAATATATTAAGGTGCAGGGGTGGTAGTCATTGTATGATCATTGTTGGAAAACGATGATGGTCATGAGAAATTATGAAAATGGGATGTTGATAACGACATCAATAATAGACAAAATTTATGACAAAGATTCTTAGTAACAGAAGGAATTTTGATCAAATGCATATGAAGTATGACTTCGGTACTGTAGAGTTTTTAGTTATCTTTCAATCATTTCATTTTCTTACACTGGTCCATCATATCAGTGGCACACAACTTATCATGGGCTGGAGGGCAGAGAGGGCTGCAGCCCCATCCCCCTTTCAGGGGGGCATTTCATGAAAGGACTTGTCGGTCGCTTTATCCAACAAATTTGCTCTCAGCCAATCAGATGCAAGCATTTCAGTAGCTTTTACCAGTCTGTGGATAAAACGTCCGCCAAGTCCTTTCATGAAACACTCCCCAGGAAACATACAAAAACACAAAAAATTACCTGTTTGAGAAGAGTATCTTGACTGCCCATACTAGAGGTGGAGTGCTGTTGTGATGTATCTAACTGGCTCAGTGCTTGGCTGAATTGTAAAGCTGTTAATACAAATAAACAAAGCAGCACCAAAGATCAGCATCTGGGAATACACAACTAAAAACTGTAAAGCTTTGGATGTTTGAGTTGGTCTAATGGTCAGCCTAAAAGTTGATTCATTTACATTCTACGAAGGCTGGTTTAATGTCAGTCCTTAGATTGTTTTTGTATTTTCAGGGAATAATTTTCCGGTATCGCATCGCAATTTGCGATGCATTTTTGACCATTTGCTACGCAACTTTTTTTATGAATCGCAGCTGTTGCGATGCGCAAATTGACAGTCTATGAGTCGATCGGGCTTGTTTGCCCCGCGTAACCTGTATTACTTTTTACATGTTATTGTGCTATGAATGTTAAATGCCGATACACAGAGCCTGCCGCGCCGATGTGCATGTGATGCGACGGCGGGAAGCACATGTTCAGCGCTGTGCGATGAGCGTACTACAGTCACTCTCTAACATACACAGAATACACACACTCGACGTAGATACGACTAGATCAAGGAGTCACCTTATAAACAGTGATGTTTTGACTACATTGATCGCACGTGAGTATTCAGTGCAGTGACACCCCCAGTGTTTTGATTTGCGTTTGACATCAATGCGAAGGCAGCTGTTTCATTCATGCGGAATATTTCTGGAATTATTTGCAAACATGTCTATTCGTGTTGTGACTGTGGAGGGATGGAATTAAAGAACTTGACCAACATCGGGAAGGTGAATATGAAAAACATGGAGGGAAGTTAAGTTGCATTAAATGCAAGATTGTATCAAGCATCAAGCCGATTGAGATCGCTGCGGAATTTTAACCTTGTTTCATAAATGGAATAACAGGATCGGGACTAAAGAAGACAATGTGATGAAACATTCACGTAGTGACATGCACAAGAAAGCAGTTGATCTTAATTTGAAGCCCAAACTTACGTCGACGCAATTTCAAGACAACACCAATCGGGAAAGCATTGGCTGGAGCATCAGGTGAAGAAGAAAAACGAGTGAGTAAACTCTTTGACATTGCATATACTATCGCTAAGGAAGAACTGCCTTTTACAAAATACCCTGCCATTATTGAGTTGGAGAAAAAACATGGGAGTATCTTAGGAAACACATACATTCATGAAGCAAAATGCAGTGAGTTTATTGGTGTCATCGCCGATACAATGAAGAGTGAAATGCTCGCTGCCTTACGAGAGGCCAAGTACTTTTCCATCATGGTTGATGGTTCTACTGATGCCAGTGTGACCGAGAAAGAACTTGTTTATGTTCATTTTGTGAATGACAAAACTGGTGAGGTTCAGTCAACTTTTCTGCCTCTCTGATGTTAAGCATGCTACTGCACAAGGCTTGAAGGATGGGCTGGATGAAACATTCGCGATGATAAATATGGCACTCAAGGGAAAGTTGATCTGTGTTTGTGCTGATGGTGCTGCAGTGAACATGGGAGCAAATAGGCTTGACGTCTTCTACGTAATGATGGAATGCCGTGGTTGATAGGAATGCACTGCCCTATCACAGCTGGAACTAGCTGCTAAAAATGCCTTTGAGGGCACATACATGAATGAGATCAATGATATGCTTTGTCACTGTATTACTTGTATGAGAAGGCCCAAAACGTCTACGAGAGTTGAGGACTCTGGGTGAAGTCATGGGAGACGTTGTGACTAAGCCAGATAAAGCTCATGGGACAAGATGGCTACAGCACAAGTCCAGGGCACTTGCCTCCCTTATACGGTCATATCCAGTCATTGTTGCCCATCTTGAATTTATGGCTAGTCAATCATCAGCAGCAGCAGAGTGGCGCTAGATATCGGGATACTGAAGATCTGACAAGTTTCAGTTTGTGCTGCACATGCTGCTGTTTGTTTATTGCAGCCACTGGCTTCCACTTTCCTGTAATCTGCAAGGACAGTCTGTGGACCTTATGTTTGCCATGGCCATCTGAGTCATTTCATGCTTCCACACAATCTCTTGAGTCAGATGAGGAAACAGATACATCAGAACTCTCAAAGTTCCTTAGGGATATCAACTTTGCAGACGACAATATCGAATCCAGTACAAGAATGTTCAGCTGACTAATGTAAGAAGGGACGTTTTCAATGCTTTCCAGAACGGAAGAAAGTCATATGTGAACAAGATCAGAGAATGTGTTGACACTAGATCGCGGACTTCAACTCACAACTTTTCCAAGCGTTCAAGTTGTTGGATACGAATGTCTGGCCAAGAGACAAGCCTTCTCTCGATAAATTTGGCTACACAGAACTGAGCACACTCTTGAACATTTCAAGGATTTATTTCAGCATGAGGAAATGCAGCAAGAGTCACTTGTGTTAGAAATGGAACTCTTTCAAATCTTATTGGCATAGTTGTTTGATGGATTTGAAGAGCAATGATGTTTGGAGATCGTTTCTTAACATCACAAGCAAGTACCCCAATCTTGTCTCTTGGTAAGGGTTCTGCTAACTGTGCCAATCAGCAATGCCAAGGTGGAGAGGGGATTCAGCACAATGCGATGAATCAAAACAGACTGGCGGCAGACTCAATGCTAAGACACTTGATCATCTTATGAGGATCAGCATTGAGGGCCCATCTTCCATTGACTATAATCCTCAACGTGCAGTCAAGCAGTTCTTTAGCACACCTCGAAAGCCTAATGTTCAGCCCTATAGTGGAAGCAACAAGCGACCATACCCAATTGATGACTAAATGTAAGTAAATCCATAATGTTTAATGAGAAATGTTAGTATGTTTTTAACTTTAAAATTTGCCGCGCAGAAGTGGGAAAAACTGCTATACAATTTTGTTCAACTGCTATACAAAAATTATTTGTATAGCAATTTTGCTATGCATTTTTTTCTCCTAAAATTTATTAACCGCTGAATTTTTTACAATGTATATTTGTAACAACTTTTAATGGAATGTGGACATAAAATGTGAAAGTTGAACATAAATAATGACTGATTTTCAAAAGTCAAACTACATCCAATTCAACCTGATCCATAGATTTCCCTTGTAAAATGTATCACTAGACTTCAAGTACATTTTAAATTACAAGAAAAAAGTCAGAGAAACCATGATTTAATATGAAAAAGAAATGAGTAACCTTGCTCCTTGCACAAGGAGAATGCTAAGTTAGGCAATACCATTTTAAATTTTCTCTAGAATGTTAAAAAGTCTTAACAAAATTTAGAATTTTGTTCTATTCAACTAAGAAAGATTCTCATCTTTCCTCCAGACTGCAATGATGTGCAATTTGTGCATTTTATAATACATGCGCAAAAGTTACGCCCTTATTGTGACATCACTACTACTCCTTAATCCTCACAGATTGGTAGAAAAGAGTGTACTCAACCATTGAGGAGTGCGTTCCTCTGTCAAAGTGCTAAAAAACCTCAAACATTACAGTTTTCCTGGGATTACACTTGTATTTTAACTGACTAATCCTCATCCGTCCTTGCGCTTACGATTCATTGTCTAGTTAAATATTTCTGCGTGCTATGGAGAAAAGTAAGTCGTCGACCCACATGGAAAATTATGCATTTTATTATACTGAACATTGGAGGCACATGCATTATGAAACGCACAAATTCCTTCAAATAACAGATGTAGTGTACTCACCTTGTTCATGTAGGTCTTTGAGAGCATGAAGTCTGTCTACTACTTTAGGTAGGGTGTTGGCTATGCTGTCCCATTTCTGGACCATTTCATATAGTTCAGAGATCTGTCAACAACAACCAAAATAATTTCAGTTTTACTTTCAAAATAACTTTATTGATTGGTCAACAAAGGGAGAAATATGTAGTTCTGAAATATGCTAGGTCATGAATGACTGTTTAGTGTAGTGACAGGTTCAACATTTTCAAAGGATCACTAATCAGTAAAACAGCTTGAAATTGGGACAAGGATTATTATCATTTAAAATACATTCAAGGATTATAAGAATACAATTACTGTTTCACATCTTGGTCCTGGATCGATGAAAACATTGTACATAGACATAAAAACTACAAATGAGGAAATAATAAGATAATTGCTGGGTTGTAACAGAGTATTTCTGTATTAGCAGTCATCAAAAGGGGAGTGGACTTGATTCAAATATATTGTTCAAAATTTTTTTTTTATGTGCTGTTTTTATGAAAATGCAGAATGAACTTTGAACTTTGTGTACCTTGCTATCCTTGGCTGCATCCTCCACAGCAGACTTCTTCTCTGAGACCTGGTCTAGTCGCTGGAGTAGACCCTGGAGCCTAGCCTCGATGTGATCCACTTGACCAGGATCCAAGATGGCTACCCTGGCTTGGAGCTGACTGACCGATTCCTGAAAAACAAAGACAATTTTCGATTTATTGAAAAAGAACAACATGTGTATTGACAGCCATTTCAATAATTCAGAAATTGCGGTGCCTAAAGCTATCAAGTTTAGTTGATCACAAAGATGAATTGTGATTTATTGAAAAAGAACGAAGTACATACTGACAGCCATTTCAATGTATCGGAAATTGTGGTACCTGAAGCTTTCAATTTTAGTTGATCACTCTTGGCACGTACTGCAACTGACACATCACAATGCCGCGACAGCATCTACACTTTAGGCAGAGTACTTCTTCAAGGATCAAAATTTATTTCAAATTTTTTAAACATATGAAACACAAAAGAGATACACATTACATGTACAAATGTATATAACATACATTGCCTGCCAAGTTCAACTATAGTCACAATTGTACTTAATAACTGTACAATCGTAATAATTCATTTTCTCTGTAATGGCAGGGCCAAAAGATCTGAAAATCACTGATAATGCTAGGACCAGGTTTGCGGCATAATTTCTCGTAGTTCATACTAAGCAAATATCGCTGTACTATTTTTTAATAATTAAAGAGAAAAGTCTTCTTTTTTATGAATAAAGTTAATGTGGTGGGCAAAGAGTTAATGCAGTCAGTTCCATTTATAATGAGGTGCACAGGACAAAGAAACTTACGTTATAATGAAACATTGCACCCATGCTCATTTTAATTGGAACGTAGACTATACTGCCCTACTTTGGCAAAAGGAAGCAACATTTGAGTTTTTAATGTTTTGATATTTTATGTGGTGCCACCTTTTTGCAGTCCAAATTTCATGTCTCAAAGTTTATCCATCTTTGAAATATTTAAGGTAAGACATTAGGAGATTACATTGACATCAGTGTAAATGACGTAGGCATTTTGCTCATTTACAGGAAATGCCACTTTTGTCAGTTGCTTCCTTTTGCCAATGTAGGGCAGTATTTTAATATAACAACTCAAGACAATCAAATCATAATGGAAAACATAAGCAATACAATGCAATCGTCATAGCATATATTCGATGCTTGTATATTTTCTTGTGAATCGTACACAGTAATCATAGTACTTACCATTAGACTCTTTGAAGTTGTATCAGCAGTCAATGATGCCTGAAATCAAATCAAAATCACTCTATGAATTAATAATTATAATAATAATAATAATGCATTTGTATAGCGCCATCTGTCTAGTTAAACTATTCCGAGGCGCATTGTAAAACAAGATGAAAGTGTTAAACTACAAACAAACATCATGTCCATGTAGTTACAATCACATTCTCTTAATAAAAACAGAAAAGAGGGACAGCCTGTGAGGTGCACACTCCGAATCTGCCATGTCAAAGTCAAAGAGGAAAGGAATTGTCAATGCCAAGTACACAGACAGTAAAAAACAATACACATTTTGATAATTATATAAAGAACTACAAAAATTCTAGATACAATATAATACAACATTAATACTCAAGTTAGTATGCCTTCACAAAAAGAAATGTTTTGAGATTAGATTTGAACGTTTCTAATGTCTCCAAAGAACGAATCTGTGTTGGTAATGCATTCCATAAAGCTGGAGCAGCTGAAGAAAATGACAGATCTCTGTACATGGATACATTTCTTTTTGTAACAAGCAAGTTTTCCTGAGGAGTGTAGATTATGACTAGGAACATATTCTGTAAGAAGATTGAATATATATGAAGAGGCACAGCCATGCATTGCCTTCCAAGTACTCTATGAATTAAGATACGTTCACACATGTCCCCAAAAATATCCTTTCAAATAATGCTCGACTATCTTTCCTCAAGTTTAACATATTGCCTTTCCTTTGACAAGCAGTGGTGGCTTCAATTTTAGGGTCAAGAGAGCTACAGTAGCGCTTGAGATCAACGTCACAGTTGATTGCAAATGATATCATCACCATTCACTTTGTGTACAACTGCACTCAATCGATTGCAATCAGCTGTGACGTTGATCTCAGGTGGTACTGTACAGTTCTAATGGAGTTCAATGTCACAGCTGACTGCAATCCAATGAGCTCGGTTGTACACTATTTTAATCACATGATTGCTAGGAACTGTGATGTTGAACTTGGACAAGAATATATGATTGGGACAAGAAATCAATCTTGTTACATCTAGAGATTAAGTTCCCCAAAATAGTGATTTTCACCAAAATTTGACATACAAGGTCTACTCATCCCAGCGACAATATTTTCTCTTATGTAGCAATAATTGTAATAATATCCAACATCCTCAATATCAAAAAATAGAAGATAAAATTTTACCCTGAAGCACTGACCATAAACTTTAAATAGGGAGAAACATGTATGTACATTCAGATGATCTAACAATCACCCACAAGCAGCAACAGCAAATTCTAACACTACACCATTCCCATCTTCATCATTTACTTACAAGTTTTTGTGGATCTTCACCAAGCATAGCCTCCAATCTGTTCAACCTCTGCTCCAACTCAGCTCCCTGTGAAAATAGATTTGAAAGAAAAATTAGAAAAGGATGATCACATTGATACTTTCACGAAAATGGGCCTGACTAATTTTTGAATAGTTGGGCAATCGAGTTGTGCCTCTTTGTGAACCCTTCTTGGCCAGTTGGCCGATGCTTGAATTGTGTGATTTTAAAATGATCAAAATTCTGGCAAGTGCTTCAAGCATTAGCAAGAATAGTTTGCACACTGGCCCCGATTCTCCAGTACTGGCTAAGAAGGGTTCACAAAGAGGCACGACTAGACTGCCCAAACTTTCGAAAATTAATCGGGCCATATTTGTGAAAGAGTCATTGATGCAAAAGTTATTCAGTTATTGTTTGCGTGGCAGTTTAAATTTTAATATAACATCCAAAACAAACATTTTCTTTTATGTCAATATCCACAATACGTGTACCGTGTATACTGTTTTAATTTACCTATGACCACGATGTGCAACTTATACAGATATCAAAGATTCTGTTTCACATCAAATACAATATTCATACTTGTGTTCAACAATCCCAACTTTCAGCAATTAAGGAAATATTTTCATTTGCACAATTCACATAATGAATGTAACAACCAATATACAAGTATTATGACATGAAGTATATTACATTAGGACTAAAAATTTCAAAATAATCTTAAAGACATAGGGGCTTCAGATTTCATGGGGAGTGGATCATAATTTGCTGAACCCAGACTTTGTGAAAAGCACTGGAAATACCCATCTTGAAGCTAAATTTCTTGACCACAACAAAACAATCTGTCCCACCCCGGACAGCTTCGAGCATCATCGGGCCAGGGAAAGGGAGATTTAACGACTTTACCAGATGAAGCGATGGGTGGAATAAACAAGGCATTACATAAGACTGGCAATGGTCAGATGATGCAAAACAGCTGTTACGGGGTAAACATCCTGGTTTCAAATGGGAGCTCTCGAACCTCCTGTCTTTAAAGTATTTGGTCACTGAGAAATAATGGTGGCTTCTTTTATAGTGCTCAGGTCCATCAGGCACGATGTTCAGGGCAAATTGCAATGTACACAGGAAACTTTCACATACAAAGTAATCCCCAGGACTACATACCTTTGAGACTTGGGTGAACTTGTTTTGTTCAGGTCGATAGAAGAGTTCATAGGTCACACAGCCATCTTTGGTCTCCTTTGCTCCCTTCTCGGGTGGGGTGGAAGGTTGGCTCGCCTCTTTCTTGAAAGCATCAAGCTGATTGAATAGTTTTCTATAAAATAATAGAACACAACAGGATAGCATTTCATCAACATTTCTTGTCTGACAAGTTGTCAGTTCTGACATCTTTACTTGATTTTGATTGGCTGAGATGCCTTGAAACTTTGGTGACTGTTGGATAAAACATGACTTGTCAGAAAAAACGTCTGACAATTCCTTTCATGAAATGCATCCCAAAAGAGAGAAATATAAATGATTGTGCCTCCTCAATATTCTTTATCTATATTATTAAAGCCAAAGCCAAAGGAGAATAAAATGGAGAACTGCCACTGCCCGAAAATGGGTAGTACCGTTCTCACGTGTTGTGCGGGTTATGCGCAGCGAGACCCTACACACTTCCATTGTATCTGTACTGCATGAACGCGTCAAGTCTTACTCTTTTCCCCTCTATATTCTTAGGGTATCGAGTATTGGAACAAATATTTGTCGCCAGTTTGTCGCCATGATTGCTTTTTCAGTTTTACCACTTTGCTCAACAAATCACTTAGGACTCAAAGCAGAGCATCGTGACAGAAGTCATAAAATAGGACCGTTTGGACGTAATCTTGCCATTTTCGATGAGATAGGATAGAATTATGTGCCTCCCCCCTGTGCTGCTACGGGCACTGCTGCTAGTTTGTATCTATGTATATCCCGAGGATTAATCTTCCCTTGCCTAACAGTGGTTGTGAGATAAAAACAAATCCAGAAAACTGATTCATTTTGGGGGGTCTGCTGTGCTCTATTCTGGGGAATGGTGGAATGTTGGCTCACTCCTTAACCCTAATCTGCCCGGGAGGGGGGGCATATTTAGCCCCCCCCTCGACATTTTTCTCGATAAATTTTTGACGCGAGAAGCTAAAGCCGCTGCGCTTCATGAGTTTTTTCATTGAAGTTTGGTGCATCTTTTGAGACCAAAATCGTGACCCCCGGGTACCCGGTTCGCGAGTTACGCATAATTTTGTACACGTGCGTCAGACCCAAGATTGAGCTCAAAAACGTGATTTCATGTACAAAGTCAACACAAATTGTGTTTTCAGCTAAAATTCATAAATGAGTGATTAATTTTGCTTTTAATGATAATAATCATTTGATTAGCAGCTATTTATGACCAAAATAATGTCACAGACCAATTTTGTCAAAAAAACAATAGAAATAAAAAGGTTTAAAAAACAAGGAAATACATAAGAAATTCAAAAAACAATAAAATACATAATCAATTAAATTTGGATACTGGAATTTTTTTCAAGTACAATTGATAGGAATGCTATAAAGAACATTCACACAAAAAATTAGCATTCTAGGAGATATATTTATTGAATTAGAGGAAAAAGTATGATTTCATGCATAAATGAGCATAATTAGCATATGGCCATGTGTTATGAGTTCGCCGCCTTTTGCGTTACATGCCAATTTGACTACAAACAGCTCTTATTTCTCTTCAAGGACCTGTATCTCAAAAAGTATACCCCCTATAATATCAAAACTATACATTTTCTGAAAGGAAATTCCTCAAGGAATCTAAATCAGCATTAAAAAATTATACCAGGTGTAAAATAAAAAAGTTATTAAGAAAATTTCCAGAAATTTAGATATTTTTAAAATTTCTGGTAGAAAATATTCAGACCTTTCAAACAAGGTATAATTCATTATGGTTTACAATTTTAGAAGGAAAAATATAATGACCTGAAATTTAGCCCTGAAAAAGTAGCCTTTTTTTCAAATTCAGCACACCATCAAACATATGGTTTAAGTGATATGATGGTATAAAAGCAGTTTATAAGCTTTAATTTGGTGCTAAATTTACAATCATAGATTAAAATTTGGCAGAGATATTGCAGTTTTCCCAACCTTACTACAATACCTCTAATTCCTAATGACTTTGTACAGGAGGCATCGCATTTTTAGTTCAAATAATGATTTTTTTTAGTCTTCCTGGGTACTATTATAACATCAAACCGATTGTTCAGTGATTTCCTGGTATAAAGCAGTTTATAAGCTTTAGTTTGGTACCAAATTTATAATCATAAGCCAAAATTTGGCAAGATGATATTCAAGTTTTCCCCAAATCAACCACAAAATGTACAATTTCCATTGGCTTTGTAAAGGCGTCTCCGCTTCCGGCACCACCCCTACTCCCCAAATTAAACCATTGTAACTCCACCAAAATGTTACCTAGAACAATGAAACTTCACAGGGAGCTAGCACAGTAACATAGCTTCAAAATGAAGCGTAACAGCACCACCCTATTTGGTTGGCGAGTTCATAACACATGACATATATAATTCAAACAAAACATTTTTTGGAAAAATTAACTATGCAGTTACGGAGATTACACGACAGGGGACGTGTGTGCCAATTTTCGTCGCGATCGCACGGTCAACGGCCGAGATCTCAGGGGGGGGGCTAAATTTAGCCCCCCCCCTGGGCTATACGTTTTCAAAAGGAGCCCGGGCAGATTAGGGTTAATTCATTGAAAGTAATGTGTATCTTGCTGATCGTATAGCTTTCTATCAATCATAGAGGTTCTTGTGAGAGAGCAAGAGAATTGAAAATTACAGTCAAATGAACGACTCACTGATTTGAAATTCACTTACATGGTGTAATCACAAGTCTCAACAACTCATAACTTTCCATGATTTTACGTTTCGACCCAATTCACTTTGTCATGGACTAGGTATATCTACTACTACACTACACTACAAATCGGACACATCCGAGAATGAATCAACAATGGTATGACAGGCTTACGATCTGACATGAGAGTTGGTAAATCATGTAACAAACTACTTGTATCCCTACATATGTAATCATTTTATGAGGGAGGCACAACAACAGTACATCAGAAATAACTTCCTTCTCATTACGGAAACAGTGACCAGCAAATCTCACACTAGTACAATTTAATTACTGTGGTGGAGATAGGTGGAAGATCTCCATAAATTTCATATCTGAAATTTCAAATGGATTCCAAATGGATTCATAGGTTGATGATATTAATTTAAAGCCACAATGATACACACTGATATATGAAAAAATAAGCAACACAAACCATGTACAGGTAACTCTGCCTACATTGTAAGTTGAATATCTTTGGACCACAGAAATCAGTTCGACTTAAAAGAAATGTGACTTATAAGAGGTGAATATCACATAGTCTGGACTGAAAAATTGCCTCAAATTAGGTGATTGTTCGACTTATAGAAGGTAAACTTATGATTCAGCTATTATGAAAGGGTTAATAACATACTTTGGAAGTGAGCCTTGAGGGTCAGCTGCTTCTATCACAGACTCGGTCCCCAGGATTTTCTCTAGGTGAAGTCCATAGAGTTGCTGCTGTAGAACACCAATGTCTTGCATCAAAGTGACTGGCGACACCTCTACGGAAGAAGAATCCTCTTTGGCAGTTTTCTGTTAATATGATTTTCAAAAAAGAGCATTTCATCTTGAAATTAATGAACATACAGTTTTTCTCCAACTGGCCAGAAATTGAGGTTTCTATGCTGTATTTTCAAAAATTATGAGGAATTAATGACATTTTTCTCTTCATTCTTGAGGCATATAGATCATCTACAATAGACCACTGTCATAATATATTATTCAAAGAATTAAAATATGAACTGTAAATCTGTAAATATCAACCATGAGGTTAATGTTGCTCAATTATACCTTTTTATGATTTTTACTTATTTATTGTTATATATACACAACAACAATAAATTTTTTGTTTAGTACCCCCCCCCCCTCACCCTCCCCAAATCAAAATGGCCTTAAGAAAGTACTACATAAAGGTTTTAATGGTTATTGATTGTGTGAAAATCACATTGATCTATCACATCATAGCAATGGCACACGTTAAAGGCAAACTAGTCTCTTCTATTATTCATATTGCAACGAAATGAATAGGGTTGCTGACCTGTAGTTGGTCAACCTCCTGTCCTAGTTCTCTTATCTCATGCTGTAACCTCTGAAATCTCTGGACTGGAGTTTCTTTATCTTGGTAACCATCTTCCAACATTTGATGAAAATTAAGTAAACAAATAGAAGAAATGTTACACAGAAAGATAAAGGATAAATGATATCGTATTACATTCACACTTGCACAATTGATCAATTGTTGTTATACAGGTCAGGTCTGACCCTTTGTGACCCTGTTGATGATTCTTAATAGCTGTTTTGTGCCAGGCAGTGAGCAATCTGTCCATCTGAGCTTCTGTCTGCCTTGTCTTCAACTACCTTAAATACAACTTTGCATAATTATTTCCTGCCATTTATAAATAT
Organism: Paracentrotus lividus; assembly: GCA_940671915.1. Lineage (NCBI taxonomy): Eukaryota > Metazoa > Echinodermata > Echinoidea > Camarodonta > Echinidae > Paracentrotus > Paracentrotus lividus. The sequence goes on along the minus strand of CALNVZ010000641.1, from coordinate 7,024,843 downwards.
GAGCAAAATATTTGCAATTAAATGTACAGAGCTTGCTCAATACTAAAATACATTAATCAAATATCAGGATTTTGTTTTGAATACAAATATGATGAAAACATAGAAGCCGGACTTACTATTTCATATTCTTTCTTTGGAGCAACATATCCAGTACGCCTAGCCTGACTGATGCGATCTGAGAAATCTAGAAATAAAAAGGACATTCAACACAGTAAAGCATGTCTTTTATGAGTTAAAAATATACATAAAAACAAAAATATATTGATTTCAAAAGCATTCATTAGGACTAATGTTTGAACATGAAATGTCTGCATTCATCCATCTGATATTTCCCTGAAAATTTCAGAAGCTTAGAATGCACAATTGTGCTTTTGTTCTTACCAACTTGTCCAGCGAGGAGCGTTTTTCCCTGGAATTTGCTGAAAGCCTCCTTGGTATTGATCGTCAATTCTCTACAGACTCACTGCTCAGTTCCGCCTGCAATGATTGCAAAAAGATGAATTGTTTCAACCATACCAATACAATAATGTTTAATGATTAAACAAGGTATGCTTCATCGGGACGCTTCATTCAGACTGAATCATTAGTTCCCATAAATAAATTTTTGTGTAACTTGTTTTGTAATTAACTTAAAAGGAAACCCCCAGTTTAATGATAGATCTACTCGGAAGCAGTTTATAACTGTTTACCAAGAAAATCGTCACAATTCAGGATTATTCCATTTCTTACCAATTCACGTTGTTGATCATCTTCTGGGAGGTCACTCCGTCTCGTAAAGGTCAGGCTGGGTGTCCTGAAGAAGGAAACATATAAATCATTATTATTGGGGTCTTGATTCTATATCCTAGGAGCTAAGCAGAGATGAGTGAATTTTCTAGACTCTATTCAAGAAAAAAAGAGCTCTCATGTTAGATACTTCAATATTATCATGATCCCACTCCCAGGCTCTATTTCACACAAACATTGTAGATCTAGTGTACCAACGTAATAGCCTTTTTAGTCAGGTGCAGATTCCCCCCCCCCCCCCAAAAAAAAAAACTTTTAAGAAGAAAATTATTGAAAGATGACTGACCCAATTGGGGTGACTCAGCCCTAGACTAGGTCTAGGCCCTATACTACCGGGTGAGTCAAAAAAACTTTACACCTAGAAAAATGTTCAATAAAAAGAAAACTGTTTATAAACGTTCAAATTATTTTACATATTCTGAAAGAGTAACTCCTCCTGCATCTTTTGGTACCATTTTTGTATGGTATATCTTTACGCTTGGATAAACACAAGCCATTGTATGCGAACCTGTCAATTTCGAATTGTGCCAGAATGGGAGTAAAATCAAAACAACAAAAAGCTAGCAAAAAGCAACTTCATCCTAATTAAAATAGCATAACTTTTTAACGAAAATGTCTTTCACTTAGTAACTTGGCAGGGGTATTATTACACATATTGACTACATTTTGCATGAAAATTAGATTGACTCGTCAAGTAATACACGAATGAGCACACATCAAAGAGTAAATTACCACTGACAGACCTAAAAAGGCCTAATACTTTTGAAAAGTGATTATTTTGTCTTTGACATGTGCTCACTCATGCGTGACTCTACAGATCTATCTCATTTTCATACAAAATGTAGTCAATATGTGTAACAACACCCCTGCCAAATTATTAAGCGGAAGACATTTTCGTTAAAAAGTTATGCTATTTTAATAAGGATGAAGTTGCTTTTTTCTAGCTTTCTGTTGTTTTGATTTTACTCCCAATCTGGCACAATTCGAAATTGACATGTTCGCAAACAATGCGTTGCGTTCATCCAAGCGTAAAGATATAACACAAGAAATTGGTACCGAAAGATGCGGGAGGAGTTACTCTTTCAGAATATGTAAAATAATTTGGGGTTTATAAATTGGTTTTCTTTTTATTGACATTTTTCTAAGTGTAAAGTTTTTTTTGACTCACTCGGTATAGACTATTATATTCCCAAAGAATAATACAGGCTACATATTTGACTACACCGACCAGCCCCCCGTTGCGAAAGCGATGGGAACTGACGAGTCAGTAGACACGTGTGGTGAAATTTTAAAAATATCTATACATGACCACAAATTTAGTGGTCAAAAATACCTTATTTGAATTCATACGCACATTGAATCAAAGCTTGAAGCTTTTTCCTCGAATTGGCGACATCTGCAAATGTTTCAAATGAAGTAATCAACTAATAATAAAGAAAAATACAGGAAAATCGAGTCCATCCACGTACATTTCTCCGTGCGTGCGCTGTTCAATTAGGTCTTCGCCACAGGGTTAAATACGTCTTCGCACTGTAATGACGTCATAGAAAAATGGCAGCGATGGCACCAACAGTATGAGAAAAGACATGGCCAACGGAAAATTCATTTTGGTAAGTCAAAAAGCTCTACAATTCAGCTTCATGATTCCCTATGTCTATGTGCAGTAATAATTTAGATAGGCTGGGATTGCATTTTAACATAAGATTTATCATATTGACCAGTATAATTCATGGAGCGCCAATTGTTTCACTGTAAATGGGGATGTTGAAAGTACAGCCCCATCGCCTCCCGCTTCGGCGACGGGGCTGTGTATAGTTAGTTATAGCATGGATACTACTAGTTCTAGTAGTATCCATGGTTATAGTATTTGACATGAATAATTGAATTGACAATTAGATTCTAATAAATGGGGATGTTGAAAGTACAGCCCCATCGCCTCCCGCTTCGGCGACGGGGCTGTGTAATACATAGTTAGATCTAGTTATAGTATTTGACATGAATTGACAATTAGATTCTAATAAAATTAGGCCTAACGACAACGTTAAGTATAGTAGATCTAGATCTAACTTGTTTGTTAGGCCTAGATCTACGTTAGATCTAGTGGACAGTTCATGAATCATTCTAGACCCTACTTGAAAAATATCTAGAGTCTAACGTTAGATCTACAAAATTAATATCTGATAGTCTAAAGACGTTTATGAAAAAAAAATTAAATTTTATTTAATGATGAACAAGGAATTGTAACGTTATTCCGAACATAACTAACATTAGTAACAGTAACCCCCGCCGCCGGAGAAATGGGAGAGGGATGTCGCAACTCAGCTAGCTTCCAGCAGCTAGGGTGCGACGCGACAGCCTCTGCCCCAGCCGGACCCGGGGGCCGGTGCGGTCAATCTAGGCGTGGGCCTAGGCCATACACCAAGCCGGTGAACCTCTCAAGAGCAGCAATATCGAAGCCAAAATATATTTCGTCTTTGTGAGAGAGTCTACAATTTGTAATGGAACATATACCTATCATTCACATGCAAGTGAAGAAGTAAACTTGATTCATTTAATTCAAGACAAAATATAGTAAACGTGGCAAATACTTACAATTCCGGGAAGGTTTGCATATTTTGGATCCGCCATTTTCTCAGCTATGTTAATCATCCGCGCGTGCTCGACGCTCCTCCAAAAATTGGTAACACGCGCTGTAGTATCTTTCCAGTAGTGACGGAGAAATATTATTGTAGGGGCTTCGATACTTGGGGCAGAAAACTGGGGTAGGCCTATGTGTGTGTGTAATTTTGCAGGGGCCTTTATCTAGAAGACGTAGCTGGCGGCTGGGGTTGGCTTTCCCGCCCACTATTTATTTTTAGTTGACATGTACAAAAACATGAAAATTACCAGAATGATTCCAACTCTGTATCGCATGATGCTCAGACCCCGCCATTATCATAATAATAATGTTTTGATAATTTTTGATAATTTTTTTTTTTTTTTTTTTTTTTTTTTTTACAATGGGCACTAATGTGCTCTGGTTACATTAGGCTAGCAAAATTTTACGAATGTGAATATCAGAATTTTGTTTGTTTTCTTCTTCTATCTCGTCGTTTTTCTGTGTAATTTAGGATTATACTGATACGCCCTCACCCTGTGTCTGCACCAGTTCAATCATGTCAATTACGAATTAATCATGGAATAATCGATTTTTATTTATTTATTTTTATTGCTTTTCCAAATAAAATATTCGTTTCGGGCATAGGCCAATACGTACTTGTATAAGATCGGGCAAAGACAAAAATAAATTATTAAAGTCTCGATCTCAGATTTCCCCCGACCTATCTTCGGGTCAAATTAAAAACAAAAACAAAAAGCAAAAGAAAAGGAAATATTCAACTGCCCTCTTTAGTATCTATAGGCTCTTTTTATGTAGTGATTAGCTTGTGAAGCTTATAATGACGTAAAACGTATGTCAAATACAATGATAAATGTTATTATATAAGGCAAAATTTTCGGCTCGAGCAAACATTTTCATTAGTTTCTGCATAATGTGCGAAGTATATGCGAATTTTTAGTGTATTATCTTTCACTTTCGGGTGTTTCCGCCTCCCCCCCCCCCCCAGTCCGAGTCGTGACATGAAATCGCCGCGCTTGGACCCGAGGGGGAGCTGGGGGGGGGGGGGGCTAACTCTTTTTATCCTATATACTCCTATCCCCCAATAAATGAGTCTGAGGTATTTTTATCTGTTATAATAATAGGACTTGGCCCTGCATGCATGTTGCTACAAATTATTATGGATCTTGCAATAAATTTATGCCAAGGGGCGATGGAGAAAATATATCATGATTTTATCAAATGATTTACAGAATAGAATTTCTAGCATCGAAAGATTCTGGGGTTTGTGTCATGATTCATGACTTAAATAATTATAAAAATTTTATAGCAACAATAGACTCAAAATGGCCCAATAATAAAAAAGACCCGCAAGCCCTTCCTTTGTATTTTTGTTAACCCGATTTCGTTTAGCCCTAAAGACTACAGGAATTTTTGTACAGTTATTTATGTTTGACTGAGATTATAATATACCCCAACCTTTAAGATGAAGTTTTCATCGATGACAGGGAGTAAAATAAATCCTAATCCCATGCATGCAGTCAAAAATATATCTCTGATCCTTGATAGACTTAGCCTGTAACCATGGTAACCATATTAACCCAGATATAACCATGATAACATATAGAGAACATAATCCCAACCCCTTATTTCAATTTCGTTTCCTGAGCCCCCCCCCCCCCCACCCCCGTAGTCCGAGGGTCAAGCATAATGCTCGTTCTCGATTTCTCAGGAAAAAAAACCATTTGGGATCAGTTCAGGAGAAAATCCCGAAAAAAATCATTGAAATAGGGGTCTTTAGCATGTTTTCTACGTATTTTGAATTAAGGGAATTTTTCAATTCTTTCAAATCGTCGATTCCCTCACCCTTCAACTCCCACATGAGAGCAAACTTGCGATTCAAGCCCTTGAAGCTTTTTGAAAATAGTAAAATCTAGTTGTGGATGAGGGGGGGGGGGTGCGGGCGCACCCCGTAAGATTGGAAAAACAGCATACCTTTTGTATATACAATGCTTGAGACATTAATATAATATTATAATAATATATAATATTAATAATAATAATTTTTTTTTTTTGCTTGTCAATTCATGATTTCTTCCGGGACCGGTCGTCGGACGACCTGACCCTATCTCTAGTACTAGTCTAGTGCTAGGCCCCATAGGAAAAGAGTCGAACCTTGTTTTGATATATACAATGTTTTTTGATGATTCTTTGTCAATTCGAGGGTGCTGATTCCGAATCCGATGAGTGCCAGAGCGCGAAACCTTGAGCATTTTTCACAAATTGCGAAAATTCAAAATGGCCGCCAAAATATAAAATGAGTTATTCCAATTGGTTTTCTAAGGATTTTTGGTGGTTTCTTGTTAATTCGAGGGTCTGATTCCAAATCCGATGAGTGCCAGACGCGAAACCCTCGCCGGATTTTACGCAAATCGCTAAAATTCAAAAATGGCTGCCCAAAAATGGCCGCCAAAACTGGAATCATATTCCAAGGGTATTTCTGGGGTTGTTTTGGTGGTCACTATCAATTTGAGGATGCTGATTCCCAATTCGAATGAGTGCCAGCCGCGAAACCCAAAATTTTTACGCTAATCGCTAAAATTCACAAATGGCTGCCAAAATTCGCGCCCAAACTGGAATCAGTATTTTCAAGGATATTTCTGGGTTGTTTTGGTTGATTTTTTTATCAATTCGAGGGTGCTGATTTCAAATTCCGATGAGTGCCACCCGCAAAACCCAACAGATTTTACGCAAATCGCTAAAATTCAAAATGGCTGCCAAAATTCGCGCCCAACTGGAAATCCGTCAGTATTTCAAGGATATTTCTGGGGTTGTTTTGGTGATTTCTTATCAATTCGAGGGTGCTGATTCCAAATTCGATGAGTGCCACCGCAAAACCCAACAGATTTTACGCAAATCGCTAAAATTCAAAATGGCTGCAAACTGGACGCCATATTTATTATATACATCTTGCCAATTCGAAGCGCGATTCCAAATCTGATGATTGATCAGCCACAAAATCCTACAGAATTTTTGTAAACCGCTAAAATCGTCTGCCTAAAAATGAAAATGTGTATTATTTCAAAGGTTGTTTTGGTGGTTTCTTGTCAATTTGAGTGGTGCTGATTCAAATCGATGAGTGCCAACCGTGAAACCCGCTAGAATTCAAACGGCCGCTAAGTGAAGTGAAACCGCGCATTTTTTTTGTTATCTATATAAGGTTGTTTTATAATTTCTTTCAATTGAAAATGCTGATTCAAAATCTGATGATTTAGAGGCACGAAACCCTGAGCATTTTGCGCAAATCGTCAATATTCGCTGCCATCAGCCACATTAAAAAATTCATGGCTCTGATTTCAAATTTGATGGGTACCTTTCAGGGAATCTTTGATTTTTTTTTTTTTTTTTGTTTACGCAAAGCGGGTGAACACGGCCGACAGTCAGGAAAAGGCTTAGGGCCTATTAAATTCCCAAATGAAAGCAAATTTCGTGAAAATGCCTATTTCATCGGTATTTCTTACGTTATCTATTGGCTCTTGTCGATTAAGGGTAGGCCCTAGGCTTACTCATTCAAAAATACGCGAGTCCTAGAAATAGACATTTACCATTTTATTATAGCAAAATGAGTCATTGTTAATCTCGGATTTTTTTTTTTTCCATATTATTAGTATGTTTTGTAAGACATGCAAAAGTATATTCATATCTCACTGCACATATTACTGACATAATACATTATTTTTATAATTTGAAGACTGGGGTTGTGAGTGATCCTGACATAAAAAAAAAAAAACATTCTTTGATTTTTTCCCCCGACAGAACTGATAGAGGCCTGTAAATGAAATACTGGGTTTCCCTTATTAATCTTTATGATTTATGAACAACAGAGGACACTTTTACATAAAACTAAATGATCGAACACGACTAAATAAAAAATAATTGTTCTGAATAGATGCAGAGTATGGCGTACATTCTTCTACATGTCAGGCGGATCTAAGGGGGCGGAGGTACGGGCACTCCCGTAAGGATCGGAGAATGAAATATAAAATGTATTCCTTGAAACGAATCGCTTTGTTTATTTTGTGAGGTTTGACTTTATCCAACCCCTATAGGTAATGGTGACTTTCTTGAAGGCCGAAGGCCTAAAAAGAATTGACAACTGAGAGAATAATTTAGATATCATGTATCATGTTTGAAGAGCAATTTCGTGTGGTGGTGGGGGACTCCTCAATGGTTCAATGCTTGCAGCACTGTTAGCTTGGGACCCTATGATAGTAAACGCCCAAAAGAGTCTCATAATTTATTATTGGCAATGTATGGCCATAAAATAGATTTTACATGACTTGGTTGCCATTTCTTTTCAGTTTTCTTTCTCTCTTTTCTTTTCTTTCTTTTCTGTCCTGTGTATTTCTGTGGCTGGTACCTATCAGATTTAGAATCAGCGCCTTCGAATTGGCAAGAAACCACCATAAAACCTTAATATACCCATAGAATACGCATTTTCAATTGGGAGGCCATTTTGGCAGCCATTTTGAATTTTAGCGATTTGCGAAAAATCTGTTGGGTTTTGCGGCTGGCACTCATCGAATTTGGAATCAGCACCCTCGAATTGATAAGAAACCACCAAAACGAACCCAGAAATACCCTTGGAATACTGATTTCTAGTTTTGGCGCGAATTTTGGCAGCCATTTTGAATTTTAGCGATTTGCGTAAAATATGTTGGGTTTCACGGCTGGCCCTCATCGAATTTGGAATCAGCACCCTAGAATTGATAAGAAACCACCAAAACAACCCCAGAAATACCCTTGGAATACCGATTTCCAGTTTTGGCGGCCATTTTGGCAGCCATTTTGAATTTTAGCGATTTGCGTAAAATCCGCGAGGTTTCGCGGCTGGCACTCATAGGATTTGGAATCAGCACCCTCGAATTGATAAGAAACCACCAAAACAACCTCAGAAATACCATTGGAATACTCGATCATTTTCATATTTTGGCGGCCATTTTGAATTTTCGCGATTTGTGAAAAATGCTCAAGGTTTCGCGTCTGGCACTCATCGGATTCGGAATTCAGCAGCCTCGAATTGACAAAGAATCATCAAAAAACATTGTATATTCACAAAAACAAGGTTCGACTCTTTTCTATGGGCCTAGCCTAGACTAGTACTAAGATAGGGTCAGGTCGTCCGACGACCGGTCCGAAGAATCATGGAATTGAAGCAAAAAAAAAAAAAAAAAAAAAAAAAAAAAAGTTCTTTCACATGTATATACAAAAGGTATGCTGTTTTTCCAATCTTACGGTGCGCCCGGCAAACCCCCCCCCCCCATCCACAACTAGATTTTACTATTTTCAAAAAGCTTCAAGGGCTTGAATCAGCACCCTCGAATTGACAAAGAATCATGAAAAAACATTGTATATATCAAAAAACAAGGTTACATGGTCTCTAGCCTGGACTATACGTTTGAAAGTTAATTACGGTCGAAGTCCGAAAAATTTTCAACAGCTATTTTCAACGCAATTTGATAATGTCTGAAAATGCTATAGAACTTCAATAAAACTAAAAGTGATTGGGGAATTCGGAGACGGGGGACTGTACTGGTCGTTGTTTTAATTTTTGCTTTTAAACAAATTAAATTTTGAATTGATTGATATTGTTTATTAAAATCATGGAGAGAAATATGATTAGAGGGATAACCGTGGGTGGATGCTAATTGCTAAGGGTGCAAGGAGTGGCCATGGTGGTGGTCGAGTGATCTAGTGAGCAGGGATTTCATAGCGCAGTTCGGTAATTCAATGCCAGCGCTCGCAGCGCGCGTGCGCGTATATATTTGTGGACACGATTATTGGAGATCTAGAAGGGAGGGTCACCCGACCGAAGAATTAGGACGTATTTTTGCCGGTATTTGGCAACTTCCTTGCGTTGTAAATATATAAAATTAAACAAATTATATCTTTTGCAGTCCCTATCACGACGTAGGACAGATGTGGACCAATTAGGATCGCTATTGTGACTTTATTGTCCTTCGAATCGCAATTTAGATCTTGATAATCTCTCTCTGTTAGTAGTGTTACGTGTGCTGCTGTGAATGTGAAGTGTATCGCAGGCGACTGGTTATACCGGTGCACCCCGGCGCCTCTCCGTGCTGTCAACACTGCATGCATCTCATTACCGCTGGAGCACGTAGTCGTAGAACCAACATGGCAACGCAGATCACGATGAAGTGATACAACTTCCAACAAGAAACAATTCACCAGGGACCATATCATTTGGAGGAATTCCAGTCTTTAAGGATATTTATTTGTAAGGGGATCCGGAGAATATAATTAACCATGGCGGATCCAGCGGAGTGCAATATTAAAGTGGTCTGCCGTGTGCGACCGATGAACGCAAATGAACAAAATACATCAGTCATCTGTACGAAATTCATCAGTGAAGAACAAGTTCAAATAGGCGTAAGTATCGTTTTGTATAAAACCTGGAGGGTAAGGGGGGGGGGGGTGGTCTATATTTCATGAATGCACATAAACAAATTACAATTAGATCTAGGCCCAAGAAAAAAACAAACCAAACAAAAACAAGAATAAAAACAAACAAAGGCACAGCTGTTCTTCTTCCTCAGTTTAGATCTAGGCCAGGGCCAGGGGCCTACTGCCTCCTTCAGGTTTGTTGTTGTTGTTCATTTTCAGAATTTAAAAAAAGAACATCTATTAGAGGTCTAGGCCTAACTGTTACATGCATTAGGTTAGGCCGATTCTAAATTCTAACCATCTTTTTTTTTCTCTCATTCACACTGCTGATTATAATATAAAGATTCTACGTCTTCAAGATTGTTTTCACCATGTAGTATGATGTACGCAGAACTTTTGGAGAGAGGCCTTTAGTTAGTTCAGTCAGGGAAAGGCAATAGTCAGAAGACTGTGTTGGAGTTTTCGATCAGGGTTTGGTAGAAGAGCTAAATCTGATTCCATTGCTGATTCCCTGGAAACAGTGAAGGGAGAGAGAACTACATGTACATAGGCGGGTACATAGTGTACTAAAGTAGTAGGCCTAGATCTAGTGATTAATTAGCGTTCCTCAAACTTTAACGTTCTAAAACATGTTCAAATATGTTTTCAGGGTCCAAGTCAGTAAATGCTCAAATATGAAATTATGAAATCGACTCGGCCCCAGGGACAATTGTTAAGGTCAGCCATGAGGAAAATTGTATGAAAACTGAGAAAATTATTTCAATCATGAACACACATTTTTTAGTCAAAGTTCATAAAAATCATCAGATTAACGATCCATAACAACTCTATTTTAATTAATTTGATCTAGATTTAATGAGTTGAATACATGAATTAGCAGTGCATTACGGGGATGAAAAGTAACTTAGGTTTCGTTGCTAAATAAAAAAGGTTCTTTTCTCTTTCGGGTTTGTGCATGCATAGTTCATCTGGCATGTCACAGTGCAGTCGGCCATGTCTGAGAAACTGCAAATGCCTGAGTGGAGTTTCTTCCTTTAATATGCCTGTCTCACATGTACAACTTTTCTGAGTTGTCATATTTTGTCTTATTGGTCAAGAAAACGATATAATCTCAGAATAGCAAAGGTTATGGGTTCAGTGTCCTTAGAAATAAAATATAAATCAGAATGATATTACAAAACAACAGGGCTGTAGATATGTACCTACTCCTGACATTCCGGGGAAAAAGAAAAGAAAATTGTCTATTGTTAGAACTGTTCTAGATCTGCAAGTATGTGTATGAAGTTCAGATCTTTGTAACCTCATTTTGAGCATATGTAAGTATCCAGACCTGTACAGTTATACAGAGGATGCCCCAAAGTACTTAGTCATATTTAATCTATAATCATGTACTAATCCAAACCTTACCCTTGATGCTAATCCATGTCCTGTACCTGTACCTGCTCTATTAATGAGGATCCAAGGTATCAATTGGAACTACATGTATTTGTGTCTGTAAGTCTCTTGGACAATACATAGGGACACAGGTCGTAGAATGAACACCTGTTTCAATGGGTTGTCCAACTTAGACTTCTGACGATTTTGTGGTACAGCCCCCTGATCTCTAGAGATATTCTTCTGAGCTTTTTGTTGTACAAATCTTGTCTCATTTTTTTTAAGCATAAAAGAAAAATATACTGTACTAGGTCTAGGCCCTGTAAACATGAAAAATGGGTTATTTTTGTTGTTGCAAATCAGTGATAAAAGGTCTAGCTCCATGTTGCATTGATTTCTTTCATAAATTTTTTATTATGAACCAATCAGAATGGTTATTTTAAATTTGCAATTTGTCATTATATACATGTACCTATAGATATTACAGGGCACACTCTGGTATAATGCACAAATGTGTAGGAGTCTGCATGCACGGATTGTGAAAAGATCATGGTTCCATTCACTGCTAAAATTTCAACAAAAAAAGGTGGATGCATTTAACCTTGAAAAGAGCAATTGCAAACAGAGGGAAAGAGACCTTTTGTCTGGAAATTGTTTATAGTGTCTCATCGTGACACGTGTCCAATATTGGCTACAATTGTAGTCTATGCAACTTTTTGGAATGCTTCTGAGTACATGTATTAGAAGTGTGGAGAGTCTACATGTACATACTTTTCTCCTTTATGTAGCTGTCGACCGCATTTATACATACATGTAATCATCTGTTTAATAGAGAAAATACATTGTAGGACAACATTTCCACCAATGCACTGTAACGCCCTTTTTTTTGAGAGAGAAAATTTCTATTAAAGTGCACTAAAACATTTTTGTAGAATACATTCATCTTTGTCACTCAAGTTCAAATGTCAAACAACTGGAACAAACTAAAAATGTAATAAATTCAGTTTGATTTAATTTGCCACTTTGAATATGAGACATTTCTGTTGTTTTTTGCTAAAATGGTATCTTTTAAAAAAATCCATTGTTATTTGATAACAAGGACTTGATCATATCTTCGCTTTAACCCCCCCCCCAAAAAAAAAAAAAATAAATAAATAAAAATAAATTAATAAATAGGCTTACATGTACATACATGTATTTGTCAATTACCTCTTGAATAAATTGGAGCTATGAATTTAATTAGACAATTTTGATACATTCTCCCCAATGTTTTTACAAGGGGGAAAGAAGAGTAATCTCCACTTTCACATACTTTTCTTCTCACATACTACTTGTTGAAAACAAAATATTTTGAAGAGTTTATCAAATTTAAAGTTATCTCCAGTACACTGTATGTGAAATTTGTTTTCTAATAATATATTTTTCAGTTGATGACATGAAGAGAAAAGGAATTAAGTAAAATTGTCAATCCAGTCGTTGCAATGACAGAAGCTGAATCAAACGGCCTTTAATTCTGACTCATGATGATATTACTCGACCCACGGATCTCTCGCTACTCTCTGTCTGCTCATGAATTATTCACCGCCCATGACGTTGGCCATCCGATGACGGCTACTGGATTAGCACATTACTGCTCCATATTCCACTGTCAAGTGTATTCGGCATCGACTACAGTTTGATTCGTATTTGTGCACTGAACGTGGCCATGGCGTTTACATGTACATGTACATGTTCTGTTTGAATGAGTCATTTTGTGACCACTCCATATTTTATGTCACTTTTGAAGTTACGATTTGAATTTGATTCGGATTCATAGCCATGCCACTTGGCTCTAAATCAATTGATTTGTATCCATGCAGGCATGCATGTAGGCATGTTTCATGTTTGCTACATAACATGTAAACCAAAATTATATTAGCTATTTGTTTTGATACAGTTACACTCCCCCCCCCCCCCATTTGCTCTAAACAGAGGTTTTTAAATTTTTTTAAAAATATGATTAGGGAGCTTTAGTTTTCGCAACATACATGTACATGTAGCCAATGCTCAACCCTAACATTTCTTAGGAGTTGCCCGTTAGGGCAACGAAATATTTGATTTTTCTCCAAAATGGTTGCCCGAATGAAAAATCTGGTCGCCCTGCCAAAAAATTTTTTTTTTTTAAATGACAGCATTGAAGATTTTATTTTTACTTAAATTATTTTTTGCATAAGATGTGATTTACAATGAAATCATAATGTAACCTACATGTAGTTTACAGTGTCCAAAGCCCAATACATTTTAATAGTCCATCATGTAAGCCCTTACATTACTCTAGTGAAAAATGTGATTGCCCAATTCGGGCAACTACTTTGATCATTTCTTCCAAACTTGGTTGCCTAAGGGTCAAATCTGGTTGCCCTCGACAATGGGGCACATGCTAATGTTGAGCGTTGATGTAACCTATGATGTGGAATCTTCTCATAAGGTGCTGCTGCACTAGCTCGAGCTATTTAAATAGCACACTATTTGTGATCTGATGAACTGGCCTGATCAAAGGTGAGCTGGCTTTGCAGTCAAATAGCTCGCTAATTTGGCTGAAATCCCAGCCCGAGTCATCCTATAGGTTTTTTCAAAAAAACTTGATGCTGGTTTGTGGTTTTGGTACGAATAAGCTTGCTATTTTGCGTGGTCCGCACATAGCTCGAGAAAATATGTAAATTGTGCTAACCTGTGCGTGAATACACTAAGTGAAGTTAGCCAGTTGCGGCATATCACATTGGGCTTGTTTGTTCAAGGTAGGTCAGAATGTTAATGCGAAATTTTAAAATAAGCTTAGCTAATGCCAGGAACCGGTTCTTTTTTTCGAGTTTTTTCCCGATTACCAATTAGCGCGCTATTTTTTAGCTCGAGCTAGTGCAGCAGCGCCTTCTCTCTCTCTTATCACAGCACTCTCTCCTCATTCTTTCGCAGTTAGGCTTATTTTCCCAAATCAGAAGATTCAACATCATGGATGAAAAATTTAAAGCTCCCTATTCTAGTGTATATGAAGAAGTCAAGATGCTGTATGATTTGCCTATAAAATGTATGTTTAAAACGAGTTATTGCAGGAAGGGGAAAATGCAGATGAAGACAAAAACATAATAAATCAATAATTCTATATCACGTTGATAAAGGTACCCCGGCAACAGATCTTTTCCCCTCAGGAATTGGAGGACAAAATTCCATGTTTGATGAGATGTATTGAAAGCATCTTCATGGCCATGAGACCTGTGAGATAGCATCAATCTAATAATTTGATGGAGATACAGGGGTCGCTGCAAATTACAGTCGGGATCTTTGTGTAACGTGTCTGCAGACTGTGAATTAATGCAAAAAGGATTTCCAAAAGAGATAGCCATGATCTACTTTAAGTTATGTGGGGTGCGTTTATGGTAAAAAAATCAAATGAAACGGGAATATAAATCATGATACAAAAAAACAAAGATCATTTATCACGATCATGGTTGAAAATTTAATGCTGATTAAAGGGATGCAGTAACATTGAATGATATTCAAATCACATTTATTTTGCCAACATAATTATAAACACTTAGGTCAGTCTGGTATCTCTTCAAAATTGCAAGCTAATTGCTTGCTTTACCTTCGAGATATCAATGATTTCATACTCAAAATTTATAAACCAACACCGGATGGTTTATAAAACCATGTGCTTTTCCACACACCCATTTCCTGTTGCAAAGTCCCCCCTCTCTAGCGGCCTGGTGGGTTATCAGCAGAGGGTACTGGTGTTCGGCTGTATATGCTTGGCATTGTTTGTTACACTGTTTTAAGGTAGTAAATGACTTCTATTTGATCTGAAACTTTCAGTAGTTTGTTTTTACTGTTAAAGCAATATAATTTTATTAATCTTGATATAATTGCTCTTGTTTTTGAAAGCTACTTAATCCCTTTAATTTAAGACAATCCACCTATTTAGATTATACGTGGATTGTCTTTAGATTCCCTGCTCTCAGCGCAGATTACTGCAATTAGAACTTTCATGTGACATGGGATTGCTAGGGGGTGGGGTGTACAATTTTGTGAAAACTGTTGATTGTGTATACAATGCTGTCTGTGGTGTCATGTGATACAATGTACATCATTTTCTGTTGGTCATGTGACGCATGTTGTTTTCATTCCAGTCGTTACGCAAGGTTTTACAATGGGAAGAAGATCACAAGAATTATTGAGTTTAACTACCAAAACAATTTATTACTAATTAAAAGAAAAAAACTCAGTACTTATTGAGTATAATATCCTGGTACCTTACACACGTGTATGAGAAAAACATCCAAAGTAACTCCCATGGAATCCTTGAATTTTGATTTGGTTGAGTTGAGAAGTTTTACCACCTTAATTTAATGGTGAGAGAGTACTACAGTGTGTTTTATGCAACTGGGGGGGGTGTGACGGGAAACAATACGGAAAAAAGTAGTTCGGCTGCTGGCCAGTAGCAAAGCAACAATAGCTCAACATCAAACAAAAACATATTAACGTGTAAAATGTTTACCTGAACATCCGAAAGCTCTCTCTAACAAGAGTGTTGCCATTTAAGCTTTAATTAAATGTGTGTACTTAGGCTGAGATGCGAGAGATGCGTACTAAATGGGTTATATTGAAAGAAGTAGGACTTTATTAGGGCACATATTTATTCATTATAGACAGCAACATCCGACATTAAATAAAATTTATGGTACCTTTCACACGAAGCTTGGTGCCTGCTGCTCTCTCCTTAATTCAACCCCGAGGGGCTGCCGTGATCTCAAATGAATCGAAATGGTAAAGGTCGGGTGGTGACTTTCGAGAGATGGAGAGAGTCAAATATTCATGCGAGCTCTGCTTCGTGTCCCAGTCTTTGGTTTTAATTAAGGATTCTAGGATGTTTTCTATAAATCATCTGCCAGACTTTAATTTCACTCTGATCTTCTGAATGTGTGCCCTCACTCACTACATGTACATGTACCTCAGTTTCAGGACTTCTTGAAGGTGATATTTTCATTGGTCTATTACCGCTTTTGTGTATTTCGGTGTCACTATTAAAAATGTCTACAATGTGTGGTGAGATATATTCAGATATGGAAAGTAAATATTTGGTTGCATCATCAAAAATCTTATGTAGATAAAAAAACGTCTCAGACGTTAAATTCAGTCAATTTCAGGGCAAGTCCATTTTTCATACATGTATTAAAGTAGGCCTACAGTACAAATGTAAATTTCCCATAAGGGCACCAAAATCTCCAAGGCCAATCAGGGAATTTTCAAAGGGTACCATTAAAGGCCAGTAAGGAGGCATTCAAAGCCATGGCCTCCATGGCCTTTGTTTAACTTTTATAATGTGGATATTGTTCAAACGCTTAATCATAGTTTAAGTTTACTCTGAAAATTGTATACAATGTAGCATACATCTAGTGTTGCACAATCTAAATCAATGAATCAAAGATGGCATTGTGGAGGCTTTCTCAGGCAAAACGTTCTTTGTCCAACCATATCTGCACAATATGCATACAACTGAACTATAATCTGTATGAATTCATATTATTGATGAACACTACAAACAAAAGGAAGGAAGGAAAGCGTACTGGCCTATAGTTTTGATAAGACATTGTGTGACCTCATCATGGCCTACATTTACAACTAATTTACTCTATGTACCATGTACATGTACGATACCATACATGTACATGTCGGCGAGTTGCTCTTTTCCGCATTGTTGTACATGTTTTACATGTAAAAATTTATGTTTTAAATTTGAGAGTGATAATTTTTTAAATTCATAATTAATGAATAGGTGACTGCTTCATACATATAGTTCTGATAAAGTGAATGAAAAGCAAATCATGATATTTTGATATGATTAATATGTCTTGTCAAATAAAAAAAAAAGAAGAAAGATTTAATAATTCTAGAAAATATTATACATGTACATGTACATGCATGAAAGGTACATTTGCTGAAAATTTTATTGGAAACAAAAACCCAACTACATGTACAATAGATCTCTCTATATTTCTTGTACACTGCACATTTTTATTGTACATATATATCCATTGCATCATTGAGATGTTTGTTTCACTGCCTTTTGTCTGTTTTTATAGAAATTTGTTTTTCATAATCACTAGTACAGTATGTACATTTATGTACCCTACAACACTGATTATTCTGTCCACTATTCTATCTTGTCTAGCCCCAATCAGACATGTAGGCAGACACCTCAATTAATAGCCTGAAGTAAACATCGGACAGAAGCCCCCCTCTTATTAGGTCACATGATTAAATAGGCTCCGATTCTGACAGGCATAGACACACTTTCCACATTTTGCAATCAAATTGAAGCAGGATTTGTTGCGCTGATTGTACATTTTGTAAAGCAGAGAGAAATAATTAGCAAGGCTGCCACTGAAGGTGCTGATTTTATACTGGAACAAATTTTTGAAATAATAATATTTGATAATTCTGTATTTAATTGGCACCTGTAAATGCCTAGTTAGACTACATGTACGTCTCGAAGTGCTCTACACTTTTAATAAAGACATTATTACCCTCGCTGTCTGATTCAGGCTTGCCCATACGTAATGTGTGCACATTCTCCACTCCAGCCAGGCACCAACAAAATGAAGTGCACACAGTGCTGATAAAACAACAATTGCCGTTCGCATCCTACTGGGTACCAATATATACCTGGGTGGGGAGAAGCATGTAGACAAAATAAATACAGCTTGCTATTTCTTTCTAATTTCATGAATTTAGCCAGATCAGAGAGTACATTTTTAACAGGCCTTTTCTCACAATTAGCTTGTATCATATCTACTTGTAAATTGTGGGAAATATCAGACAACATCTTTGTGAGCTACTGGTTGTTGTGAGATATTTTATAGACTTCATTCTCGTAAAATCACAAAAAAGCTCACCAAAATGAGTGGCACAATGTCAGGCCAAAGCTTAAACGTTGTTTCAGGACACCTGTCGGGATGTTTTATAAAAACGGTTTTTAGTTTAAAGTAGTTACAAATGAGCACCATCTCGGGCTTCACCTCAAAGGAAGTCTTAAAACTCAACTACGGTCTGATGTAAAACTTTTGCACGACAGCTGACTTTGGGCTTTTCACCTGGGCTGTGTTTCACTATTAAAGTTGTTAGTTGACATTATACGACTAGTGATCACTTCTGGCACTATTACACACCATGTAATTACAATGTTACATGTATGTACGTAGAGTAGTGCCAAAGAACATGTTTTAGTCGTTCATAACTTTTTGAATGACTTGATGAAACACCACCTACATTGTACATACATGTATGTCCACCTTCCAGCAGGCTATTTGGCAACTTTGTTCTAGTGTTGAAACACCTATCTAGAGAGACATCATCACATGCACATTAGTTACATGTACATCTCTGATACAAAATTTGTTGTGATGTAAGCAGTGAGATTGAGAGGTAGAAAAAAAGGCAATTCAGTGGCTCGTAATTTTAGGCCTGATGGCTAAGAAGGGGCCTTGAGGTTTCATGTTAGGGAGTAATGGGTTTGTAGTAATGAATTTGTAGCTGTTTTAGAATCTTTGTATACATGTACATGTCACATGCAATGAATGGCAAGACTCATTTTATGCGGCGGTCACAACTTGCCGTACCTTCGACGTGCAATTCCCTACGATGGATTTCGTAGAAAATTTGTGCAGCGGAGGTACCTTGCAGGTACAATGCATGTACGACGTGCAGGAAGTTTTTGCAATACCCTTTACTACAAAACGCAAAATCGCAGAAGTTGACCCAGGACCTGTGCGTGCATTGTACATGCAACGCAGGCTACGTTGATGGCACGTACCCTGTAGCCTATGACGAGTTTTGACCGCCGCATTATGTGCACATTAAAGACACTTTATTTCCATCTTGATTATGAAAAAGTTCATTGGTTATAATAAGGCAGTACTGCCTATACAGCTATGGGAAATAACTATTCATTGTTCCAACCTGCGTTTGCATTTTGCTGGTTTAAACAGGATTCCAATTTCCAGTTTACAATCTGGATTATCTTGAAACTCACATTGTTTTGACTTTGTGCAATATACATGTAACATATTATACAGCTGTTGAGAAAAGGGTAATAATTTCTAAATGGAAATGGGACAAAGCTTTACATTTGACTGTAGAGAGGAAACACTTTTGAAAAGAACGGAAGTTCAATGTTAGAGTAGTAGGAATTGAAAGAAGAGAAAGATTATCAAAGAAATGTAAGAATAATAATCGTTAACAGCTCGTATCTTGTATCAATCCAGGAAGTATTGGATTTTATGATGTGTGTATAAAAAAAAAATGTTTAATCAAACTATTAAACTAAGTAAAATGATCAAAGATAATGCTTACTGTGTAATTCATCTACATGTACATTATTTGACAATCACAATGAACCGTACCTTGTAGGTAAAGATACATTGTAAATCATTTATGAGAAAGAAGGGGTGTGTCAATGTTCATTTTCAAATTTAAACGCCAACATGAATCATTACAAAATGCAATTACAAACCGAACACAAACGCGATCAGCGGTAACCGTTAAATGTCGAAAATTTAAAGCTGATTATACGTCCATTGTCTTTAAATTCCCCACTCTCAAAAACAAACATCTACGCTATTTTCCACTTGCACCAGAAGCTTCCACTGCGAGAGCATATTTAAAGACGTTGGAAAACTCAATTGTGTTCAGTGTCGCATTGTGCTGCATTCGCGACGCTCAAGGACTAAAAATCGAAGCTGATCATGATTCAAAATGGCATCGTTTTCCAGCGTTCTGTGTTTTAAATTTTCCTCCAAATCGAAGATCTGAAAGACGTAATTTCGCCAGCAGGGGATATGGGGACAAATGGACACCCCATATTAGTTTTCTCTTTATATCATCTTGTTGTATCATGATTTATGATGAAAATAAATTTATATATAAATGTTAAATTGAAAGCCGATAGAGACATTCGAACATAATCTATCAGGTCTCCTCAGGG
>CALNVZ010000641.1:6967002-6994536 GCA_940671915.1 Paracentrotus lividus | reverse complement strand
ACTTTACTGATCAAGATACATGTTTCAGATTTTCTGTTGCAATTAGTGTGAGGTTGACCCCTTTTTTGTCCTAGAATGACTATACTACTACATGTATGATCTGATTTGATAGCAAAGTAGCAAACACACTTTATTTGAAAAGGGGGACATTACTTGTATATTTGGTGTTCCATGTATTTATCTAATTTTCTATTTCATACCTGTTTTATCAAACTTGTGCGATGAATATTCTCTAAATATTCTCCTGATACTCTCATTCTGTCATAAATGGAGGATTACCGAGTGAGCATTTTTTCTGCTTCAACAAGATGAACCAGAGAGGAAGGATTTTGACCATGGGCCATCAATCAATTTGCTTTTAATAATATGGAAGTGGTGGAAGCCTTCATAAGCAATCACGAATAGACTGTTTATGAAATGGAAACGCATTGGAGTTTAATTAATTTGTCATCACAACAATCAGGGTTGTGGATTAGGGCTGTTCTGGCATGCGCAAAGTGTGGCAAGGCATACATTAACCATTGCTATTCATTAACATTTTATCATGAGAGGGAGGGGGGGGTGGAGGGTGGAGGGTGGAGTTTTCTTCATATAATTTGACACTGATTGTATCTTTTTGCTACATTTTGGATTCCTCTTTCTGATTTTTTTTCTTTAATTTTTTTGGAAGGGGGGGGTGGCGAGTAAAATCTTTACTTTTTGTGTTAATTTTATTTCAGTTCATTAGTTTGTCTATATTCCTCTCCTCAAGCTCTTGTTTTAGTATTTTTTTGTTTCTCTTTTTTTTTTAGGGGGGGGGGTCTGAAGCTTGTCCAGTTGCTACAAATGTATGTTGGGCAAACTAATGCACGTTGTTTTACACATTTGTGATGATATTTGAGATTGTCTGAGAATGTTGTGAGATTATTTATCAGACGGGATTGCAGATGTATATCTACAGGCAGCTTGATCGATGGGGTATCGGTAAGATGATCTTAATGTAAATATTAGTAGCTGTACAGGTCTGTGCCAGGCTGTCTGCATCTCCACATACATTAATAGATCTCACTCTACATGTGCTACATATACATGTACATCTCCCTCCACTTGTAACATGTAAATAAATGTAGTTGGTGTTTTAGTCTGTATCGACTTGGTGTATCAACCCCATTTTTTACTCTCTTTATACCCTCTCTCCCCTTTGTTTGTTTTCTACATGTCCCTAGCTTTTTTCTCAGTCATACTCTTTCTAATTTTTGTTTACGTGTCTCTGTTCCTTCCTCCTCTCTTCCCTTTCACCCTCTCATACCCTTTTCTCTCACTTTTTTCTTGTTCCCTTTCGTTCACTTGTCCATCTTTCTGTCTTGCTCTCTTTCTTTCTTTTCCTCTCTTTCTTTCAACATGTTTGGAGTAGATTGAAATGCCCTTCTAATTAGCTTGTTGAATGAATGCATCAATGAAGCTATGATGATGCAACCATGACTATACACGCACCGTGCATTAACAATGACGTCTGTACTTATGTACACTTTTCACCTGATTTATAATGGGTTACATTATGAATTGGTTCTCTTAAACTCTAATCATAAAATCTTTCCAGAAGAGTGCACAATCCATAAAAAAATTTCAGACTTCAATTATTTCCACTTTGACAGATTAAGGATTTACATGTAAGTGAAGCTGTATTAGAACATGGTAAAAGTTTAGGAAGTCCTTGATTTGAGACAGTGCTAAAGAGGCTGATTTTATTTTATGGGCGTTGAATTAAAAAAAAAAAAATGGGGCTTCATATTCCTGTAGGCCTACATGTACATCTCACCATTCTTACAGCAAAAGAAAATAAAATATCCCCATTTTTAAATGTCTCCCATCACATCAAGTGGGCCTAAATATTTTTGTACATATATTACAAATAATATATAATAGTAATATAATAAACTATAAAGTGAATACTCCCACTCCTCCCCCATTACAAATTTAAGTGACTTTATTAATTTATACATTAAATGAACAAATAGTCAACATTTATTCATGT
This sequence comes from Paracentrotus lividus, assembly GCA_940671915.1. Taxonomy (NCBI): domain Eukaryota; kingdom Metazoa; phylum Echinodermata; class Echinoidea; order Camarodonta; family Echinidae; genus Paracentrotus; species Paracentrotus lividus. Next base: position 6,992,522 of record CALNVZ010000641.1, on the reverse strand, counting down.
AAAAGCTAAAGTATACATTATGCTACACATTATGGTACAACAAAATACAAGAGAAGATTATATACACTCCTCATTTTACCCAGTAACAATAGATAAAGAAGTCTGGGAGAGAGAGTGTACAGTGTTTTGTATGAGTCATAATGAGAAACAAAAGCTCTTGACAGAGTTTAAACAAGACCTTCTAGATATGACAAGCATTTATATAATTATAATCTGCACAACAGCAATGATCAGTAGTTAACTTTTTACCTCAATTACAATCAGCTACTTGGAGTAAAAGTTAAACTCTCTGATAGCAAACAAGATTCAATGAAAAAAGCAAAATGTGACACATTCTGTCTATGTTGCATGTTCCTTACATGTTAATGGGATTCTGGAATTAAGCTATGATGGTTCTACTGAAAACTTATTTTGTACTTATCATTACCAGGCAGTTTTTTAATAGTTTCAGTACCAAAAATTCTGATAAGTCAAACATCTACTTTTCGAGATTGTGTCCCATTTTGCTAGCCATAGTTAAACCACAGAGCTATGGTTTAACTTATTACACCTTTGTGTGAGATAGGATAAAGATAGATGAGCAAGTGCATGTACATGAAAGTGTATATCAGAAAAGAAGAATAACCTAAATTTTCAATTTAAGAAAATGGGACGCTTGCACTTTGCCTGTGAGCTATTTTAGCCAGGTATGACTATATGAGTCGATGTGTCATCAATTCCCTTGTGTTTTGTTGACATTCATAGTTAAAGGGATGCAGTAAAGTTCTTATAAACCATGGACCTATAACTTTCGGACATTCAAATTGCAATTTATCGGATTTATTTATTTGCCAACATGATTATAATTATAAACACATAAGTTAGTCTGGCATCCCTTCAAAATGGCAGATGAATTGCTTGCTTTACTTTCGAGATGATCTATGATTTCATTCTCAAATTTTGAAAACCGTCCTGAGACACTTTTTTAAACCATGTGCATTTCAATGCAGCACAACTTATACACTGCATTTCCAGGCGTGACGTCCCCATCCCTACCGGGCTGCTTACATGTAGCTTGCAACAGAGCACATTAATAATTATGTATGCCATTATGCTTTTTTTAATAGCCTTGTTTGTTTTCACTTTTATAGAATAGTAAATGACTTGCATTTGATCTGAAACTTTCAGTAATTTGTTTTTACAGTCAGAGCAATAGAACTGTATTCATTTGATCTCTTTTTGTTTTTTGGAAGTTGTCCAGTCCTTTTTAGGCTTTGCATGCATCCGTCCAAACAACAACATGTACATGTACATGTACTCAGAAACAAAACCTTTAAGAATGGGATTTACTTTGCAGGTGTACATCATATCAAGACTTATAAAATTTTACTTCAAAATAAGCAGGGTCAGGGCACTCCCTACCCCCCCCCCTCCCCATTTCCTTTAGATTTCCAAGCACACCCTGTGTTTTCTTCTGGCGACTTGGAATTGAAGACCACCTGCACATGTACATGTATGTTCCCTAAAAAAAGGTAAAATGCTAAATACATGTACATTGTATACTCAATTTCTATATTTAGACATTGTATTCAAATATTGGTATATTGAAAAGACAAGAACCATCTTCTGGAATAATTCTTTGCCAGTAGTAACCGGGGACAGTAAAGAGGCGATGCCTCCTGTATCCCGGGGAAAAGAAGTTTCTTGATTAGCCAAAAGCTCTTAGACGACAAATCTAAAGTAGGTTGTCAGCTTTTCTGATGTGGGCGAGATTGAGAGCGATTGTCAGAGTGAAGCGAGAGTGAGAGGAATACATGAGAGCTAGAGGACTTGAGAAAATGAGCTTTTAGAGAGAGGGACAGAGAAAATGATAAAGACATGAAGAAAGAGTGAGAGAGAGGGGGATACTGGAAAGATGGAGAGAGATCAGAGCGTGCAAGAGTGAGAAGAACCGAGAGAAGATGACAAAATGAGCTCTTATAAGGCGCTGCTGCACTAGCTCGAGCTAAAAAATAGCACGCTAATTGGTACATGTAGATCGGGAAAAAACTCGAAAAAAAGAAACCGGTCCTGCATTAGCTCAAGCTATTTTAAAATTTCGCATTAACGATCTGACCTGACTTTGAACAAACAAGCCCGATGTGTATTGCGCAACTGGTAACTATTGCTAGCGTATACACGCACAGGTGCACAATTTCGTATTTATCTCGAGCTAGTGCAGGACCGCGCAAAATAGCGCGCTATTTAGTACCTAAACTGCAAACCAGCTCGAGTTTTTTTGAAAAAACCTAGGATGACTCGGGCTGGGATTTCAGCCAAATTAGCGAGCTATTTGACCGCAAAGCCAGCTCACCTTCGATCGGGCTAGTTCATCAGATCACAAATAGCGCGCTATTTAAAATAGCTCGAGGTAGTGCAGCAGCGCCTAATGAGAGGTAACAGGAGACAATACACATTGTAGTGTGAGAAAGAAAGAGAGAGAGAGAGAGAGCCAATTATGTGGAAGATATTAAGAACATGAATATATTTGAGATGTACATACAGACGAACTAACAAAGTGATTTACAGAAAGGTAGTGAAAAGGCATCCATGTACATTGTACATGTAGAGATGGTTCTAAAATTTTATCTGTCTTTGAAAAATTCCAAAAGTTGCCAACAGATGACACTGCATTTTCAATTTACCTGTATGATGTAATAAAAAAACAATATTTCCAAGTACAGTCCAGTTTATCGTCATACAAATTATTTTCTTCAGACTTGAGTAAGTACTTTAAAAGGACTTCAAATATTTATCCATATTGGACAGAATGAAGAAATTATGACGGCGGGCTAACCTATGATAAATATTGCGTCATTGCATATAATTACACAGCATGCATGTCGCGTGTCGGGGTTTATTGACACAAGAATTTATCTGTGAAGTTGAAAAACTGAGCAAAGCATTTTTGGATGGCTACATTTGCCTGTCTTGTGATAAACTCACGAAGGCAAGAGTCAACTCTGAGCTAGCTGACAGCAGCTACGTGACTAGCAACATGAATGCTCTTTAATTATTAATGACCTTGTGTTATGTCTTGGAAAGCGTGCAGTACTGTAATAATTACATGTAGGTCATTTTCACTGACCTTACTAATTTTCACTGACCTTAGTACAAAATGTACTTATGTTCTGACAACAGATAATACTATTTAATTAATATTCTTTGAAATTTTAAGAAGACAAAATGGAAGGGGGGGGGGAGTCCCATAATTTAATTAATTAGTGCTCTGCTACATTAACATTAATGTACAATATGTTATTTTCAAATTTTCTACTTTCAAGGTTTTATTTAAATACATTTAATACTCTAATATATTTTAAATACTTTTGAATTCAGGCTCTTTGTGATAATTTCATGTAGTCACTTTAATTTAATACCAATTATTTTCAGTACAGATTAGGTGGAAAGGAAATGAAAAATGGGGCTGGGAACAAACTCACAGCACGCCCCCCCCCATAAATCTCCAACTATGTAGAAAACACTCGAAAATTTCATTTCAGACACTATACTGTGAAATAAATTGGATTCTCAATAGTGTGGATCCCCTCTTTGAAGTTGCATTACAACTTCCAACTTTTATTTTTTCCCTTCCATCATAGTCTTCAACTGATACTTGAAAAAAATCTTTACAAACTTCAAAGTGCACACCCTTAAATAGGGGTGAACATCTCCATGTCTTTATAATTATTTGATTATTTGCTCATTATGTATAGGGGATAGCATGAAAAAAAAAAAATGTCAACAAAATGTAATGTACATGTAAATTAGAATTGCATTGTTAAAGGCCATGTACGTGTACATTGTTGGGACACAAGTGTCGATAAAGTCTGCAAAAGCATTGTAATCTACTTCAGACGATCAATGATTTATAACCAATATCTTGTTATTGAATATAACCCAAGCATTTGACATCACTCAAAGAGTTAATTGATTGGAATGCTCGCACAATCATTCAGATTGAATAGAAGAGGAATATGACCGAATGATGAACTCTTCATATGACTAAGTGTTTGGAAGAGGAAAACCCCAAGCTCATTTCTTTCTTCCCCTCTAGACAGAGCGAGAGGTCACATTACCCCTCTCATGAGTAATGGAATATGCCGTCATTGAATGGAATACATTATGAAAATACATTTTAATTGCTATAAAAAGGGGTGTAAAATGGTTGGTTAGTGTTGATTGACAATAATTCGTATTGACTTTGATTGTCGCTAGGCCAGGCAAATCTTGTACATGGACATACATTGTACATAATTATGTAGAATATGACAACATTATGACCAGGCTTATACCATAGGCCTATGTGCATTATTAAACAAATATGATTTGGCAGTTACACAGTGTATTTTATAAAGTTTTATAAATATTAATCTATTTACATGTACATGTATGTTGCCTTTATATTTTGTCTATTGCAGCAATTATAAGACAGTTTTTATTGTTTTTATTTTTACATATACACTTGTACGTGTAGGCCTAACTGTTCTGGTGTACATGTAATTTAGATCCAGGTTCTCGTTTATTGCTCATTTTTCTCTTGATGACATAAATTATCTGTCTGGTAGTAAATGAGCAGTAACAAATTCTTGTGCTTTTAAAACAGGCAATATATTCTATTTTACGATCAAGTATGTCATTTTGAGGGAAATTATGCCTGCCTCCCGGAGAAAATGTGACAGAAATAGCTGTAATTCCCTCCCTCAGGCCTGCCTTTAGTGCTGTAAAACACATGTAATACTAATAATTGTAACTGTTGTGTGTATGACTCATATCTTGAGGTTTTGTGTTTTAAAGGGTTGATGAAATAATATAGCAATATTCAATGTTATTGAGTGCAAGGGTTACGAATATTACATGAGCGTGCAAGTTGAACCTTGATCTATTCAACGACGCGACAGCGGAGTTGAATAGATCAAGGTTCAACTTGCACCGAATGTAATATTCGAACCCTTGCACGAAATAAAACATTGAATATTGCTTTTATACAACACTCGATGTCTACCATACTAGATTCTAAAGGTTAAGATCTAATTTAGCCTACTACTAGGCTAGCTAGCTAGCTAGCCTAGACCCTCTAACGTTACATGTAGATCTGGATCTAACGTTAGAAAATTAACTGTTCGATTTAGATCTAACTTAATCATCACTCACCAGATATCAAATGAATATGCTTTGTCCAACCTTAATTAATCATGTTAATTAATCCTCGCAGTCGAACACTAAAAGCATCGGTAACAATCCAAAACGATAAACTTGCAAATCAACACTTGTCCCCGTCTAACAGCTGAACATATTGGCGATCGTGTTCCGTGTAGAATCTATAATTGTGTGGAATTTACATGTAACTGCACTGAACTAACTGCACTGTACTGCGTCGCCCTAGGCCCTACGCGCACAAAATCGGTTTAGTACACGCAGCTATGCAGCGCATTCGCGCACGTGTGTACCCGGTATGTAATTTCAGTGTGTAGATCTACGTGTCATCGATCTTTTGCAAGCCGTTGAATAGATTCTTGGATATTGCACGGGCTACGTCATCACTCGTTCAATAGCTCATTCCGCTGAATGTCATGTGACCCACATTCATCCAATCAGCTGTCAACAATCTTTGTGTGTGTTGTATAAAGTGAAATATCTGGGTTCCATTGCATGAAGTTCAAAAGGATATCTACATATAATGATTTTAATACATCATTCATATTTTACCTAAGGCTGTACAGTAAACAATGTCGACGGATGAGAGCCAGAAGGGCAATATTGCAGATCAACATTCCGTTGAGAGCCAGAAGGGCGCTATTACCATTGACTTTGTACAGCAATAGCGCCTTTCTGGTTCTCAACGGAACGTATTTGAGATGCTATTGCGCCCTTCTGACTCTCAACAGACGATGTAAAACATTTAGATGCAGATTGTTTGCAGAAATGATAATAGGTCTCTCCTTGGAACAAAGAACATCTTGGTACAAAATAACCCACCAATTTGACTTTAATTTGACTAATTTTAAAATTTAGGCAAACTGCCAATTTATATATTGGAAAAACAACAACAAAAAACAAAAACAAAACAAAAAAGCACCTCCAAACCAAACTTAGCATATTAGGACCCAGAGTCGATGGAAGAGAAATATTTAGGATATAGGTCATATGAGACAGGAAATTCTGACTGAAATGAGGCTTCCCAAATCACAAGTTTTACAACATTTAATAACCTATCCAAGGAATTATAATTTAACTTGACAAGCTCAAACAGTTAAACCAATCATCTCCAGGATTTACAGCATAATATCAAAAGTTCAAATCTTTGGAAGGCTTAACATTGAATCTTTAAAAAAAAAGTAATACATATTTTACACTTGTATGAAAATTTATGCCACTTTTAAAACGAGGCACATTTCATAAATGACTCCAAACTGAGTTATATTTTGATATTTTGATGAGAAAAAAAGGGACTATGAAATTGATGGAGTTTATTGTCGGCATGGTGTTGGTCTCCTGGTGTGTGTTTGAGAGTGAGGTATGCATGTACTGTACAGTCTCGCTCGAGCATGGAATATTAATAAAATCATGAGTTCTGGTATTTGGTTATTGATTGTACATTTATCAAGCTGACCATTTTTTTCTCGTAACAATTGGAATGGAATTTTGCACCTTAGTATACCAAAGTGTAATCGGAATGTTTAAAGGGAGATTGGATATGTTTACGAGTCGTGTCTTTACATGTACATGTAGATTTCTACATTGTACATGTTCATGTCTAACTCATTTCTCTTAACTTTATCATATCATAGAACTATAATGAAATTATGATTTATTTTATGAAAATAATGGTTTCTCCAATGTAGGTTTAGGGAAATATATCATACAACATTTTCAGCTGGTGTTTATTTGGAAAGTGGCAAATTTAATGAATTCATTTTTACTTTTATCTGAGCCAAAATGATTATGGTATATTATATTTTTTTCTTTGTTTTTGCTAGATGTACTTGAAGGCTACAATGGAACGATCTTTGCCTATGGACAGACTTCTAGTGGAAAGACATTCACTATGGAGGTAAATACTAATTGTAAATTCATTTATATGGTTCATGTCAAGTGATTTGATGATGAAGATAATGGTGATGATGATATATAATGGTGATGATGATGATGATGATGATGATGATGATGATGATGATGATGATGATGATGATGGACAGTTGGTGATGATGATTGTGATGATGGTTGGTGATGCATGATGAGATGAAGATTAATAATGATGATTGGTGGTGTGGGTAGGTGTGGTCGGTGGTCGGTGATGATGATGATGCATGATGCATGATGATTGATGTGAATGATGATTGATGGGTGATGATCGTAGTGGCGTGCGTGATGGTGGTGATGATGATGATGATGATGGATGATGATAGTGGTGATTGATTGATGAATGATGGTGATTGATAATGATTTTGGGTGAAGGTGGTCGGTGGTGATGATGATGATGATGATGATGATGATAATAATAATATATAGCATTTATAATGCGCCGACTATCTAGTTGCCTATTCAGTGGCGCAGCTAATTATTATTACCCGGCTATAGCCATAGCTGCCCTTTATTTGATAATAAAGAGCGCTTAGGCATCGAGGAATTTCTTCCTACCGGTACCCATTTACCTTACTTGCGTCAAGTCTGGGGCAAATTGTAGATTAATATCTTGCCAAAGGATATTAGTGGATGGACGGAGATTCGAAGCCGCGGTACCCTAGTGATCGTCAGTCCGCCGACTATCCACTCGACCACCACTACCTCTACGATGATGATGGTCGGTGATGGTGGTGGTGGTGTTGGTGGTGGTGGTCGGTGTGGTAGGTCGGGCGTGGTGGTGGTGCGGTGGTGGGTGATGATGGATGATTGATGATTGATGATGATGATGATGATGATGATGATGATGATGGTAGTGGTGATGGTGGTGGGGTGGGGATGACAATTAGTGAGGATGGCAAAGCTATAGAGAAGGGACGAATATGCTGACAGTATTGATGATGATGGTAGTTAGGATGATAGTGATGGTTTTATGTTGATGATGGCGATGATAATGGCGATGGTTGTGAGAATGGCAAAGCAGTAAGGACGAGACATTGAGTGTGATATCGTGATGGTGATTGTTAAGGCAATAAAGATGTTTCAGAAGAGGTGGCAAAAACAATAAAAGCATTAATAATCTAAATCGACAAAGAAGAAAAGAATGATGATGATTACAAATGATGATCAAGAAGATGAGAGCCATGTGTAGGTGTGGATGAAGCGGGATGATAATGACAATCACTAAAATACTGTTATTTTCGAACGATTTATTTTTCGCGCTGAGCGGCCTCAAAACATGTTCACAGGTTCTTGAATTCACGCTGCATGTTCGTAAGCTCGCAATTGAACCCATTCAATAGATGCATAGGAAATCATGCCTATATATTTGCGGGTTTTTAAATTCACGCTTGGCACTCTCTGCGCGAAATCACCGAAAATTAATGTACCCCGAAAATTTGCACAAATACAGTAGTTTTCATGATGTTGATGTTGATGGTAACTCCTATTCTTATTATTTCTTTTACTTTCAGGGAGTCATGGGTAACCCTCAGTATATGGGTATCATCCCTCGTATTGTGCAAGATATCTTCAACCATATCTACCAGATGGATGAAAGCCTGGAATTCCATATAAAGGTATGTAAAATAGTATTAATGAAAATAATGGTGGCTTCCTGCATAGCGTTCAGCTTTACAGAGATCGTTTTTCAGATATTACATATTTTACATATTATTTTACACAGTATCGAGTACGCAGTTACACCTGGATGGAGTGAAGCAGATGTAGATAGAATGCCTTGCCTAAGGATGTAGCACCAGTGCCGGGAATCAAACCCTTTGCATTCCCAGTCAAGTGATGCTACCTCAAGACCATGACACTTCTACACTTATAACTAAACTCCTATTGTAACCAAACTACTATCAAACCAGGGTTTACTATTAAACCATCAATAAACAAACCCATAGAAAATTCTCCCATTTTGTCTGCAAATTTCAGAATCCAAAATTGATACTGTTCAACCAGAAATTTTTGTGTACATGATACTTTCACAAATTTCGCGAAGATGCAAGATTCGCAAAAGTAAAATACCTGCGACAGTTTGGGTCTACACAATCATGACAGTACATTGATTGGATGTCAAATGTGATGTATCTTTTTGCTCGCCTGATGTTACAGGGAAAAAAAATGGGTTTACCAAAATCGGGAATTCCAATTTTGGTCCCCCCCCCCCCTCTCATGAAATCCTGGATCCGCCACCGATGTTTGTATATTCCTGAAAAAGAAATGCTGTCAATTTCATGATCTAGTTTGCATTTTAAGAAGAGAAAACATGAAGCCCCTAAACCCCTCAAAAAACAACCTCTTTGTAAAAGATCTATAATACATGTACATGAATAAGAGCATTAGAACCCGGTATGTTGAAGCACTATACAGATTATGCCAAAACAACACATAATCCCGAACAGTTCTACTGTGAAATGTAAAAAACAACAGCACACTATCACTGTAAACATGACAGTGCATTAACATACAGATGTGCTTCTACTTGCCCTTCCTATGACACCCTATCTCACTTTCCTTCTACACCCTCTTTCCTCCTATAATCTGCTATCCATTTATGAACATGTAATGAGGTAATATGGCGAGGACAACCCTCACCTCTCTATTACAGCTTCCCTAAATTATGATTTTGAACAATGAAGGAAACAACATGGGTTTTCCAAAGCTCAATCGGTAGAGAGCCTGTCTTACATAATCAGGAGGTCTCGGGGTTGAATCCCGATGAAACCGCATTTTTTTTGCTCCTTTATTATATAATAACAACTAAATTTGCAGCATGGATTATGCGTCCAAATTGTCAAATACCTTCACAACTCAATTGATATAAATTAGTTCATTGTTTCATCAAGCGTCTTGAATGTGTGCCAAGGAAAGACACTTTAATTTATACATGTACTTGTCCTACTTTACAACTCAAAAAGTAAAAATAGCTAATCGTGTTTAATCACAGAAAGTATGACATTTATTAAAATCTGGATGGCTAAAGCACTTTATGCCTAGAATGTCAAAACTTAACATTATAAACACATGAATGACACAGATGTGTTTCTACTTGCCCTTCCCATGACACTAGCTCTCTTTCCTCCTATAACCGGCTTCCCAACATGTAATGAGGTAATATGAAAAGGACATCCCTCTACTGCTCAAATGCACCTGTCCCATACACGTCAATACATGGCTGCTCTATGTCAGTGAGGTTCATTGTCGCTTGATGCAAATGGTCAATACCCTTTTTTTTTTCTGATGGGAGGATGGGGGTGTCTAGATCATATGGTTTTGGGGCATACATGTCTGGGTGGGCCCCTGTTTGAAATTCAAAATTGGGTGTGGGAGGGGAGGGTAGGGGGCGTCCAGAGCTCAGATTTTTGCCCTCATGACATTCCTGCCATTATTGAGCACAGCTTGTGTATCTAGCTACATGTATACATGTAGTCTACATCATTAATTTCCATGGCGAGCCCCAAAAAATTGTATCTGCAACCCTTATAGACTTGAAAATGGGCAAGGAATATATATATATACTTATGTGGAGCCTATCAAGGTTTTTTTTTTATTATTATTTAATCCATCAAATTCCCGAGTACAAAAAGTTTTTTTTACTTTAATAATCATATCCCTATAGATATGCTATTACATGTAGGTATAGATGTACATGACAGTACATATAAAGTACATTTTCATGGGAATTCTAAACTTACTCTTTATTGTTTGAACATACCCTGTTACTGTATGTATTTTGCCATCATGCATGCCATTGCAGGTGTTTCATCATTTGCTCAGGATTTTCATACCGCAAATGTAATTTTTACATTACCATATAGATTGGTTTTGCCATAACCTATCAGGAATTTGAGAATTACTACCATCTACTTGTAGGATATAGTAGTCAGTGCTCAAAGGAAATATCATATTTGCCTAAACTATGATGCAAATATCCATAGCTTTTATTCCCTATTGAAAAGTTACATTTTAAAAAGAACATCTCTATGATTATTATTAGTTTACCATTTTATTATGTATGGCTGACAACAAGATTACAATTGTACGTGATTAGTTTGAAAAAATAATCTGTCATGTGGACACAGCCTAAAGGCAGTCCTCATCCCTGCATAATTGTGGCTTTTGAATAAAATGATATTTTATTGGACAATGGGATTTAGTCCCTGTTCAAAATTTGAGAGAATTTCGTAAATTAAAGTGAGGTGCTAAAATCATGATGAAATTCAAGGAAACTGTCATCGCTGAAATTTTGTTAAAATTAATTTGAATTGAAAAATGTGTTGCAGTTGTTTGTAAAGGTGTAAAAGGTATAGATGTAGACATGATACATGTAGAGTATTGATAGCATAAACATGTGCATTGAAATAGGGAAAAGATTATTTATAACAAAACCGTCCAATAATTCACTATGCCAAGTTTCATTGTATTTTAATAATGTAGTATTAATTATAGACCATTATCTTTCAGATTGCCTGTAATGTAGGGGAGTATTGTGGCAACTTGCCACCTAATCATTTTTTTTTTAAAATACATTAGAAATTTGCACTGTAGAAAACCCCTCAGAATTGATATCAGGCAAGTTACACATTTTGGGATTCACATCTAAGTTTAAATTTGCAAAAGATTCATGCCTCAAGAGTTGTTTATTTACAGCGGGAAATTTGGTATGAAAGAACTTTTTAAAAGTTTCTTGCTACATGTACAGCTAGGAAAGGTGACAAATAATAATTTTCTTTGTCTGTGTCCATTATTACCATAAATTTTGCCTTTGATTTCTACAAGTTACATAAAAACAAACTCAAACAACAATTTTTAAAGATTGATTTTTATTTGTCACAGAGTATATACATGTATGCCTTTGGCTATGTTATTCCTGTGTGCACTGTTGACGTCACAATATAATCAATCTTCAATAGTTTAATTGACGCATTTGAAATGCTGTTTGTAATTCTATAAGGCAAAATATAATGGGTCCTTGAATTTCAATTGTTATTTCATAACACAAAATTTACCCTTTCCCCGTAATTTATATAATTGAAAATTGAAATGTTAAATCAAATTTGAGAGAGTGAATTTCTAATGTATCTGATATTCTTATTTTCTTCCACTTTTTGCCATCATGTACCCTTCCCGATCTCTTCCCATTTCGTCTCTATTGTTACGTTTCATGTTCATTGCTTTCCTCTTTTTTTCCCCCTTTTGTTCTCTCCGTTTCTCTCCATCTCTTTATGTAATACTCTCTCGCTCTCGCTCTTTCTCTTTCTCTTTCTCTCTCTCTCTCTTTGCTGCCTTTCTCTGTTTTTCTCTCTATTCTATTTATCTCACTGTCCTCAACAATCTGTGTTTATATTTCGCTTCTATCATTTGTCTTCTTTTTTCTGTTTGTCTCTCATTCTCTTGCTCTCCCTTTCTTTCTCTTGCTCTCTTGATCCCTTTCCATGCGCTTTCCATGCTCTTTCCATCTCTCTTTCTCTCTCTTTCCTTTGCTCTCTTTCCATCTCTCTTTCTCTCTCTTTCCCTTTCTCTCTTTCTTTCTTTCTCTCTCTCTCTCTTTCTCTCTCTCTCTCTCTCTCTCATCTGACCTACAGGTGTCCTATTTTGAGATCTACATGGACAGAATTCGAGATCTATTGGACGGTGAGTCATGCTGCTGAATAAATCAATGCTTGCACAAATATAATATGCACAGCGAATCTGGGCTGTTTGTACATTCCTCTTTACATCATCTATAAAACAAAATAAAAAAAGTCTCTCGAAAACAAAATGGCATCAATTATGAATTATATCCATTTTCTTGCTCTTATTAAACGTCTTCTGCCTTTTCTCTGGTTATGTGGATATATTAGGCCCTATTTGTTAGAATTTGTCAGTGTAGGCAATCATTCATGTTATATGTGCATGTGTAGTCTGTCACGTTCATGTAGTACTTGAGAAAGTATTGATTAGATTCAGGTGACAATTCTGCACATTGGATACACATACGCATTATGCAACTAATTAAGCAGTAGACTCAGATATGAAACTCATAAAATAATTGTCCAGCTGATTTACCAACGGAAGAAATAATGTTTCTGTAAAAAGTTAGTCAGTTTAATAGCAAGATGATGATTGCATCAACATTAGATTTTAAGCAAAATGGACAACGTAAGTGCATGTACATGTATGTACATTGTATGCAGGCCTTACATATGGAACCAATGATAAAAAGCACTTGACTGCTGAAATAAATTTCCATTTTACCTCACAAAAAAAAAAGATTGAGAGAAAGAGATCAATGCAAACTCATGAACTTTGCTGAAGTACATATTTTTAATTGCATCACTAATTACGGGAACGCAGACAAATATGCCTACGTAATATGAAGCAATACGCTACCAATCAATACCTGCAAAGCAAATATTTAAAGATAGTGATGCCAATTGATTGTAAATGATTGGTAGTGATTGATAACTATTGTAAATAGTTACAGTACATGTACTTTGATAAAGAATGATCCTTGAATTTGAGTGTAACGTTCAGGTTCAAAGGTTACTCAAGAGTCTGTGTTTGTGACTCATGTGACCTCAGTAGTAGGTAGGTTTCTTCAGTGATGCAACGTGTGCCTATTCTACATCATACATGTAGGAAATATGTGCACTGTCATCTAAATGATTGAACATTTACATATGTTCATTTATACAAAATAGAATGGGGCCGATGAAACGTGGATTATAAAACTTAGCTAAAGTTGAATTGAAGAATAGAACAGATATCAGTATACTGAATTAATATATAGGCCTATACAATAACTTGGAAAAAAATGTACATTTAGGCCTACGTGGTTTTGGGACAACTCTGCCGCCAAAAGTCTGTCCCTACCCTATATCCCTACTCCTAACCCTATTTTTTTTTTTTTTTTTTTTTTTTTTTTTGGGGGGGCGGGGGGGGGTGGTTCTTGTCACAGTGGGGGAATTAAGTACTATACAATATGTACACACTGCACTTTATGTACATCAATAAGTTCTTCTACATGTAGGTCAATTTATCAGCTTGAGTTTTGCCTTGATATTCTCATCAACAATTACACCTATTTATAACATTAATTGATTTTTTGTACTAAGAAGGATAAAGAAAATGTTTTAAGAGTAATCTTTAAAATGAAATGAAAGTCTGGGTTACAATGCAAACTCTTCATGTAGACTGTGTTATCTCACATATTAACAGCTGTCAAGCAATATGTTTTTATCATGCATTGTATGAAAGAGGAGTACATGTACATTTGTACATCATGTATGGTAAGTTATGGATGGGTTTCAAGTTAATTGATAGATAAAGAGATGCAGCAGACAGCCTGACATTTAGAGTCACTCCGAGCAAAGTAATAATTATATCGGTAGTACGGTGTCTGGGAGTAGAGAGAGAATTATAAGTAGGGATAGAAGAAGATGGGGGGGGGGAGATAAATGGTTGGGATAAAAGGGGGGTTGGATAAGGGGGAGGGTGGGATTATACGCATTATTACATTATGTGACGCTATGTAGAATGGTACTCGAATAGAGAGAGAAATTATAAGTAGGGGTACGAGAAGAAGGGTTTATAAGATAAAGGGTGCGGGGAGGAGGGATTGAGATAAGTGGGGGGGGGGGATGATACACATATACATTATGTGACACAATGTAGAATGGTACTGGGATAGAGAGAGAAGTTATAAGTAGGGTATAGGAGAGATGGGTGTATGGGGGTGGAGAAGGGGGATTGAGATAGGAGGGGTGAAATTGAATGAAGGGGGGGGGAGAGGGAGAGAGAGGGGTAGAGATAGAAACGGGCAGGATTACAATGAGCAGAAAACATAATACGTCCAAATCAATGTAACATATTAAGAAGTATAGTTATGTATTAGGGTGCTGGGGCGCAATATTTTCCTCTTTCTCGTTCCAATATGGCTGTTGATTCGCACCATCAATATAATGAGTTGGCTGAAACCAGAATGCTCTAGACAGACATTAAATCTCTATATACAACTTCATGAAGCAATCATTACCTGTGGGAATATACATTGTACACTGTAACTCTGGTTAAAAGTGTTGAGGAAGGGGGGGGATGAGAAGTAGAGAGAACTCTGGAGAAAGATTAAGGAATGGGGACCACAAAGGTGGGGTGAAAGTTAGGTAAAGATGAATAGAAATATGGAAGCGATGAAGAGAATAGGCCTACATTTAGAATATTGAGAAATTAGTGTGGTAGGAAGAGAGGGAGAAGAAGAGAGGTGAGGAAGGAGGGAGAAGGAGGAGAGAGGAGAGGAGAGGGAGGGAGGGAGGAGGGAGGGAGGGAGGGGGAGCAGGGAGGGGAGGGAGGGAGGGAGGAGACATTGTATAACTTACACGAGGATGACATGGATTAAAGGAAGAAGAGATTAATGATCAAGAAACAAATGAGGACAACGGGGGGGGCAGAAATAAGTATAAAAGATGAATGGAGAAGGAATGTGAAACTGCCATATTTTGTACATAATGTAATCAAATCATCAAACACAACCACTTTCAATTTCAGTACATTTAAAGTTAGAAAAGTCCCTCTCCAAAATTAAAGCACATGCATTCGTACATGTAGGTCCCTTTAATTTTGACAATAATATATCATTTTTTATTTTTTTTTATATTTCAGTGTCGAAAACCAACCTGTCTGTTCATGAGGATAAGAACCGGGTTCCTTTTGTGAAGGGTGCTTCTGAGAGGTTTGTCTCTAGTCCAGAAGAAGTCATGGATGTCATTGAGGAGGGCAAATCTAACAGGCATATTGCAGTAACAAGTAAGTATCCATGGGCATACTTTATGATTGGTTATTTTATTCCTCATTCCCCATGGAATATCCCATTTATCAAGCTCTTTAAATTAACAAATCATAAAGTTCACACAATCATGTCCTCACAAATTTCGCTGCCTCTTTGAAAATCATGAAAAATCTGTACATCAAAAGGTTGGCTTATAGAACTTTTGACTTGGACTTATTTATTTATATAGTTTATATTCAACAAATACCAAAATTATTTCAATAAAGTACTCAGTTGTTATAAACATTTGTTATTCTTCTCCTACTATGGGATCGTCCACAAGGAAGAAATCGTCTTTTAATGATTATTTCAGCCGCTGTCTAGGTTACATGTCACCTGACGATAGTCCAAGGAAAAGTCGTCCATATGTAAGGATTTCTGAGCAGTAAATTGTTTTGTATTGTATGTGGTTCGGTCAGCACTGTGCACATCTCATTTTGAAGGTGTCTGGCTGGAATGCTCCTCATGGAGTGGAGATTGTGCACACATTGTGTGTGGGCAAGCCTGTATCCGATGACCGGGGTAATAATATGTCTGTAAAGCGCTATAAATCCAGAATATTATTATTATTTTTCAATATTTTTCTTCCTTCAGATATGAATGAACACAGCTCTCGTAGTCATAGCATCTTCCTTATCCAAGTGAAACAAGAGAACATGGAAACCAAGAAGAAACTCAGTGGCAAGCTATACCTTGTAGATTTAGCTGGTAGTGAAAAGGTAAGACATATGGACAATGTCACATGGGCAATAACAAAATTAGATACTGTCAAAGCCTTGTAACGCCTAACGACATAATCACAACCAGTCATGCACCTCTCTGCATCTGGGGCTTGTTTCACAAATAGTTAAGTAGACTTTAAAATCCTGCAAAATCCCTAGTTATGAGTGGTATATTATGCATCACTTCATTGGTCAGATCATGCCCAGGGGATGCGCGCCATTGAGAATTCTATCAATTAGATTGGATGCTATGATACAGGATGCACATAGAAGTTTAGAGCGACTTTAAGTCCACTTAACTCTTTGTGAAACAACCCCCTGGTCTTCGTCAGACTTCCCAGAAAATCTTTGAATCAGGCTTAGACGTAGAAAGGTTCATTGTGTTTGTAGGGGTGAGGTGTTCATACTCTTTCTATAGCCATGTCAAAAGGCAAGGTATTGCAGGATTTGGGAACCGCCTTACCCACAAAGCAGGACAATTGTATCTGAAAGCAAATGTTATAAATTATTCCTTTATTATGCATAAAATCATTTGCCCACCATGACTGTTTTTGGGGTAAAAGGCATTGAATATCACACCACTGCAAACTATACTTTTACCACTTGTCTGCTGCATGGAGCTAATTGCACAGTACAGGTATGACCAGAGTGGCACTGGTGTGTCAAAACAGACAAAGCTCAGACAATAGCATGAGCATGTAATATTGCGTGGTCCGCGCATAGTGTACAAACGCCAAGCACGTAATATTACGTGGTCCGCGCACAGTGTACAAATGCCAAGCACGTAATATTACGTGGTCCGCAGCCAAGTGGTTAACAAGGTCTCTGATTGGTACAAAGAAAAGTTTCACATGTGTCAATATTACTCGTGGGTAAGGGTCTTCCCGCTTACTTTCTAGAGTAAGATTTCAAGGGCAGGTTACTTAAAAGTATTATACTGAACAGAATAAAATATTCAAGGGTAAATTATTAATAGTAAACTTCTTGTAATATGATATTAAGGATTAAATCATGTTGAAACCAAAGAACTATTAATAGTAACATACTCAACAGTAAAACACTATAGGAAGGCCATTCAATATGTAAATATAACTATATCATAACCTCTATTGATCCTCTATATTTCTGTTCACAGGTTAGTAAGACCGGAGCAGAGGGAACAGTCTTAGACGAAGCCAAGAACATCAACAAATCTCTCTCCGCACTGGGAAATGTTATATCAGCATTAGCTGAGGGAAAGGTACGTCCAGGATCATAGCTGTCAATCATTTCTATTTTGATGGATTGATGATGTTTTGTCCTTTGTCTTTGACTAAATATCTAGCACCTTTGCTTGATGTAGTTAATAATTGAATCAAGTTCAGTTCATACTTATGTTTGGTACCCATATATTTCTTCAAACTTCTGTGGAGAAACTTACTTTTGATAGAAATTTTATATGTATATTTAATGAACATATGTATGAGTGATAATGTTCATCCAAAAATTACTGGTTTGTCTGTGAAGATAGTGATTTTGTATGCCTTTTCATGTTGCCAACTTAGAGACTTTAGTTACTATTATCATTTAAAATATTATTATCCATGAATAACATAAACTGCAACAGAAATAGCCTCTAGTATGTCAAAAATTGTTGCTGTTACTGGTCATCTTTTTTGTCTAAAGTGGAGCATTCTACATTGAGATAAAGAGATTGAGGGGAAAAAAGTCTAATAGGAAATGGTGACCGCTGTGGGGCAAAGCTATTCAATCTGTTCAATTGTGTGTGTTGATTTTCTTCTTCCCTTAGAAATCTCACATCCCGTACCGTGACAGTAAGATGACCCGTATCCTTCAAGAATCCCTCGGAGGTAACGCAAGAACCACTATCGTCATCTGCTGCTCTCCCTCATCCTTCAACGAATCTGAGTCGAAATCAACTCTTATGTTTGGACAGAGGTTAGTACAATAAGACAAACTATCGGTTTATTTTACAATGCTCGTATACACCTTCTTCTCTCCCTGAAATTTACAGCATTGAGCACTTCAAATCATGCCTCAAAACTCGGCAGATGTGTGGTAATTAATGTAATTGGATGAGCCTGCGCCTTTGATTGTTTTCAACAGAAATATGGCTCATTATAAATGCTGTGGATCATCATTATCATCATCATTACCTTGCAAGGTGTTTCAATAAATTCATTTAACACCAAAAATGCAAAAAAATGACGATGACACATATTTTAAACATGATTTAAATAATCAGTGACAATTATAGAAAAAAAATCAAGAGGGCATCATTTATTTGGACCTTCCAGTTCGATCCCCACAAAGATAGATAATGGCAAAATGAATTGAGTCTAAGAGAGTGTTCCAATAAATTCATTTAACACCAAAAATGCAAAAAATGACAATGACACATATTTTACACATGATTTAAATAATCAATGACAATTATAGAAAAATGATCTATAGGGCATCATTTATTTGGACCTTCCAGTTCAATCCGCACAAAGATAGATAATGGCAAAATGAACTGAGTCTAAAGGCGGGCCCACACGATGCGACTTGCTGCGTTGCAATTTTTTAAACAAATGGTAGTTTGCATTATAATGCGACATTTGAAACATGCAAAGTTATCTTATAAGAGGTAAAAATTGTAAAGGAAAAATGTAATCGAAATTTTGTTCCAATGCAACCATTTAATAAGGAGTAAAGGTCAAAATACCTTAAGATCGCAAGACCGCAGTGACGTCACTGCGATTTGGAAACAATTTGATTTTATACATAGAAGGGGGTTCGCAGTCGCCTTGAAATTCAATTTTACTATTCATAAGAATACCTACAACTTTGGACAGCATGAATTTCCATATTTGAAGGTTTGTATCAAATATTATTAAAGTTTTCCTGAAAAATCGCACCGCACCAAGTCGCATAGTGTGAGCCCGCCTTACGAGAGTCTACAAAATAAATGTGAATTGGTACAATATAACAAGGGGGTGTTTCACCTGCTTGTTTGTAAGGTTACATGTATGCCTGACATTACAAATATCTTTGATATAAAGAGCCAAATGGTACATTCAAATTGTTTTTCATCACATAAGCGAATTTAGAATATTCAGAAGTAGATCAACCTTATTATTGACAAACATGATGAATTCAAGCTTTTTTTGCCACAATTATCGGTTGCAGCGGACAGGCCAATTTCTAACTTGGTGTTGACACCGCAGCAGGCGCAGCGCACACAACAACCGTGTGTGTTTACCTCTGCCTTTTAAGTGGCGGACCCAGCTGTTTCTCGGTGAATGGGGGTCGACGAACTAAGCATAATAATCTCATTTTATCATTATTATTTTATTATGCAAAATATGCAGCGCAGCGCAAACCACACAGAGATTAATTTCAATGTAGACGTTTTCCCATGGGGCGTTGCGAATTTCGGCTTGTCCGCTGCAATCGATAGGTGGCGCACTGTATTGTGAATCCACCGAATTGGGCAAAAAGAATTTCTCCTTCGTTTCGGAAAATAAAATTTGGAGTGTTTTGGAGCGTCTTTTTTTGTCTAATCAAGCATTTAGTTTATTGAAATATATATGTATTGATTGATCTCAGAGCCAAGACTATCAAGAACACCGTGACAGTCAACATTGAACTGACTGCTGAGGAATGGAGGAGTCGATATGAAAAGGAGAAGGAGAAGAATGGAAGACTCAAGAATCAACTCCTCCTCATGGAGAATGAACTCCAGAAATGGAGAGCAGGTAAGATACTGTCAAACCAACATTTTTCTAACGATATGTGATCCATCATATCAAAATTAGACACAAGTCTAAGAGTCAAAGATACCGGTAAAATAATCCATTATAAAATACTTTCCACTAATCAGCTTTACATTTTTTTTTGTTTACAGAGCACCCATGTACATGTAACATTGAAGATTCAGAAAATCAGAAAATGTTTTCCCCCAAAACTTGACATTTTTTATGATTTTGCAGATTTTCTTGACTGTTTGCGGCCTTATTTTTGTATGATGAATCACATATTTGCACAAATTGAAAACCCTTTTACCAATATTCCGAACTGTGGTCTAAACTGGGGTTCAGGTTTAATAGGACAATAAAATCACATAATTTCAATGTTGTTTCGTTAAACCTGAAATTGGTTATTTGTAAATTGCAGTTTAGAATACAGGCCTTTGTGTGCAATGGGTGCTTTTTGGCACATCCTTAGGAATGTCAAACATGCATTGGCACAGACAATAGGCTCTTATTAGCACACAGATTTCACTGTACATTACAATAGATTTGCAAAGAGTAACATTGATGGACAGCTTGAATAAGGGTGTGTTCAATGTCCAGTTACAAATTTATAAGCCAACATGAATCATGATACAAAATGCAATTACAAAACACAAACACAAACGCAATCAGCGGTGCACTGTTCAGTGTCCATCGTCTTTAAATTCCCAGCTCTCAAAAAACAAACATCTCCTTTTTTCACTTGCACCGGAAGCTTCCATTGCGAGAGCACATTTAAACACGTTTGAAAACTCAATCCTGTTCAGTGTCGCATTTTGTTGCAAACGCGATGCTCAAGGTCGTAAAATTTGAGCTGATTGTGTTTCAAAAAGCATCTTTTTCAGCGTTTAAATTTTCCTCGGAATCGAGATTTGAAACACATTTACTTTTACGACCGGGGATGGGGGACAATGAACACACACTTTGTTTTTCTTTATATCAGCGTTTTGTAATTGCGTTTTGTATCATGATTCATGTTGGCGTATAAATTTGAAGCTGGACATTGAACACACCCTAAATGGCTTAAAGTGAGAGGTGTACAAGAAAGAGAGTCACAGCTAATGGGAAAAGCTTAAAACAGAGAATTTTGGAATAAAATGATCGCCAAAGACTGCAGATATGGCACCTGAATAGAATAGAATAGAATAGGGCAAGTCCAAGCTATTTTGCAACTCTGTCCCACGCGTTACTGACGAATAATTTACCATAACTTAACTATGAGGTGAAACATCTGAATTATTTTTCAGGTTTTAGGGAAAGGTTCTGTACCTTTACCCAAATCATGAAAAACAATTGAAATGTATTATCTCATAGTTAAGTTATGGTAAATTATTCTACAGTAACGTGTGGGACAGAGTTGCAAAATAGCTTGGACTTGCCCAATAGAATACATGTAGTCTGATTTGTGTTTCAGATGTGCTACATGTTCATGTACATGTGAATCTTTTGTCAACAGTACATGTAAATAGTTTTTGTTTTATTTTTGTTTTATTGAGAATCTGAGATAATCTAGACAATGTGAGACTTTGATCAGTTTCAAGCTTATACTCTCTGCTGCAAAAACAAAGCCCTTTTTTTGAAATTGTATTTATTATCATTCTACAGGTCAGAGTGTACCAGTGAATGAACAAGGCAACAAGAACGATGAAATCCTGAAAGAATTATTGCCCAAGCCATCTACGGTTCAAGTTTCAGAGGAAGAGAAGAACAAATGGGAAGAGGAGAGAGTCAAACTATTCGAGCAACTTGATGAGAAGGTAAGACTGTATTCGCTGTTCTTTTCGCGCGATTAATTTTTCGCGCTGAGCAACCTCAAAAAATGTTCACATGTTCTTGAATTCGCACTGCATTTTAGTAAGCACGCAATTGAATGCACCCAGTACATGCATAAAAAAAGCATGCTCATATATTCGCACATTTTTTAAATTCCCGCCTGCCGATCTTCGCGCGAAATCTGTGAAAATTAATGTACTGGAATATTTCCACGATTACAGCAATGTGCATTGTATAATGGTCATTTTCGCGTATTTCACGAGTCAGTTTTTGCGAAAATTTCCACTTCAATGTATGGCTATTTGTACTAATGAAAACATCACAAAAATCACGAAATTAAGCTTTCGCGAATTACCCCTAGCCACCAAAAAAAAAAAAAATCGCAAAAATATTGGCTTATACAATAAAGTACCACAAAACTCTCTATTGCCTCATATTTTTGCTAAAAGATCTTGCACTGAATCTTCTTGGTTTATTTTTTTCCTTTCACATCTTGCGCACAAAACAGTACTTGCAAGAATTGGGGGATGGCTGTTGGGATCAATAGCACATATTCATGAAAACGATTTTGTACAATGTATAGGTTTTATAAGAAGGGTTTTCAGAATAATGTTTTTTTTTTAAAGAAAACAAATGCGACTGATATGCATTTTTGAACAGTAAACATCAAAAGGAAATTATCTGCAAAGTATGGAGGAGTCCGATAAAAACAGTGCTTGTTACATTTGTGGACCTCAAAGAAGATAAAAACAGAAGCCCTTCAATCCAGAAACTTACTTTCAAGATACAATGCAGTTGCTTAGTTTTATTACTCCTGGAAGATTTTATTTATGATGGGGTGACCATAGTTCAGGCAAATTTCAAAAATAATAAATAATGCAACATTCAATCAACAATTACTTATATTTTACACAAAATCAACTAAAACTATGAATACCAATCAAACGACAAACTTCTAAACTGCGAATCGCCGAACGAAAAAGTGAACTAGGTCAAAGGGTTTTGACAATATCGCGATTTCAAAGTTCTATGTCGATCGAACGATCGCGCATTCTGCTGAAAATATCACAAAAACAGTGTGACCTTATTTCCCGCATGGGCGTTTGACAAAGATTTACATGTATCAAGAAATTCCATCAGTCTAAGGAAAGAGAATTACAGTAAATATAAGTCAAAATTTCATAGAATTAGATGATATTAATATCATCTTACAGTTTGGATGACATTAACTCGGAAAATGATGATTTCCAGACCCTTGTCTGGAAGGTCGGATTTTTCGAAACGGACAAGCAATTTTCCAATGTTTGGTCAATAATTTCACAATTCGATACACCGTACCGTGACGAAAGTTTGGTTCTTAAGCAATTTTGGGTCCCTCTTTGTGATGGGGCTATCAGATTTTCACGATATTGATTACTTTTTGAGATATCCGGCATGCGTTTACTAATGTCATGCGCGAATTATGGTCACACCACCATACCCACTGGACTGCGAGATCAACAACCGATCCCAATCTGAAAAACTCCATCAGCTTTTGCTGGAACAGAAAAAGAGAAATGATCATCTATGTTGAGAGACTATAACAATTATACTATTTCCTCATAATACTTCATACATTGTTTGCACATCCAAAGACTTACTTCTATACAGACTGTTTGAAAATAAATGATACAACTGGGAGAAAAACATATGTGTATGTGGTATCAAATCAAAGGCAAAACAGTTTTCTTGTTGATACACTTTATTTTGTATAATTTGCTTTTGTAGAAACTAACGTTATGCTAAATTTTGAGGGACGACTAGATAATCGAAATTGCCCAAACCTTTTGTTCTTTTGCGGTCATTGTGGCTCATTATGTTCGAAACCTACATGGACGGTTTTCTTGATTATCGAAAAACTAGTCACATCTCAAAATCTACAGTATCAAATGAGATTTTTTAAAGATTGCTGAAGAAAGTTTGATTCCCCTGCTTTATAGAAATACGAAACAATACCAGGTTATGAATAATCTTCATACTATAAAAAAAAAAAGAAGGTTTCCCACTTGTACCACTTTATTTGATACAGACTGTACTTAGTCTTTTTCCTCATATTATTATATTTTTTCTTATGCTATTGTTTTCACCCACAGGACAGCGAGATTGACAACCAATCCCGACTGACTGAGAAACTGAAGCAACAGATGCTAGAGCAAGAAGAGCTACTATCCTCAATGCAGAGAGACTATGAGCTCCTGCAGAGTCAGATGGGTCGTCTGGAGGCGGAGAATGCCGCTGCTAAGGAGGAGGCCAAGGAAGTTCTCCAGGTCAGTTTCTCCTTTGAAGACATTCATGCCTTTTTTTTAACCCTTAAGCACCTAAACCGCCGTGTCTGCCTGTCAGATTACTCACTAAACTGCCCCAAACTGCTCCCCATTTTTTTGCACTTTTTGGTCATGCAGTATCCAGAATACTTGGTCAAAATTGCCCCACTTGTTGTGTGGTTACCTATGGAGTAAGTGCTGTCAGATTCTGCACCGAAAAAGCAGAGAAATTCAAGATTTCCTTGTTGAAACACACTGATACATACAACCAGCACTTTCCATTAGTGAATAAGCTGACTATTCACGCAGTCTCTAGATGCAAAAGGGTTAATCGGTTATAATGATACAATGTATATGCTCAAGTATCAGTACAATGATAACTCTTTGGTTTTTTTTTTTTTTTGGGGGGGGGGGTATAAATGGTTTTACTTTGTATCCATGGTTCTGTAATCATTGAATTATGTATCAAAATCTCATGCAATATTATTTCTTATGTTTTATTCTCTCTAATTTCATAGGAGGAAAGTATTTAATGATAATTATTCATTAAATGTTTATGCTGTGTTGGACAGGCCTCTCACAAGCATAACAATGAATTATGGTAATAAGTATCAGTAATATTTTGAGATTTATATAATGCTTTATCCATAGCAGGGCTACATCTGTATGGTCTTTGATATCATTACCCCACTCATCGGTTTCAGGCTTAGGAGCATTCCAGCCAGAATTTTCAACGCTGATCAAACCACAATAGTGTAAAACTAGAAATTTTTGCATGCATGATACTTATGCAAATTTCGCGAGGTGGCAAGATTCAGGAAAGTAAAATGCCCACAAAAGCGAACATCTAAGCTACGCATTGAATGCTAATACAAATACTAAACACTGTACAAGTAAGGTGATGGTTGGCAATTCCAAAAAGTTTCATGTCAGGAATGCTTTTGGTTTTACAGTATTATATTATATACTAGCAGAAAGCCCCGTGGCAGCA
>CALNVZ010000641.1:6947556-6958667 GCA_940671915.1 Paracentrotus lividus | reverse complement strand
AGATTTAATAAAAAAGTTCCATTTGAAAAAAAACACAATAATTTTGAGTTCAATCACTTATTAATTTATGTTACTTCCTTCTAATATCATTACGAGAACGACTAAAATTTCTGATATAGATAAGTTATACCGAGCTATATAACCGCTTCGTGAATTTTAGGCTGATGAATTACTCACTAAGTATCTGCTACAGCATCTTCTGACACACGATCATACCACACCCCAGCGCTTCTATTTGGAAAATGTTTCTGGATTTATCACTTAACCTGTTTGCATCCATAGCACTTTCAAATTGCAAACATCAATATATATTATATTTAAATATTATTTTGATCAGTTCTATTCTGTAAATGTCATCTACACTAATGATTGTAAATATCTTTTAGCCTACTCCCCCGATGTCATAGCGTCAGGGCCCCGACCGATAGATGGCGAGTACTCGATATATCTATATATTCAACCAAAATACTGTGAAGTAGACGCAGTATTTGATTAAGATTTTATATAAGAATTTTAACTCTTCCCAATCTATCTTTGTAACATACTTCTTTATATTTCAGCATGTTTGTGCTAATATACCCAATGCGGCGCCTACACAAAAGCTTTGATTATGCGCAACATTGTTTCTCGAGGCCATCAGGCATCATCTGATCACAGAAATGATCGGCCAAAACGTCTGTATCACCGCGGCCCATGCACGGACGAAGCCCCTGGCCAGAGATACGTACGGCCTTCGGCAATTACATGGAGCGGGTGGTATAAGGCGCTCCTGAGATGGAGTGCATACAAGAGTTGGCAATAACGAAATCTCGCGAAAATCAAATTAGATTGCTTGTCTTTTGCTTAGTGTACACTGGACTCTGACGTCTTGCCAACAGTATAGAAGCAAACAAGTACCATTCATACACTCAGTAAATCAGTCATGAGTAGCATGAGAGCGGCATCGACGTAAAAAATTGCACCTACACTCGCAGTGGATTAGACTATATCCACTCTGCCCTTCTGACTCTACTACCATTCAGCGTTGTGAGACAAAACGATATTCTACGATCAGATCTGCTCTCTTTGAAAATAGGTGTGAGACGAATATGTATAGACAATCAAGATCATTAATACATTGCTCGTCTTCTTCAAGTGCATTATCACACCATAATTAATTTTGTACCGTAACCTAATAATATTTTGAACACTTATCAATAGTTCCCCAAATACGCTCCTGCCCTTTTCACTGTTTAAAATATATGTTGCTCCAGGATGTTCGAACAATGCTCGAGTTGACCATCTAATCTATATTTATTTATATGTTTAAATCTCTCACCACGAAGTTGCTTTCTGACCTCTCTAACAGTAATCATCTGACAGCTATGATCCCCATATAATTTTGATACTGTTGGCCATAGCTAAATACAAACACGTTCAAACTTTTAATTCTAAGAACTTATTAAAATGCGTAGAAATGATTCGAGCAAAATACCAATCGGTCACCATTATTGGCAGCCAGTACGTTACCCTACAATATATATTTCATGTGATCGAGTCCACGTCGATTTCTCCGATCCTGAACTGAAAAATCATAAACAGTGCCCTGCATGACAAGATATGATCTTCAGTACATACCCGCTACAACTGTGCAAGAGAGGAAGTCGTTCCCCCCCTTAGATGAACAAAACACACTCCCCGAACCCTATATGGAGTATCAACCTATCAGCCTGATGAACTTTCTAACTTAGCTTTTTTTTCAACAAGTTAATGAAATTTACCTCATATTCATAAATAAGGAAAAAACAGACAAATAAATAATGAAATTGGCTTTAGCGACAAAAGTAGAATAACAGATGTCTGATAGAGTGCTGCTTATATTGCACAAGATTCAGCACATAGAAATATCGCGATTTCCATAGTGACATGTATGCGGAGAATATACGTTTTTCTGCTGTTTATAAACACTTCTTTCCTGAATCTAAAATATATCAAATGCTTAATAAATCCTATCACCCTTGTTACTCTACACTTGCATCAACAGAAGTATTATAAAAAAATATAAAATACATAAAAAAATAAACACCAAAAAATAAAAAAATGGAGAGCGTTGATGGGTTAATTTTTCTTCCTGCCTTCCCCTCATAGAGTGTCACGATCTATAACGCGTCATCGTGTACGTCGCAGATAGTTGTGATATGAGTGAAATGTCTCTCGCCGTGATAAATCGGAGAATTACGAGGCATTAATTGTTCATTGATTTTAAATATGTTTAGCATTGCACGCGGACTTCGCTGGAAAACCCTTCTCCAGCTGACCCGATCAATACCCCCACCCTCATATTTTCTTCTCTCACTAGACTTATTTTTTCAGATTTATCGATGGTGTATAAACCCTTCTGTAATGTTTTGCGGATCATTGTCTGATTATTTTGTCACCGTTTATACCAATAAAATGACAGAAGCAGTACGATTTCATAGAACCGTGTCAGAGCGAAGACTATTTGCTGAAATAGGTCTTAAGTTGCACAAAGAGCCGAAGAGCTTAGCCTTTTTTCTTTTTTCTCTTTTCTTTCCCATTTTAGAATTTTTTTTCATTATTTTCATGCGTAGAGGGGCACCGCCACAAGGTCTGCTCCTGAGACCACAAGAAACACATTCTACGTTTATAAACCATGGGCGGCCGCGTAGGGTAGGCCTTCAATTGGTTATCGACACCGTCTGCTGCACGTGACACGTCTATTTATTTGAAGTCCATGTGGCTCAGTGTAGAGCTAGCCTATTAGGTACTTCTGTTTCTTTTTTTTATCTATTTTCTATAGGAACTTGCTCAGGCAATTGAGAGAGAACCGCTGTACGTGCAGAGTGGACTGTTTTTGGGTTCTTTAGACGTGTAGTTCAAGTCACAGTTTACTCAAAGTTAAGATACCCCAAACATATTGAATATTAATACAACAGCCAATTACAAAAAGCTGATGATTAAGCAGAAACAAAAGTTCATCGTATGAGAGAATTCAATTAATTGTCCGACCATCCGCCAGGCTTGTCGTAAAAGTAAAACAGAAGTGTCTACAACTGGGCATTCGGGAGCGCAAGAATTAAAACAGCCACGTAAAAAATGATGTCTGTCACCCATGTGGAGCTTTCTTTAGACCAGAAGCATTTTTTATTTTTTTTTATTATAAATCAGCTTCATTGTCTATAGCCCTTATTATCATGTTTCATACGAGATTCTGGAACGAAATACGCAGAAGCAAGAATGAGTTCGTGTCAAATCGGGTATGATTGGGATATTGTAAACTGTGCAAGTCTCCGCAGCGTGCTGTTCTAGAAAGCTTCCAGTGCATTCGTGAAAGAGAAAAAAAGAAAGCAGGAAAGATGTCTTTCTTTTTTTAGGATGGAATTTAAAGACGATGATAATATAATCCTAGCTTTATGTTTGACAAACTGAACGGCAGTGAATACTTTTTTACCTCTGTCAGCTTTTGTGATATATGTTTCTGCTAATTCGACTTTGTTTCATGATTCCATGTTTCCTGAACTGATTTGAAACTATTGTACACGTTGAACAACACCTTAGATATACCTTACGTAAACACTATTTATTCGGTGGTTGATATTAGTAGTGTAGTCTGAGCTAACTACCAGTTCGATAACCCCAGCTGACTGAGACTCTATCTTCATGTCTTATTATATTTTTTTTTAAATGTCGTCCCGCGACGAGCGTAATGTGGCTATACATGAAGCCCGGTGCGTCCGAGAACGCGAGTCATTGTAGTACATGCTTAATAGATTCTTTTACGCTTCTAATTGTCTCGAATCTGTCAATAACTACTGTGTACGTGTTACTCTATCTTAGAATATTGACTATACTACTAACACCTTTGTCCAATTATATTTGGACGCATCATTTATCTATTACTCATCCACACTGTGATAAAATCCATGTGGGCACTGTTCAATATTATCAATCTCTTGTGCTTCTCTGAATAAAAGTAAATATTAAACCTTAAATTGAATATACATATAGCAATACAATTAAGAACCCTAAACTTTTGAATAGCTTCCATTCAGGAAATGTCTTTATTATCATATTATCCATTCATTATTATTATTATGTTCCTTATTTAACAACGATACATAATCTTAAGCCATCTATAGGGGAGGGAAAGCAAGGACACGATAGTGTACCGAAAGATACGTGGCCGGGAAACGAAGGCTCGATACTAACAAAAGTGAACAATAAAAAACAAAAGAGTCTTATGAGGCTAACCTACAAAGTTTCGCTTTCAATACAGTCTCTCATTAAGTTGAATCTACATTTAGTACAGGTGTTTAATCGAATTCAATATCAGTCATTTCAAAAGCTTATGATGTTATTTTGATATTGTATTTACTAATTAACCTCATAGCTTGTAATTGAGACACCTTGCTCACTGTCTCTAACCTACCTCTCTGGGTCACATACCCATAATAAAAAAAGAAAAACAAAATAATTTTGAAGAGTAATAATAATGATAACAAAAAACCAAAGTTTATTTCCAAGTATTTTCATAAAATAAATAATTACTATATATTTAAAATAAAATATAGAAAAAAAGCTCCATGAACAAACAAACAAATATATTAAAACAAATTATCAAGACGTGAATCACAGATGAAAAAAAAGCTAATAGTGTAAAGAAAAGAGTATATTAATGTCACTCCATAGTATATACTTTTCAATGAAATGCAATCTGCATTTGTCAAAGGATTATTTCACTGCAATGACTATGGAGAAACTATTATTATTAAATGTGATTATGGCAGTCATCTGGCGAGCTCGAGGGGACGGTACACGGACTATTCAGTTCTGATCTGCAGATCAGTTACGCGAGAAAATAAGAAACAATATATGTCAAAAGTCGCTTTATTAGACTTCATTAATCGCAGGCAAGTCTATATGTGACCGTACCTTTTCGGGGTTCCCGACTGCCCTCATAATATCACGACGTCGCAGAACTGTTTGTTACGGAACTTCGCTACATAAAAAATCGGACACGGGTTGTATATATAATTATGACTTGATTGTCCGGCCTTCTTAAAAATCGATTAGGTCTACAAGAGGGTTAGTTGTAACCCATTTCGACTGTTTGTTCCATTTCCTCCAGACGCCGCTGAGCTCTGCAGGAGAACATCCGCCACGACTCCAAAGACGCCTAACTTGCGAAAACAAATCTCCATTGCCCAATAAAGAGATAGTACTATTGACAAATAGGAATCGGGTATTCATTTGAACTATTGTAGTAAAAATCCCCAAACAACTATGAAACCAACAATTTAAAAAAGCTGAGTTTTCATACCCTAAAAACAAAAAACTTGGAGGAAAAAATGAGTTTGTCCTATCACGCTCAAAGGATTTCTTAACTCTGCTGACCATTACAGTTGAGCGTCAACAAGTCCTCAAATTTAATCTGAAGGTTACTTGATAGTATTAGTTAACAATCACAAAAAAATAAATCACCATTACTTTGACATGAGCACCTTGAACTCATACCTTTGGGAAACATGATTAATAAATATAATAATTGACTCTAAAAGATGCTGTAAGCTAAAAGAAAAAAGAATAGCAACTTCTACAATTCTCTCGACGAGGCTTGCATTTAAGATGAATGCTACTTACTCCCTTATCGGCACTACTAGTATTCAGAACCAGATACAGCCTGCGTGCGCTAACACATGCACGGTGGGTACACCTGTGAATATAGTATGTGCAATACTACTACGGGGGAATGTCCAACATTAGCTTTTGACTTATTGATTGTTTAATCCCCTAAACCTGAATGGTCGTTGTCTGAAAGGTGAAAATAAACTGTGCGCTGTAGTGGGTAACTGAGGGTATGCATTCCGCTTGAGGTCTTATCCCACATAGCGGCTTACTCCAATTCGTGTACAACTGCTTCATCCTAATTCCATTTCTGGGCACGTAATACCCTTCTCGTCACCATTTTGTCTAATTCACGCATTTCGTCTAATTATCAATGCATCTAATCACCACTGAGTAAAATTACAAGTTAGAAAAAATCGTAACTAATAACTATAACCAATATCATTGTGGCATTAACGAAGGTAATTTGCGCACAGCACGCAATTCTTAACTAATATAACGAATTGACATGAGACCAATGAGACGGATAGACCAAGTGGAGAATAGACCGAATAGTATTACGAAACAACAGCAGAGAATTTAGACACTAGGCTTTAATTGTAGACCAAGAATGTTTTTCATTTCATTTATTTATTTCACAATACAGCAAAAAAAATAATTTAACAGAAACAAACAATCAGTGAATAATAAATTAGAGCTTACATAGATATAGTTCAAATACAAAATATTGTAACAATATCCAAATAACTTTCAAAAATGCAATTTAAGCTACGCAGGCCTGTATTGCAAACACATGCCAGGCATAGAGCACGTTCGTTGTAAGTGCTTGCCCAGAATATCAATTTGCTATTGAAGAGAAGGAAAAATAAGAAAAGATAAAGACACAACAAAACAAGACACACAAAAAAAAGGAGAAACACGATAAAGAGAAACAGGGGACAGACCACAAAGACAAAGACCAAATTAAGGATCTATACTTCTCCTGCCAACATGAATTAGCTTATTATAAACTATTTGCTGATTTACTTTTTTTATTTAAAATTAAAAAACCTAATCAGCAGTCTTAACTGTGCGACTCTATCCAAGATTCCAAAGAACTGTCCAGTGCCTATAACAACGTCGTTTGTAAATATTCTACAATAGGGATGAAGGAAAATCGACAGTTGGTTGATCAGCGGTAACATGAAAAAGTTAGTTTTTTAGAAACAATCGCCTTAGCTGATGCTGGTCACAAAAGCACTCACCCTTCATTAAATCATAAAGACCACCCAAACCGTAAAATGTGAATATAATGCTTTCATTTGTAACACCCTTTTAGGAAAAGAACAAGAATGTTGAAGCTAGTCTATTTCCTGAGCGACGGTCATGTATTCTCTAATGCTTTTTTTGGGCTGGTGAGTAAAGACTCTCTAAAATAGCGTTGAACGAGTTTACTGCCGAGACTAAACCAATAGAGTATAGGGACATGTGTTTGATAATGAATTAAATATTCGCAGAGGTAGGAACTGGAATACAATGTATCGATGACGACCTCGATTCTGGGTTAAGATTTACATATATTTAAATGTGCGCTGTTCAGAAAGTCTTAAGTAGGTAAAATTTCAAACGAAAATTCGTTAGAGTCAACAAGCTTTACATATATCATTAGAATTCTTATAAGTAATTTCTACTAGAATGCCCTGAAAAATCATGGCTTAACAACGTTTAATAGATTTAATTGCAAACATCCATTTTCGTAATAAATTATTTACCACAATTAACCCAGTTTACCACCCATATTCGTTTTCGATTCCTATGTGCGCGAAAAAGATACCCATTCAAGTCTGCTGTTGTTTCCTCACCGTCTCCATTTATCCATCTCCTTATATTGAATCATCATTTGAGAGCTGAAGCTACAAAGTACGCTCTATAATATAACTTGCAGGTAACTTCTATTCTCTCTAGCAAAGTTACGCTAACAGTATTCAAACTGACTCAGCTGAAATTTAAGAAAATATAAAAGAGCAGGAGTGTTCTCCAGAATCAAGAGAAGGATACCAGATGGGAATATATAGCTATACTCAACACTCTCCAATTCTAAATAATGAGATCTGGAACCACGTTTATAAAATCTACTCGGATGTCAATTGAATACAGGAAATTTTGATATATATCGAATCATGTCTCTCTACTCTTCATCCCCGTTACCACCAGATATCCATCGCTTCACATATCCAATCACTTGAACTAGCGCTTTTCTGCCATCGTCCCCTTGGCACCAAGGGTTTGAATATTTTGCATTCTATCATGGCTAGTCTATTTTTTATCATGAATATGATAATTATTTTAATAATATTCCGTAGATTAATTGTAATCAAATAGCTTTGGATAGGTCCCAAATAATCCCAGAACATGTGAGATGTTTAGTCAATAGCAGTTGCATATGATGACTTAATAAATCAGAGCTTTAGTATGACCCGTATTTGAGTTAGAAAACTAGGTTAATGAATTAGGTTGATGATTTTTTCTGAAACCACGAACTGCCAGTTACGATAGAGACCAAATCCACAAATTCCGGATATAAAACAACGAGAAACGAAAAAGACGACAGAGATGTATGCATCTCAAATGATATAGACAAGTAATCTATATTTCTAAACTCATGTTAGAGAAAAGAAGAAACACTAATAATATTGGAGTACAATTAGTTTAAGACTCACTACAGTTGGAATTACTTTTTTCGTTACTATCTTAATGATTGTACTTGGATTTTCCATACTTAATAATGACGGACTACACTTAGACACAGGAACAAGATTTTTATTATTGTGCTAAATCACATAAAGAGAATGTTAAAAATCAAAACCACATACAGCAAATAACAAAGTCTCAGAATTATATTATCTTTTTAAATATTTTAATATGGTCAAACCCTAAACCACACCAGAGAACATTTTGACTTATTTTTCAAATTATTTCACACTTTTCTAAGCACTCATCTCTACTCAGGATGGAGAGAAAGAAGTTATGATTCCAATGTCTCTTTTAAAGGACTCAACTATTTGAAAATCAACATAAAGTTTAACTATTCTTAAGTCAAAAATTACGTCGCCTTAGCTCGGCAGCTGTTGATGCAATTTGAAGTATCGTTCTACCTTACCGACACTATGTCGCTATTTACATCTAAAACATTTTTCCATCTAAATACCCATTAATTTCTTCCTGACTTCTTATTATATATTTTCGATAAGACATGTCGTTCATATTTTCAGAATTCTTGTCATCGTTCCATTAACAAATGAGACCTCAATTTTAGAAATAAGAATTCTTAATATTTGCAGAAATTCGCCAAAGAGGGAAATATGTTTCTTTATATTTGACACATTTTCATGAAGTTAGCCCGTATGATTGCACGAATTCCTGATTTCTTGTAGGTTAAGGTACTACTATTTTATCTGTTGATATCCTAAGAGGAGCTGCCTAATAGTTGACCAATTGATTGCAGTCCGGTCCGAACTATTACATATTTTCGTACGTAATTAACAGGGTATTACATCGTATTATAATTGCCTTCTGATAAGATAGTCATAAATTACGTGAATCTCAACATCAGTCATTGCCAGCCTTCGGGCCAATTAAAACTTATTTCTATCAGTCTGCTATTTTGTTCAGAAGATGGCATTTTCCTCACCTTTTTCACAGAGTTACTCGATTTGTTGACAAAAAGACCTCACATATCCTAGTGACAAAGTAATTACACAAATTATTGCCGATTACAAGGCATATCTGATTCACAATACGACACCCGAATAAAACACTGCAGTTTTCTCTTTAATGCAACCCCTTTGAAAAATAGCTTAAATAAAAGATATCTGAAGAGCAAACCAACCTTAAGAATTAGCAGCCGAGCAACCAATTCGGATAACCATGCCAACTAAATCCCGAGTGGAAGACAAGAGAGAAATGACACAAGATACCACAACGTATCTAAAGTTTGCCCTGGACTTATCATCTTTGGGATCTTATTACAAGCCCCATCAAAAAACATGTGTTGTTATTCGCTACAACAGGGCTTATACGAAAAGCAACTCGGGAGATCAAAGTGAATCTGTAGATTGTCAATTCAGAAGAGAGATGCGGCATACAACTATCACGTAAATCAAGCACTTCAGCTTTTCTACCTCAGAAAACTTTTATTTCAATACGTAAACAGAAACGACGTCTCTTCGCTTTATCATAGATTAAATCGTTTACAAATTGTTTCGTACCGATGCGAGATCTATGCCGCGGACGGGAGGCTATATGCCACAGTAATTTAGTTAACTTTTTCTTTCCCTGGCGTTCCAATGGTTGATATTTCTTAATTTGTATTGTTTATACTAAAATGTATTGTTCTTTGTAATTTTCTTTGCCGAATAAATAATAATAATAATAATATTAATCAATGATTAATTCTTAATCTGTAGGCTTTGGAGGAGATGGCAGTGAACTATGACGAGAAGTCCAAGGAGGTTGAAGACAAGAACAGAATGAATGAAACCCTCAGTGAGGAAGTCAATGAGAAAATAGTAAGACAATATTTCAATTCGTAGTTTTAACTAGTTAGAGAGATAGGGTTGTTGTTGGGGGATTGATGCTGTTGAAGGAGCTTTCATCACGAGAAGAAAGTTGAGGATTAAGATCATACCAATGAAACTCCCAGTAGTAAATAATTTCTGAATTTCCAATTTTAGGATGACTTTAACATTGATATATTTTGCGGTGCATGTGTTGTAAGAATTTTTGATGAACTACATGTACATGTAGAAGTTAATTGAAATTTTTGCTTGTGGTATGGGAAAGTCAAGAGAATGTTTAAATACTATGTGGTCACGATAAAAGGAAACCATATATTTTTAAAGATAATCATGTTTACCTTTATACTGGAAGAATAAATCAAATATTCAGTATGTATCAGTTCAAAGTTGTTATTCAATCACTACTTCTTTAAACACTTCTTTTTGGTAGACTGCACTGCACACAACCAGCACAGAGCTACAGAAGCTCCAGGAGCTCGAGCAACATCAACGTCGTCGCATCACAGAGATGATGGCGAGTCTACTCAAGGATCTAGGAGAGATTGGTACTGCTCTAGGAGGTAACGCTGCTGACATGAAGGTATGTATACTGCTGTTAGTTGTATGGTTTCAATTGATTCTGGACAGATAAACCCCGTTTCGTTAGTTTTTTTTTTTTAAAGAAGGAAACCAATACCCAAGGAAATAATCACTTTCATAGGAAAGAGCATAATGAGAGGAGCAATTTGAAAAAATTTTCATCAAAATCGGTTATAAAATAAGAGAGTTATGGAAGTTTAAAAAGTCTTGTTTTACCTTCTATGGGGATCCTCAAATTGGCAACATCAGCTTCAAAATGGCCGATTTTATGGACAACTCTCCATTGGTTTTGTACACAAATTTTCAGATTTTCCCCATTTTCTTTCAAAATGTGTCTTGCCTCCTTCTGAG
>CALNVZ010000641.1:6896196-6937171 GCA_940671915.1 Paracentrotus lividus | reverse complement strand
TGTTTTTTTTTTTTTTAACTAACCCTTTGACAATTAAATTCACTCATTATCTGTAAGTGTAAGACAGGAAGCACCATTTCCCTTTGTTAATGGTTCAAGAGATTAAGAAGAATCTAGTGTAGTGGGAAAGATGAACAAAATTATTGTCAGCTTTCCTATTATTTTAATACTATTTAGGAAGCTTATCACAGTAAATAGGTCCACCGTAAAGGATTGATCTCCAATTGCCCTAATAGTCATAAAATCCAGGCGGGGGCACAGGGGACGCACTCCCCCCTGTAATTTGAAACCACTCATTGACCGTACATGTTAAAATACGAAAATCGGACCGGGCGCCCCCCTATCCTGAAATCCTGTATCCGCCACTGTTTAAATGTTGGCAATCTGTTGTAATTTCTCTTTTTATGTTTCTGTTTTACCCAAAGACATCCAATATGTTCATGTTTTTCCTAATACCTAGATGTTTTTTATTATTTTGCAGAGGAAATGCGTGTAGTGGATCAGGAAGACAAGAAACGTGAACAAGAAGATAAGATCCAATCAGCGACCGAGATGCAGGTATTTGTTTATTTTGAAAAGAATATTAACCTGTTGAAGACGAGCTGATTTGACTATAACACACATTTCCCATAGCCCTCAGCCCGAATATATTTGAGCTCAGTCCTCAATGGGTTAAGTTATTATGTGAAATATGAGTTTCCCTTGTAAGAAACAATGTTAAGGACTCAATCAGCCACTGAGCTACAGATTTGTATTCAGTTGGAAAGAGGGTTAGGATCTGTGCTTCCTCTTGACAGATCACTTTGATTTTAAGGTACAATAGTAAGGATCGATATAGATCATACTCGTTCAATCAAGGATATATCTTACCTTACCTTGTATTAAAGCTAGCACCTACATGTATCTCAGGGGTGTAAGACTTCAGCTTTTTATAGTTCATCTCTGCTATATATTTGGAGTTTAGGACAACAAAAGATATGGTTTAAAAAAATTAATAAATTAGTTTGATTGTAGCTTTCTGGTTGTGGTAATTGTTGTAGAACCACTTGACATAGAGATAATTTGGACTAACTTTTGTTTATAACTTTCTTTGTGTGCCTCGGAATGAAGGTTTGAGATCATGCCATCATATCTGTGCCCTGTAACATAAAGAGTTACAATCGATTTCAGATTTGAAACAAACTTTCTGATTGGTTTACAGTGAGAGTCCTATGGTAGGAGTCTCTGCAACACCTGATCCTGATCAAATACTATCAATTTACAATTGATTATGTCTCAGGACACTGGACCCCTCAGAAGAACAGCCTCCAGCTGAGGAGAGTGTTCCAGCCCATGTTTGGAAAATAATTATTAATAAAAAATAACAAATATTGATATCTCTTATTATTATTTGTATTTTGTTTCAGGCCTCTATGTTGGAGCAGATGGAATCTCATCGTGAGACCCATCAGAAACAGCTTGCCAGCCTCCGCACAGAGATCAATGAGAAAGAACATCAGATGGAGGAACTCAAAGAGTAAGTATATTTATATATCTTTGTTGCTGTATCTCCTGAGGTGTTGAGAGCATGCTCACTCAAGCACGAGAGAGTACATGTAGGTCCCTTTCAGGGGAGCGTTTCATGAAAGGACTTGTCAGACGTTTTATCCGACAAACTGTTATAAGCTACTGAAATGCTTGCATCTGATTGGCTGAAAGCAAATTTGTCAGATGAAATGTCAGACAAGTCCTTTGATGAAATGCCCCCAGGACATTTGGTCATCAGGAAAGATAACCAAGTTCTTTGACTTTGCGGGAGACTGAAACATGTTCTCGGGTTCTATGCTAATCACACTCTCAATCACTGAGTAGAAGAACTGATCACCAGTTGTTTGCATGTTGGTAATAAAAATATTTATATATAAATGAATATATTTTGACTTTAGTGCATTAACCAAGTTTCAAAATCATGACTTGCCAGTTAGACCCCTGCTCTACCAACTGAGCTGCATGTATCAAGCTTTTTCTAATCCTCAATTTTTTGTTGTTGATAATTTGATATTAAAGTTAAGGTTGATAATTTTTGAATGTGTA
This sequence comes from Paracentrotus lividus, assembly GCA_940671915.1. Classification (NCBI taxonomy): domain Eukaryota; kingdom Metazoa; phylum Echinodermata; class Echinoidea; order Camarodonta; family Echinidae; genus Paracentrotus; species Paracentrotus lividus. The sequence goes on along the minus strand of CALNVZ010000641.1, from coordinate 6,935,098 downwards.
ATTAGATATCTACTTCTTATAGATTCTCTCTACAAGTCTTCTAAAAATTTTCTTAACTTGTGTTACTTGATTTATGAATCACAAGGCAAAATGATCAACATACTCATGAATGCTATTGCATCCTACATTGTATGTATTTTGTGTCATACAAACTAATCTAAATATTTGTGATTATGTTTGACAGTGTGAACCAACGATTGACCCTTCAACATGAGAAACTTCAGCTCGACTATGAGAAGCTCAAGATTGAAGAAGCTGAGAAGGCTGCTAAGCTCAGAGAACTCAGGTAAATAACACAATATTTATTTTGCAACCTGTCTATTAAAGGCAAACTGTCTATATTGGCCATCTCTGTAGACTATAAGAAGCTCAAGATTGAGAAGTCTGCTAAGCTCAGGGAACTTGGGGGGAAAAAACAAAGCAAAACAAAAACAAGGTTACTTCAAAAGTTTTTGGCAGCCTCTTTATAAAGGCCAACTGTCTAGATTGGCCACCTCTCTAGACTATGAGAAGCTCAAGATTGAGGAAGCTGAAAAGGCTGCTACACTCAGAGAACTCAGGTATGAAGCACAATATGTAATTGGCAACCTCCTTCTAAAAGTCTCCCGATTTTGAGATAATGCCCTTGCTACACTTAAGCAAATAATTGTTTTTCAGGCTCAAGGAAGAAACATGTTTCATTGAAGCTGTCTTCAGAGGCCAATTGTATTCAAAGGCTGTCTATCTTCCTTTATTTATTTTACCAAATTTGACATTTCTTCAAAATAGTGTTATGGTTATGAATATCTATGAGCTTAGAGTTGCATGTGCAATCCTTTCAATCCCACATGTCTTGTATATTACATAACCTCCTAACATTAGCTTAACTCTTAATATGGATATGAGACTGTATATCACAATATATCATTAAATCTTTTATTTTATTCGTTTATTTTTCAATTTACAGCCAACAGTTTGACAGACGTGAACAGGCCAAGCAAGACCTCAAAGGTCTTGAAGAGACAGTAGTAAGTATATCTATAATCTGTGACGTGCAACCTTACATGACAGTACAATATACATGTATACCACCTGTGGGGTGTAACACAAAGACTCAAGATTAATAAAAAGGTATGATTGATTTTTATGCCTCCGCCACCGAAGGTGGTGCCGGAGGCATTATGTTTTCGGGTGTCCGTCCGTCCGTCCGTACGTCCGTCCCGTTTTCGTTCTCGCGATAACTTAAGAACTGTTTGACGGATCACTTTCAAACTTGGATCATGTATGCATATGGTAGGGACAATGATCTGATTAGACTTTGGGGTCATTAGGTCAAAGGTCAAAGGTCACAGAGGTCATTGTATGCATGAAAATGGCTCGTTCTCGCCATAACTTAAAAACCGTTTGACGGGTCAACTTCAAACTTGGGTAATGTGTGCCTATGGGAGGGGCAATGAACTGATTAGATTTTAGGGTCATGAGGTCAAAGGTCAAAGGTCACAGATGTCATTGTATACATGAAAATGGTTCGTTCTCGCAATAACTTAAGAACTGTGTGACGGGTCAACTTCAAACTTGAGTAATGTGTGCATATGGGAGGGGCAATGAACTGATTAGATTTTGGGGTCAAAGGTCAAAGGTCACAGAGGTCATTGTGTACATGAAAATGGCTTGTTCTCGCAATAAACTTAAAAACCGTTTGACGGATCAATTTCAAACTTGGGTCATATGTGCATATGTGACTTGGAATCTCAATACCAACAAAAACTTTAAAATCCCATATTTTCCGATTTTATCAGTATCTGAAAGAGTAAAGTCTAAGCTTTAAAATGATGTATCACTTGTCAACATTGAAGCTTTTAAACCCATTAAATTTAGTAAATGAAAAGAGTGGGTAAGGATGTCCTGTTTTAATGAATAAGGAGAAAATGAGGAGTAAAGTTTGGGTTATCCAAGCATGCGAGCGAAGCAAACTTCAGAAAAAATAAATAAAGAGTGAATCAAAAGGCCATAGCAACTACTATGAAGGGTTTGTCAGATTTAGCTAAAATTTGGAGTGAGTATTCAGCATAGACTGATTATTGCACTGTGGAAAGTACAGTTCCAGAACGTAAGTCATTAAAAAGTTATTATGTTATAAATCAATAAATCTCTCATAACAATTAGCAGGATTTGGGGGAGAGCTGAATGACCCGTGCGGGACAATGCCTATTCAAAGTAGGCCTACTTGGCCGGGGTCTTTTGATCTGTGTTACATAAGACCTGTGAGTCACCTGAACCAGGCATTGTACGGCTTTGTAGACTCTCTTTCCGAAAAAAAAATCAACAGGTAGTAATGTTCTTACTCTTGATTGGTAGAATTCTAGGAATGCGGTTTAAAAATCAACAATTATGATGGAAGTTGGTCATGGCGAAGTTAAAATCAGTGCAGTCGAAACTCGATCGTAAAAGCGGATAACGTAATGAAAATGGTGGCGCAAAATCAACGGACCAATCAGAGCCCACGCAGTGGGCGATCCTTAGCAACGAGCCGAGATCGCTTTGCAGCGAGCGGGGAGTGAAAAAGTTTCGCAAAAACCAAAGCCGGTGCGAAAAAAACTGGTCCAAAAAAACTGTTTAAATCGTATCTTCTACTGATTTTTATGCTCTCAAATTTTGATATACGGTAGAGTAAAGATCACTTTTTCAGAAACTACAAAAATCCAAAAATTGATTTTTCAAAAAAAAAAAAAAAATTCAGCTGATGAGACTCCCTACAGAGAATCACACTCTGCGACTTTTTGTTGGTTTTGAGATTCCAAGTCACATATGGGACGGACAATAAACTGATTAGAATTTAGAGTCATGAGGTCAAAGTTCAAAGGCCACAGAGGACATTGTGTACGTGAAAATGGCTTGTTCTTACGATAACTTAAGAACAGTTTGATGGATGAACATCAAACTTGGGTCATGTGTGCATATGGTAGGGACAATGAATTTATTGTATTTTGAGGTCATGAAGTCAAAGGTCAAGGGTCACAGACGTCATTGTATACATGAAAATGGCTCGTTCTTGCTGTAACTTCTGAACCGTTTTATGGATCAACTTCAAACTTGGGTCATGTGGGAGGAAAGATGAACTGATTAGATTTTTGAGGTCAGGACATCAAAGGTCACTGGTTATTTATGTAAATGACGCGTTTGTGCAATTTCTGAAGGACCTTTGACAGATCAACTTAAACATGTTTATCCTTTTTATTACATCAGTAGCCATCCTTCCTGAGTTGGAAATAATTCTGATGATACAACTTTAATAGATTTGGGGTCAATATCTCAAAGATGTCATGGTATAAACGGATGTAAAATACTCAACATGCGCATGCCTTTTTTTTCCGATGTGGCAATACGGAGGCATGCCTTCCGACCGTGCGCGGTCGAAGATTCATCTAGTTTTCTTGGTAACCTCATTTGAAAACCAGGTAACATCATTGATTAGGATTTGGATATGATTAAGAGTATGGTTAGGACTATGGTTAGGACTAAGATCATCAACTTTGGAGCATCCTGTCCATGATGAGGCTACCGAGAAAAAATCAATCGTAACTTTTAATCAATCGTAAGTCTTTGTGTTACGCCCCACTGGGGACATTTGCTCGACAGTTGATTTTTGTTCCATGGAATGAATTAATTCCAAACTCAATCCTTGGATCGAACACCTTACTGCAATATCTTGACCATGTACATGTATTATGTAAGTTAGTGTGATCGAAACTGAAATTGAATTTTCTCTTTGAGAAGAGTCAGCTCTATTTTTCTTTTTTATATCAAAACTTGCCTAAATTCTCTGAGAAATATCTTGCAATATCAATTATTCATGATCGCTCTCTGCCTCTCACCACCTGGAACGCAAGTTCAAGACTATAGGGCCAATTGAAACGATTGTACAAAATAGTATCTAACCTTCATGGCTGGTATTCTAGAAAGTGATTTTCAAATCCGTGGACTGAAACCATGCATTATGTAAATTTTGTGTAATAATTACGCCTAATTTCGACTGTTTATTTACATTAATTTAGATATTAAAGTAGTAGACTTAACCATGCAACAAGCGTGAATTTAGCGCATTCATATTGGACCTTTCTCATTGTCCACACTGAATTAATTATCACACAAAATATACATCATCCATGGTTTTAGTCCACGGTTTTGACACCATGTTTGTGAATTTGGGCCATTGTTTTTCATTTGTATTGTATACCACAAGTACATTTTAGCCTCATTTCTTAAATTCTTTAGAAATTGTGTATGATTTTATGTTTTTAATGCATTTCTTTACAGGCCAAGGAGCTTCAGACGCTACACAACCTTCGCAAGTTGTTTGTGCAGGATCTGCAGAATAGGGTGAAGAAGGTAGGTTCAATTCAATTCTCGCTATCATCAATTACCTCAAGGTCGCCCACGTGACAGTTTCAACGCAATCTGGGATAGCTTAATTCCCCCACTCACTTGAAGCATTTGATACTCGATTCCCATGTACATGTAACAAGCAATTGTGAAGACATCGTAAAACTAGCTACAGAATTCTATCGTTACCGTAGTACCATACTATTATTACTTCCAGTGGCCCCATAATTGCATTTTACTATGAAGCTGCTATTTGCTGGTTTGGAGAGAAATGAAAGGGGGGGGGGGAATTGTAATGAAAAGATATGTACCATGAATTAATTTCCCATCTGCACATAATTTTGCCTCTTTATTCAAACAATAATTATATATATATTTTTTTTGTTGCTTGTTCTGTATAGGCTCTGGAGGGTGGTGATCGTGAAGATGATGCCGGTGGAAGCCAGGCTCAGAAACAGAAGATTTCTTTCTTGGAGAACAACCTAGAACAACTCACCAAAGTTCACAAACAGGTATGAAACCTCCCCCTTGAAAAAAAAGTAGAATGAGTACAATGAAATCTAAGACCTGGGGGGTGTTTCACAAAGAGATAAGTAGACTTAAAAATCGCACTTAAGTCGTTATTTTCGTGCGTTATAATATTACGCATCACCTCATTGGACTGACCATGCTTGGGGGTGCGCGCCATTGAGAAATCTATCAATTAAATTGCGCGTTATGAAACAAGATGCGCGTAGGATTTAAGTGCGACTCTACTTAACTCTTTGTGAAATTCACCCCTGTAACATAAAAAGTTAAGATCACTTGCAATTCGGTAGTAGCCAATCAGACATGGCCTTCTTGATTAAAAGTCCCACTGTGAACCAATCAGAATGATTGTTTCAAATTTGAAATTGATAGTAACTCTTTATGTTACAGGGCAGCGATGATCTGCCTACAGAGTCCCCCATCCCTTCACTTAGGCAATCTTTACATAAATTTTTTTCACTGTATTACAGTTGTCAATACACAGTCTACTCTGGTTATAATAAGATTTTGTTGTATTTGTCCTGGTCCCGAGCATCTCGTCTTAATGGGAGTAGACTGTATTACTTGTAGCCTTTCATATATTGTAATTGAGGATTGTGTACATGAAACATTTCAATGAAGCTTCAATTTTTTTTAAAAACAATTAATATATGGATATTTTTTCATGGGACTGCAAATAAAATGTATTGTATTCTTTTCCAAAAGGAATAGATTACTAGTTTGTATTCTTGACCTTATTGTCATGTTTTGTTTTGTGTATGGGACATTTTTATGGAGCTTCATTGTTTTTTAAACAATCAATATATGGATATTTTTAGAGAGAAATGATTTCATGGGACTGCAAAGAAAATGTATATTCTTTTCCATATAAAATAGAGTAACATAGTTTGTATTCCTGATATCAATTTCATGGTTTGTTGTTTTGTTTTAGTTGGTGCGAGACAATGCTGATCTGCGATGCGAGCTACCCAAGCTTGAGAAGCGTCTCCGAGCCACATCGGAACGGGTCAAGGCCCTGGAGATGTCTCTCAAGGAGACTAAAGAGGGCGCCATGCGTGATCGCAAGAGGTTGGTGGCATTTCAATAAACATGATTATCATTGATTATCTATCTCTTACATTTTAATCTTCTTCTTCTTTGTGGGTCATTGCATTATTTATTCAACACCAGTCGATTGCTGGACACATGTCTTCACATTCGGTTTAAACTCTTTTAGGTCTTCAAGGGTACATGGTTTATTTAGATAAGGGCATACATTGTACCAGCAGATGTTCAGTTCGCAGGGTTCCCACAGTCATGGAAAACCTGGAAAATCCTGGGAAATTTGTGGTCATGGAAAGTCAGGGAATTTGGAAAATTTGTGAAAAGTCATGGAAAAGTCATGGAATTCTGTTTTCAAATTTCTGTGGGAACCCTGGGATGGCTGTGAGGGTAGGTGGAGGCTATCATAACGTGTCTGATTTTGGAAACCGTTCCAGAAAGGAAGTCATGGAAAGCAGCAAATTAGTCATGGAAAAGTCATGGAATTCTGTTTTCAAATTTCTGTGGGAACCCTGTGTTTGATGGTTTTCTCTGTCTCACAGATGCAATGCAGTTCACCATCATTGTTATAGTGCTACTTTTCCTCAAGGATTTTGCAGCGTCCTGTGCCTGTTGTAAGTCTGTTCAGGCATGACCAGGTGGGACATGGCTCAAGGATTTTGCAGCGTCTTGTGCCTGTGGTAAGTCGGTTCAGGCATGACCAGGTGGGCCATGGCTCAAAGATTTTGCAGCATCCTGTTGTAAGTCGGTTCAGGCATGACCAGGTGGGCCATGGCTCAAGGAATTTGCAGCGTCCTGTGCCTGTTGTAAGTCGGTTCAGCCATGACCAGGTGGGCCATGGCTCAAGGATTTTGCAGCGTCCTGTGCCTGTTTTAAGTCAGTTCAGGCATGATCAGGTGGGCCATGGCTCATTAGAAGCTGATTGGAGAGATTCCTTGAGACTTTAAAAGAGCTCCTGTGGCATTTCTTGAATTTAATGGTCTCTTTCAACACTTGGCCATAGTTTTGTTGGATTCTATGCAACACTTTATGTGTTTTTGTTACAACTCAAGTGTATCTTTAATTTGACAGACCCCTTTTCTTTCTTTTTTTACCAGGTATCAGCAAGAGGTGGATAGGATCAGAGAAGCCGTTAGACAGAGGAACTTTGCTAAGAGAGGTAGCAGTGCTCAGATCGGTAAGTAACAAACATGACAGATTTAGTAGCAAATTGTCATAAGACTTATAGAATTACTACTTGACAATTAAGTATACATTTGATAAGTGGAGTCAACAAATTGCAAAATAAAAAAAGGCCATTTAATACATCAACATTCATAACAGTCACTCACATATCAATGATTATCATGGAATCATTGATGAGTATTTAATGAAACAACTGTATTGTAAAGCCCTGGTCCCATATGAGGAATTTCTCCTAGTGGTGAGAAAGTTTGAGTAGTGAATATATATGATGCAGGAAGCTGTGTGCCAAGCTTTGCAATAGAGACGACATGCGCAGTACCGTCTTAAACAGTATACACAAAAGTATGGCTTCGCTACATGAACTTTCCTACGAATGTGAAGCATTTTTGAGGAGGTAAACCTTATGTGGAGACAGGGCTTTTTACCTATTTACTTAAATGATGTGTTTATTATTATTGTTTCCTAATGTTCAAAGGAAAATTTAAAGATACTTGTACCTAGCACCCAAAATTAGATTATTAGAAAACATGCATAATATTATCCAGCTCACCACCACCATAACATGTCTACTCCTTCTCTCTCCCTGCAGCTAAGGCAATCCGAGCCGGTCATCCACCCATGTCCCCTGGAGGAACGGGTGGCATCAGGGGTGGTGGTGGATACTCCGGTATCAGGGGAGGGGGCGGTCAATCACCCGTTATCAGACCCCCATCTCAAGGCAGCCCGGAACCCATCGCACAGAATAACAGCTTTGAGAAGACGTAAGCTAACAGAACATTTGTATCAAAATGATAATGATTACAATTAGTATTTACTGATCTCTCCATAGTTATATATCACCCCATTAAAAAAAAAGTTTGAGAATTTGTGAGTTACAACCGACACTAGATTTAGATATTTTCTCATGGGTATGGCTCTTTTTTTTCTTTTTTTTCTTTTTTTTGAATAGCTACCAACGTTTATGAAATGCAAAATTATTGTTCTGAGTAAACTATTTAACATCATGATAAAATAACGATGAATCAAGATCAGTCGCTAAGTTCACAAAGGTGTTTAATTTTACTACACTGTTCTTTATCTCTTTTGTTATACTTGTCTATTTTCTTGAACCCAGGAGCATATAATTACAGATGGGAGACAAAGCTTTTATATTGTCACCTTCTTCTTATTAAAAAGAATATCTTTATATTGTTAATATAAATTTAATTTCAATTATTTGGTAATTCATTTACTTTGAAGCATTATGTTAAAATCATTGGCCCATATTCTCAAAAGCCGCCTAACTTTAAGCCTAGCTTAGATCTGTGGTTTAACTATGGCTGGCTAATAGGGAATCAATCTGTTTATGTTGCATGTTCCTATCATCTTCACTGAATTCTGGAATTGTGTTTTAATTGTAAGGGAAATTTTCGTACTTATCATTCCCAAGCAGTTTTTAATAGTTTCACTTCCAAAAATTATGATGAATTGAACATCTTATTTTTGGGATTGGTTCCCTTTGAGCCAGCTATAGTTAAACCACAGATTTAAGCTAGGCTTAAAGTTAGGTGGCTTTTGAGAATACAGGCCATTGTATTTTGTTTGCAGTATTTCTTATAACTCTGAACTGTAAGAATAGTTCAGATTACATGTACCTGAATTCTTCATTGTTTGATTCTGTGCTTTATCTTCTGTTGATAGATTGAATCCCAACGATGCAGAGAATATGGAGAAGAAGGCCAACAAACGCTTGCCCAAACTACCACCAGGTGGTAAGTTCAAAGTTCAAATCATAACTCATTCTTAATTTGGCATACATGTACATTTGTGATACATCATATCAAAATGAGACACAGGTCGCCAGAAAAGAGTCAATGATATCAGGGGAAAAAAAAATCATCTTTTTTTTTTTTTTTTTTTTTTTTTTTTTTTACAGAGCACACATGTTACATTGAAGATTCAGAAAATCAAAAAAAAAATTGACCATTTTTAAAATTATTTTGCTGATTTACTTGACTCTTTGCTTATTTTTCTTGGCGACTTTTGTCTCATTTTGATATGATGAATCACATTTAGTTAGCACTTCATGTGCCATTGATAATTTTTTTGATTCTGCCGAAAGGTTTCTCATCTAAACCAATTAGAGTACAAAGGTATTGTGTTATTAACCTAAGCTACATGTATTGTCACGCACAGTGCAATTCTTCCGTTAAATGGGTTACTTGTCAGTTGTGCTGATGGACAAACAAAGCACACCATCGAACATGCTGTGCGGCAAATGAATCAAATTAAAAGTTAATGAGTGTCAAGCGAAAATCCAAGCGAAACATAAGCAGAGAAGAGATTGAATTAGATCAGTTATCTACATGTAATATTAATAAAAATAATAATAATAATAATAATATTAATTTATAAGCACTATGTTTAAGTAGATATATTCCAATGCACTGCATGAGTTTCAGATGTCAAATGTATGTACCGGTATTTGTATTTGAATGTAATCATTGTTTGATGGAAGTTCAATTTTTCTTTCTTAAATTTTATTTCCACATATTGATTGGAATGCTTATTGAGCTGTTGTTGAAATTGAAACAAATTCTCTTTACTTTTTTTCATTATGATTATTGATATTCATCGTGAATCAAGCATAATAGATAACAAATCAATATCTTTTATATCCCCAGGTAACAAATTAACCGAATCAGACATTGCAGCCATGAAGGCACGTAGCAAGGCACGGAATAACACACCAGGGAAAGCTCCCTTAACTAGTAAGTTAATCACAGTCCTCAAATATTTTTACAATGTTAATATTATCTGCTCAAGGCCATCTTTAATCCTGTAAGAATTCAGTAACTTAAATAATTTAAGTTAATTTTGATATCAATGGAAATATGATTTAATTTCACATTTAGATTTTCACAATGTTGACTAAATGAGCTATTAAGTAGTACTTTGTGCCAGTAAAAGAAAACTAAAGGGTATATATTCATAACAGCAATTTCATATGTTCCAGTTTATGTGTTGTTCTGTTGAATATACTGATATCCTTTAATATCAAAATGAAATAGTGAAATTAAAAAAATAAGAATAAAAAAGTTAAAATATTCTGATTAAAATTGGCAGCTCTGAATGCGAAGTTAATTTTTTGCAACGCCTTGATTTGAATTAATGTCTTTTCTCCAACACTCTCTTTCTCTGTCTCATTTTTTACCTCTCTTTCTTTCTCCATCTCTTTCTTTCTACTCTCTCTCTCTCTCTCTCTCTCTCTTTCTGTCTTTCTCTCTCTCTCTCTCTTTCACTCTTTCTCTTTCTTCAGGACCATGATGTTCAAGATCAAGATGTAGAAAAGATGGCATGTATTATTTCTTGTTGTTGAGTGATAATGTAATATTTTGATAAATTTAATAAAAACTCTCTCTCTCTTACGACCTCTCTCTCCCCCTCCCTCTCTATTTTTGGGATAACCATTTCAGCTAGCGGAGAGCAAGGTAGTTAATACGTGAGCCGCGGTTCTCATCAAAATCACAACACGTAGCGTAAGAATTCAACTAATACTTCATGTACAACGTGTAGAGAGAGAGAGGGAGTTGTAGCAATGGTGAGCTCTCTCAAAATGAAGCTCTCTGGAGTAGTAGCGAATCTCAGTGTGTATTATGACACTCGCATCTTATTGAACTCATTTGTGTTCTCTAAATACAGTGTTAACATTGACTCAGTAATAGTTCTCGATTTATATGGTACTTAAATTGGTGTTCACAAACGGCACTATATAGCATTAACACAGGATTGCATCCAAGGATTTAAATCTACCTGTACATGAGAGCTCCTTTCATATGGAACTTATTTCTGTTCACATAGTACAGTGTTAACACTCTACTCATTATAGTGCTCTAATCATATGGTACTTAAATTCGTGTTCACACATACATGTATGGCAAATTAATGCATTAAATTCTGTGACGTGTTTTGAATCGTATTGTACTTGATTTTGTGTTCACGCACAAAGATATTTCATTTTATAGCAATTTATTAGATGATGTAAAGAACACGTTTGTTAATGCAAGCATTTTAGGTAAAATCTGGAGTATTGAAATGTACATGTACACTAGTACGATTTCAGTTTTTTGTGAAATACCATTTATGAACATCAAATTCTCAAATGATGTACATGTATGTAGTTAAAAAGTGATATCAATATTGTCATGGCTTTTAAATGATGGAGCACAGATAACAGAAAGTACAAAATTAAATTGAGAATGAATAGCAATCACTCTGTACATGTGTATGATTTTCTAACATTTAAAACACTGATTGATTGTAGTGGGTATTATGTATTGGTAGTGCAATAAAGTGAATCGTATCCAATGCTTTATATTACACCGAGATACATGTTATGTAGTGTCGTCTGTTATGTCATAAAACGTCTTTTGTTCATTTGTAGAGATAACCTATTGTAATTCATGGGACGCAATGAGCTACATGTACAAAAGCATGAAGACAAGGGTCATATAATATTCATTTGAAATGGGTTTTTTTAGCATTCTCTGCGATGATTTAGGCGGCTTTCCTTTCAGTTATCTAGTCTAGATGTCATGTACGTAACTGAAAGTGTTTTCATTTTGAATTTCACAGCAAACATTATTTTACGACCAATGAAATATTGCATGAAATTTCATCGGAATACCTTATGATTAAGGAAACCATTCATATTTTGAACTTTCTCTATTAACCTGTTGGAGACTGAGCTAATTTGGCTAAAACACGCATTTCCCATAGACCCCAGCCTGAATATATTTGGGCTCAGTCCTCAATGGGTTAAGATGATATGGACCAACAACATGTACTATCTTGACTCACATACCATTGCAGTGACCCTGAGCTAAAAATTTGTACTCACAGTTACATGTAAGTCTCATAATTCATATTGAATGAATAGATTAAAGCTGGTGTATAGTTTCGGGTGAAGGAAAAAATTAATTTAAATTCACATTTAGATAATATGAAAGATTGAATCCAATAACTATGATAAAGCAAATTATAGTGCTTGAAATCTCGTTTTAGTGTCCTTATTTCATAATATCAGTATAAAACGTGGAAAGATGGGGACCCGACTCGTTTGAGCGTTCACATGGAAAACCAATAGGGATTCTCTTGTGTGGATGTTACACACAGATCGTTATGCACCATTCACGCCGTAACCTCTGGCATGCGAACCTCCCAGCAGAGGTCTAAAACAGCGGTTACATTATGTTTCATTCAAATATTTTCAATGAAATTCATCAAAAAATCATTAAAGGAATGTCTCAAGATCTCTCACACATATCTTTTAGTGCATTGTGGACAACATGAGACTACATGTGCATTTGATCGGTTTTGTGCCAATTCCTTTTTCGTTACCAAAACTATACACCAGGGTTAATACATCTACATGTACTTTACTTTCAATATATAAATTGAAAATGAGTAAAGAGAATGGGATTCCAGGGGACTCAAGCATTGAAAATAGAGGATTTTTGTAGCCTATGTACAGTTGAGGCCAGAAGTTTACATACACCCAGGGAATTCAATGAAAATTGTTCACTTGCCAAACATTATGAAATTTACTGTATCTTCAGATATATTAATACTACCATGACAAATTTGGTATCAAATAAAAGAGTGCATTAAGCTCTTTCACATGAGTGGGATGCCCATCGGATTAAAGAATATTTAAAGTCAAAACTTATTTGTAGAAAACAATAATATTTTGGGCAAATGTATTCTATTGTTAGTAATTATATTTTCAAGAATCATTTCATAGAAATATATAAATGTCAAATCAATGAATGATATTACATTTTCTATCAAGATATGTCACCACTGAACAAAAAAGTATAATCTGAAATGTTTGTGTTGAAAAGTAGCGAGCACAAATATGAAATGTTTTGGTAGAGTTTTATTTTTAATTTTTCTAAAATATGTTGTTTTTCTGGAAAAAAATTACATCTAAATATTCTTCAGCTCCTAATAACAAATCAGTGTGATGAAAGAGCATGACATACTCATTTGTTTGATACCAAATTTGTCATGTTAGTACAGATATTTCATAAGATACAGTATGTTTTATGATGTTTGGCAAGTGTACAATTTTCATTGAATTTCCTGGGTGTATGTAAACTTCTGGCCTCAACTGTACATGTATGTAAGAGCGCTGCTGAAGCAATATCATAGTTTCGGAATCAAATCTTGCCGGGATCCCGTTTTCTTTGCTTTTCTGGTAAATTTCACTCTTTGTTCGAATAGATAATTGATTTGTCTAATTAAAAAATACAATTTTTCTAAAGAGATGCTTTTGAATCAAATTGATATCAGCCTCATCTGTAACTAGACATTTTCCTAATCTTGTCCTTTGGTTCAATCGTCTAGGTCCTCTCTTAAAAGGAAATGTCATACATGTACATGTAGGTCAAATCCATCCCCCATCAGAGCTGTTGTAGGAAATGTCAAGTTCAGTTTAGTTAGAATCTTGAGGGGGGGGGGGAGGTGTTTTACCTAGAGAATAATTAAAGGGAATAAACTTTCAGCTTTAGCCATTTCCGTACACTTCTTTATATTGATGCAGTTTGAACTTTTAAAATTCAATTATGAAAATTCAATTGCTCTCTAAAGAGTAGTTTTAAATGGTACTCATATATATTAAATTTTTATACAAAAAAAAAAAGAACTCCTGTTTGTTTATACATCATCAATTCAATTTAGCCTGAACATATCGCACATTTTGTAGTCTTATCAACCAGGAGTTTAGTTTGTACCAGTGTTCCAGTGAAGCACCTTTGGGTGTGTCGTACCAGAGCCTGGTATCGAGTCTAACACTACTGCTGATATGAACTATTATTAGGACAGAGGATTTTTACAAGTTCAATAATTTTCACAACCCCTCTTTATTATCTTTCTTGAAAGAGATATAAGAGAAATATCCAAAGTGTTGTGTAAATCACAGAGGAACTTTTTGAATATCATTGTTAAACTCCTTTTTTTTCCTCTCTTCCTTTTTGTGAAAATTGAGAAGTGTATCGAAATGGCTGAATTAATAATTAAAGGTGAAAATGTTATTAGTTGAGGAAGTGTTATAGTGAAATGTAAATTCTCGTTAAACAGTAGAACTTAGTCTTGTCACACCTGTGATATGCTCTATTATTTCCTTTTCTATGTCATGTCTATGTCTTTTCTCAAGAGTTTTTCGCCTGGTTGGCATAACGAAATGAATCCAAGCACACTGAACAAAGCGCAACATCACTCTCGCGTTTTAATAGCAGATTTGTGTCAACTGTGAAAACCGTTCTGCCAGCCGGGCGACGAGCAATTCTGTTTTTCATTCGCAGAGGCAGGAAAATTACATATACATGTATTTATCAATGTTTGTGCAAGATACTGTATTAAAGATGTCTATATAACTAGAAGTCGAGGTCGTTTCAACGACCTTTGACCTATGAACTCTGGGAGGTGGCCAGTTATGTGTGTACTCTAGCTCTAGTGTTGTGTGTGTGTTATCTGTACATGTACATGTATATAGACTAATTGATGATGAGCTTACAAGTTATATTACGGTTTCTAAATATGATCGCTAGATGCAGAATACATGATATCATCATTCAGTGAACTAGGTTATCTTCATTAGAAATCAATTCATGGATTATTTATGGATTCACTTTTTGATATCTAATGTATATCTGATGGCAGAGTACATGTACATGTAAATGTAGTTTGAAAACAGTGTAGTGTAGTTCGTAGATTCAATATAAGCTGTAGATTGTTCTATGCCTGTAAACAATATGAGTTTATAACTCGATATGATGATAATAATGACTCACATTTTTTTCCTTTCAAAGGATAATCATTTGGGTTTCTTCCGCTCAATGAATAATCCCATGGTACATGTACATGTAAGTGTAGTTAATTAATCTAATAGATAAAAACTCACAGTAGTTAGACTTGTGTGCTATTGTACAACATAAGTAGACCAAAATAATCTTTTTAACATTTTTGGGGTTTAGTTATGTGAAAACTGTTCGTGTAGAGCGATGATACCATATTAATTATTTTCCAGTCAGTTATAGATTTTAGTATACATGTAGATGTAGCACATATGGAAATTAACACAAATATCGAATACATCTTTATTAGTAGAAGCAAAAAAAAAAAGAAATTTGTAATTTAGGGTTTGATAATTCCAAGAATGTTGTAAGTAAAATGTATATATGACTATGATTGTAATTTTCCATATTTAACATCCAATGAAAACTGTAAAAATGCCGCTATCTCTCTTTCCTCCTTTAAGCTCATGAATGTATTTTGTGCGTGGAAACACACAGAGACCGGCTACTGTAGACTGTATATTTTATAGTGCAAACTCTGTTTATTTCCTTTAAAGAATACACTATAAAAGAGGATTGAATTGTAAATATATTTAAGTCACTGATTCATCACTAATTCACGCTCAGTTAGTATCTATATTGAGAGCACGACATACTTAATTTCAGTGTGGTATAGTAAACATTGCTGTATATAAATGCATATGCCCCTTCCATAGTGTGTGCACTTTGTAGGGTATATGTACTGTGTGTACCTGTCACTTCTGATCTGCATATTCATGAAGTTACAAGCTGTTGCATATTCATGAGGTTGGGAGCTGTTGCATATTCATGCTTCCTCTTTTTAATTTAGTTGGCAGTTTATATCGCTGAACTCAGTGCTCACTTATTAGGAAGTAATCATGAAATATTTCTAACCGTATCTTAGGGATGGAAAGAAATGGCTTCAAAAAACAGAATTATCACCAATGAGAGTGAAAGAGTCACATGTGATATTGTAGAAAAGATGTATTAATTGCAGTGATATAAATATTTCAAGTGTATACATTAGTGTAAAAGATATATTTCCCTCTGTGCTTTAATAGAGGTCTATGTGTACATTTACTTGTAAAGAAAGAAAAGAGAATTAAACTCGGCTTTATGCGCTGTAGGCCTGTAGCAATTTTAGATCTAGCTTAGTATTTTAGACTATTACAAAACAAGAAAGTATGTATGTACATTATGTTGTAAATTACTGCCATTATTGTTTAGTTTATTGAATTATGTTCAAAAAATGATTATTATTACATTTTCTGTAGAATTATTATGTTATGAAATGCTGAATTATTTTGCATGAAAGAGTTCAAGAAAATGGAAGTGAAAAATGTGATCAACAGTGTTTTGTGTCTCTGTCATTCAAAAATGACGCATTGTTGCAAGACAGTAAATAGTAAAAGTGTAATATTTGTTCCAAGCAAATAATATCTAGTGTTTTATTTGTCCTTTTGTCTGGGTTATCACCATTTTATTTCTTCCATGTATGATGATGTGCAGTAGCACAATTTCCAGCCTGGTGTTCAGCGATTAGGTCAAATATCTTCAGTTTTGATTAAAAAATTTAATTTTAACAGTGAAATATAAATTGATCTCATTATGGTAACATTCTTGCAAACAAGTAAATCTGAAATTTATTATTTTCTTCTTTGCAATGTCATTATGTGGCGAATGTATGAAAAACAATTGGGAATTACTCAGAAAGTCTTAAAGTTGTCTTTATGATCACAAGATAAAAGCGAAATGTGTATCCTAAACAAAATGGTAAGCATTTATTTGGTTCTGTTTTCACTTTTCTTGCCCTATTGCAAAAATTTACCCCTTCAAATAAAAGGCACATGGAAATGTGTATTGCTCCCCAAAGAATGGAGATTGGACAATTACGTCTCTTCCAAAGGAAAGGAAAATGGAAGTGTTTATTACTTCTATAAAACGAAAGGAGAAATGTGTATTGAATCTCAAAACCATATGTCCTCTGCTAAAGAGCCAAGGCAACACTGTATCTACAACCGAAACATTTTTCAAGTTCTCAGCCAAGTTCTCAGCAAACTTTAAAAATTCTTTGAAATAGAATTATGTATCCAAACAGTATACTTATTTGATCATGTATGTTGTATACTGGGGCCGATACAAACTAAACCAATCAGCCCATTGATGTACATGTACCGGTATTAACACACATGGGGAGCGTGGATGGGGGTGGTGTCGAAAGTTTTTGTTAATAATCTTCATTATTATTTAATTATTATTATTTATGGATTTGTTTTAATTGATGGAATGCCCACTGCAGACCAAAGTAAATAAAAAAAATTCATCCCATGTGAGGTGGATCAGAAAAATGCAGTCTGCTTTCCATTTTTTTTAATTTGCTTTTGTTATGTCTGCACCCCTCCCCCTCCTTCTCCCCCTCTCACAGTTTCATCTTACAAAATTTATATCTGTTCATACACATCTATATCTATTGTTTAACAGGTGAAGGTTGCACAGTGCACCAAGTATTCTTTCTTGAGGTTGTGAGTGGTCCTGAAAAGGACCTACCCAATCTCGACGTTTCGGTGAGCATGTTCTCACCGTCTTCAGGAGAATGACTGAAGACGGTGAGAACATGCTCACTGAAACGTGAAACCACCAGTGAAACCTTCAAAGATTATATATCCATTGTATATTTCATGACCCTTGCCCCGTAACATATTGTCATCAATTGTAAGCCGATGGTAAACCATGTACTAAAGAATTGCACATTCAATTGATCTCTTATGTTATAAGGCACTGGTACATTAGTTAGCTTTCACAAATCGATCACGGATGGGTTCAAGGACGAATAGAGATCAGATTTAATCTGCGCATGCTCATTTTGCAATTGCTCGTCCGTGCATCAAGTTCAACAACGACAATTGTCTAGCCTTTGTTACGTCCTGCAAACCGTTTGTTCTTGAATGTGCGAAACAGAAGATTAGGAGGACTGTGGACGAGTTCAACTACGGTAAAATCTTACCGTTCTTGGTCCTAGAGCGAGTCCGCGATTGATTTGCAAAAGCTCCCTACTGTCTGTAAGAAACTAAGATATTTGCTGTATATTATGGCTGTTTAATTTCATCCACACCTTCCCCGCCTTACAGTAGTTCTTCTTGCCCCCTTTCACACAGTGATACAACATTGACTCAATAATGAATCCATCTGTAATGGTGTGGTTCAACTCAAAACCTTAAGAATTCAACCTTACACTGCGGTCACAACTCGCTGTACCTTCGACGTACAACTCCCTATGATGGATTTCGTAGAAAATTCGTTGAGCGCACATACCATGAAGGCACGTTGCAAGTTTTTACAGTACCCTTACTACAGAAATGCAGGAATCGACCCAGGACCTGTGCATGCCACGCAGGCTACGTTGCATGCACCTGCCCCGTAGGCTACGGCGAGTTGTGACCGCCTCATCAGAATGCTTTAAATTACATTGTGTATATTGCCCTTTATAATGTTAATTTTTCTCACCCGAATTCTCGTTTATTTACTGCTTCCTGTGTTTCATATATTTCATTTTACTTTCTTTCTCATTCTTTCCTGTTTATTTGCCCCCTCCCCCTCTCTCTCTTTCACCGTTAGGCTGTTGCTCTAGTTTCCCTTCATCCCCCTTTCTTTTTCATTTGATCACTGCTCTCTTCTTGCACCTCTCACAGCTTTCTCATCATCAATATTCTTTCCTTTCACTGTAAATAACTAAAAGATTTTATTCTTAAATTTATGTTTTAAGGGTTGTTTTACGATCAGGGTACACCGTTAAAAATGGCTTTCTGTGCACCCTGAGAAGAAATATAGGTACTATTATCTCAAATCTACGATGGCAAGCTGTTGGGCATTGTTACGGCAACCTACAAGAGAAAAACAAATTATTGAAATACACATTTACTTCTTAAGATAGACCATAATCTGGCATTTTAGGGCAAAATTATTCTCATTTTATTTGTTCTAATTTTGAGCCAGTGCATCTTTATTATTAGCAATCATTGGGCTTGTTTTTCCAATGAGAATTGACTACTGAAATGCGATTGTTTAAAAACTGAAAACCCAAGAAGTTACATTAATTTGATTGGTTGTGACCATTAACCAAAAATGGGGTGCCAAATCTGTCAAAAAATGTCCTCTCCAAATTTGGTGTTTTTATGCATAGTTAGACATCACTTGATGAACAATTTTGTTTGTAAAAACACTTTATTTATGCAAGAAACTTATGTTTACTTCACCCACATCCCCTTATTTTTCAGACAGTTCACGTTACAATGTTGTCAAATCACGTTCCATCAGAAAGTGTCCTGTCCGAAAAATGAAGCAATTGACTCAAATGTAATAAAAATTTGAACCCCTATAGAAAAATAAGTTGGTGCCCTCATGCCTAAAAATTTAAAAGCAATATCATTTCACTTGTCGAGAACACATACACAAAAAATTGAGGAAAAAACAAAACAACTTTTTTTGGTCCTGTGAGACAAATGGGTGTACCCTGGGGAGCATTTCATGAAACAAATATTCACAGATTCTCACTACAACTGTTATAAGCTACTGAAAATGCTTGCATCTGATTTTGCCTGAGAGCAAAATTGTTGATAAAACGTCCGACAAGTCCTTTCATGAAACGCCCCCCTAATCGTAAAACAACCCCTAACCAGAAGTCACTACTCCAAATACAAAGAATATTGAAAAAACAAAAATAAATGTATACATCATTGCAAATTAGTAATAAATAATCTATTTATTCAAATGCTATGTTGAAATTGTTCCCGAGTTATAAAGAGGATAACAGAATTACTTAAAAAACATAATTCATAGGTAAAAATACACAGATGATAAATAGAAAAAATATACAGTCAACCCAATCAATCCTGCGAAACAGTTTGACAATACAGTTGAGGCCAGAAGTTTACATACACCCAGGGATTCAATGAAAATTGTCGCACTGCCAAACAGCATAAAATTGCGCTGTACCTTCAGAAACCATTAGCACTAACCGATGACAAATTATATCATAATAAAAGGATTATCAAGCTGTTTCACATGAATGGATGACGTTGGGACTATATATATTTTTAAGTCAAGTTTTAATTTGTAGAAAGAACAAGAATATTCTGGTGCCGAATTTATTCTATTGGTTAAGTCCTAATCATTTCCAAACATCGTTTCATAGGCAATACCATAGATGTTGAAATACTATGTGAATGATTCTTACAATTTTTTATCATCACTTAAATTATGTCAGCCAGTCAATCAGAAGAAAATTGTGATTTGAAGAATGTTAGTGTTGAGAAATAATGGCACAAATATGAAATGTTTTGATTGAGATTTTTGAATTGTGTGTAAAATGTGAAGATTTGGCAAAAATTGAACCTAAATATTTAATTCAGCTCCTGATGACAAACAGGTGATGAAAGAACATGACATCCTCATTGTTTGATACCAATTTGTGTAAATTATTAGGCACAGCTATTTCTTAAGATATGTGTAATTTTTCTGATGTCTGGCAAGTGTACAATTTCCCATTGAATTTTTCTAGGTGTATGAACTTCCTGCCTCACTGTACATGCATTACTCCAAGGTAATACATGAATACATTTGACATTATCGTTCAACATGAGAAAGATCAATTGCTTGAGCCTGTTATGCAAAAAACTTATCCACATAATCTACCATAATGATATTGCATTCTATAAAAATTAAGACCAATTAAATGTAGGAAAGTTTGTAAGATAATTATGACAAAATTTTGTATTCACTAAATGAAATATGATATTGTACACAGAAGAATTACCTTAAAATGCTCTATATACCGGTAATAAAAAATGTCTCAAGTCTTGTATTTTCAGCATGTTATGGCTAGCAGATATTAGACAAATTTCAATTTTGTTGGAATTATTGGGTTCTTCTTTAGTATTTTCATATATCAACATATCAGGAAAAAAGTTTCATAATAAACTTTCCATTCACAAACAATTCCAATACATTTTAGTGATAATTCTTATTAGGCCTACGACATAACACCTACAATCTCAGCTGACTTATTCAGCAGTCTAAAAATAGTTTAAAATCTGACATGATCTGTGCCATGCAGCGGTGGATCCAGGCGGGGGCGCGGGGGACACGCGCCCCCTCTATAATTTAAAAACCACTCATTGACTACACATGTTACAATTGGAAAAATTTCGGATTAAGCCTTTTTCGGGCCTGGCGCCCTCTCTATAATTAAATCCTGGATCCGCCACTGCCACAGACTTCAAAGCCCATTCAAAACGTACAATGTACTGTACATACACGCTTGGTCTACTTTGGAAGAAAAGCATAAATTATATTTGTTCTTCCCTGAAACAGAAGCAGATTATTCATTGTCGAATGTATTACCGTTCAGATATTCAAAGCAAAATTGAGCCCGAAACTCTTTTCTAAATCCATGATAGAACAACATACATTGTAATTATGAATTCAAGCTCTAACACGTAACTCTTACACTTGTTCAGGGAAGTGGAGATGCTATACAACCATTGTCTCATTGCATGGCTGGTAGAAAATCTGCATGTGCTTTGTTTAATAAAAGAAATAATTTGTTAACTCATTACAAGTTGAATTAATTCTGAGGTTATAAATGACAACTGTTCTATTCATAATCCCTTTGAATTGCAATTGCATCATCGATACAGGATAGTGTTCTTCAGAGGGAATACTTAAATACTTAATCAGCCATTTGTTAGCTTCTCTCGTACAAAGGTGACAGAGAAAACTAATTATTACAATTGTTGGATGTAATTGTACGAATGTGCAGAAATTGCAATATTAGCTTGCAAATCTTGCAATTAATCGACTTTGTTCCAAAAGGATTATCTTGTAAGGTAGAAACCTACATTTTTAAGGCCTGTATTCTGAACTCTTGCTTAAACCAGACCAAAGAATTTGGCCAGAATTTAAAAAAGCTGCCTAACTTTAAGCCTAGCTTAAATCTGTGGTTTAACAATGGCTCGCTAAAAGGGATTCAATACTGAAAAGTAGATGTTCAATTCATCGTAATTTTTGGTAGTGAAACTATTAAAAACTGCTTGGGAATGAAAGTACAAAAGTTTCCCTTACAAAATATGATTCCAGAATTCAGTGAAGGTGATTGGAACATGCAACTTAGACAGATTGATCCCTCTTGATCTGTATGAACATGGACATACTTAAACCACAGATTTAAGCTAGGCTTAACGTTAGGTGGCTTTTGAGAATATGGGCCTTCGACTGCAATTTCGGTTTAGAATTTCACACCTACAGTAGCCATGCAATTATAAACTGGAATTGTAGTTGAAGATTCAAAATATAAGCCAGTAACAATATCCAGTACAATACAAGTCAAGTTTATCATATTTGGCTGGCATTATAACATGCAGTCAATTTGATCCAACACTTATTGCCCCACAATACAAAATGCATGGAATGCACATTTTGCTATTCAATTAAAAAAATAGCAATGAAAATACCCTGCTTGTTGATTCCTAATATAATTCTAAATACAAATTTGAGCTTTGATAATGGAATCATCACAAACTGGGAAAAAGTCGCTCAAATTGATTTTGAAATATATCGTGATCATTGTTCGAACCATTTACACTAAATGGAATTGAGTAAACTTGCTAGAAATTCAGCTCATTAAATCGTCAATCGCTACACACACTCATTTGTATGCTATATTAATTATTAACTCTTTCTCTTCTACAATGTTTTAGCACATTGTAAATTGAATACTACTGAAAGATCTATCACACACACACACATGTAATTACACAAAATATGTACACCAAATTAAATCAATCTATTAAAAATATACTATTAATAGAAAATAAAAAGAAAAGGCACTTATAAAACATAAATGCAGACATACATGTACATGTGTATCTGATACATGACAATCTGGAGCTTGGTTCACTGTCATCCAGGTGCTTCTACATTACCGCCCTAAAGTTAATGTTACCTGTTTACACACTCCCTCAAACCTTCCATTCACTTTGTGTGTAAGGTTTGTCTGAGTGTGTAAACAGGTAACATTAACTTTAGGACGGTACTGTATTTGAGGTCATGGACAATAATGGACAAAAATGGACTGAAACCACGGATTATGTAGATTTTGTGAATTAATTACGCTTAATTTTTTGTTGTTGTAAATTACATGTAATTACGCTTAAATTTTGCGCGGACATTGCAAAAGGTCCAATATGAATGCGCGATTTTATCATAACGCGCTAGATTTCCGCCAGTTGCTATGGTTTCGACCTAACAAGCCCACTGTTTTGAATTAATGAGTCCACTGTTGAGTAAACGGTTTATTCAAATTAATTTGAATATCAGCAAACTTAACCAGAGCGACAAGTGTATATTTAGCGCTCTGTGACAAAATTGCGCATTCATACTGGACCTTTCTCACAGTACGTGCTAAACTTAAGCGTAATTTTTACACAAAATCTACATAATTCACGGATCCGTGGATTTTGCAGAATCCACCTTTGTGAATTCGAGCCAATAAGTTTACCCTGATAGCCAATGAAAAACAGATTTGCACTTGGAGATTCTCGCATGACAGCTTGCTTGGCTGTGGTTTTAAACTGATGCCTTGCAGGGGCTGTCAAACTTGCTGTTAGTGAAAAGCCATTGCTCAGTGTTCCGAAGCTGCCCACGCCTAATAGATCAAGATACTTTCCCTAATAAAAACTCAAATAAAGGTAGTGCATTCGCTGTTATTTTCGCGCGATTAATTTTTCGCGCTCAGCGGCGTCAAAAAATGTTCACTGCTTTTTTAATTTGTGCTGCATTTTAGTAAGCACCCAATTGAACGCACCCACTACATGCATAAAAAAGCATATATATATTCGCGCCTGCCAATCTTCACGTGAA
Organism: Paracentrotus lividus; assembly: GCA_940671915.1. Classification (NCBI taxonomy): domain Eukaryota; kingdom Metazoa; phylum Echinodermata; class Echinoidea; order Camarodonta; family Echinidae; genus Paracentrotus; species Paracentrotus lividus. The sequence goes on along the minus strand of CALNVZ010000641.1, from coordinate 6,911,210 downwards.
ATCTGCGAAAAAATGAATGTACCGCAAATATTTCCAGGATTACAGTATTTGAATAGTAGCTTCAAGTATACCTTAATCAAGAGACAGAGCAATACTTCAAGATGTGTTCAAGAATCTGGATATTTTAGACATACAGCACTGTAAGTCTGACTCTACGATACAAACAGACTAAAAGGGTATATGCTAACCTCAAATTTAGTTTGTTAAAAAAAATAAGGAAGAGAAAAATATCTGTAAAGGTTGATGAAAATACATAACAATATTTAAAAATTTGTTTTAACTCTTTCGGTGCCACCCCGCCCCAATCCCTCTGCCCACTGGTAATCCGTACATACAAAAATGACACTAAGTACTTTCTCAAAACTTTTTTAAAAGAACTTTCAACAACAACGTTGTACTTTAAATATGTGGCATTCTTATTTGTCTCTAAAGTCACACCTAATTCTGTTTTTAAAAATAAGAGGGCAATTATTTAAACTTGTGATTGTTCCAGGGCATGAATTTGTTTTTTATTGTGTGTGTATGTTTGTGCACTAGGGCCTATTGGGAATCATAATGTTGACAAACACATCAAATCCCTGAAAACAAGTTTAATGTAAACTGTGTAAAGAGAAAATCGGCTAATTAAAAGTCGGATGTACCCGCCACAGAATAAAGCAGATTAATCTGCGAGTTTGCAGTGCGCAGAACAATAGAATCGGCGTAAACAATCAATGTTATTCCAAATGTGCACAGTCATGCACGAAGCAGGGGAGGGTAGGAAACGAAGTATGGATTAAGCAGTCAATACTAGGCCAGCAAGCATGAGTATGGCACCTGACAGTAGGCTACCTATCATACATCCGGCACTTAAGGGTGGTATCTCACTTCGGGGAGACGTCTCCGCGACGGATAAAAAGTATCAGAGACGTCTCCGTGACACTTTTCAAAAACTGTGACAAAGCAGTTACAAAGAACCGTCTCAAAGTTGTTCCCGCGACTCATTAAACGTCTCCGTGACAAATTTTTAAAACTTGTCGCGGAGACGTCTCCGGCACGTCTCCGAGACGTCACCGCGACATTTCATGAGTCGTGGAAACTAATTTGAGACGGTTCTTTGAAACTCCTTTGTCACAGTTTTTAAAAACTGTCGTGGAGACGTCTCTAATACTTTTTATCCGTCGCTGAGACGATATTTTGTATTCCGTCGCGGAGACGTCTGAGATACCACCCTGATGAATTACTGTTGAGACATTTCTCGCGAGCTTCTCTCCCTCCTTCGTGAACATGAAGAGACTCTCAAAGGATAACATTGCACTGTTATCACACCCTCACACCGGAGTGGCCGGTTGAATCTGTTGTTGGTCAGTATTATGGATCTGAAGGAATTCTGAGCGTCCTGTCATCGGCTTCAGATCTTGACCGGTCAGCTTTCGAAAGGATTCCAAGATTTGCAGCTCTCGGTCATACATCTAAAAAAAAAAAAAAAGAAGACATGAATACAGCCATTAAATGTAAATGATTTCACACCGTTGGGATGTTATCAAGACAATGAATTTTCACACTGCATTTGCGTGTGTTCATACCGCTCAAGACAACCGAATTATTATTACTTGTCTTTTAATAGTCATTATTTCAAAATACTGATATGTCAGGAACATGCAGCAATTTAGTGTAAACGCCAGAGCTCCATACGAGGCGGTAAATTGTATTATATGAAAACAGATGTCAGCTCACACACTCCCAAATGCCCCCCCCCCCAAAAAAAAGAATGAATAACCAAGTACTGTATTCGCTATTATTTTCGCGCGATTAATTTTTCGCGCCGAGTGGCCTCAAAGAATGTTCACAGGTTCTTGAATTCGCGCTGCATGTTAGTAAGCACGCAGTTGAACGTACCCAATACATACATGCAAAACTATGCTCACATATTCACGTGCTTTTGAATTCGCGCCTGCCGAACTTCGCGCGAAAATGAATGTACCGCGAATATTTCCATGATTACAGTATGTAATTTATAAATAAATCTTAATAAGAATAAATTGTTCTACACTTAGCACATGTCCATACAGATTAAATGTTTTCCAGCCTTGTTTAGGCCTACAGTATGCCTTATTTACTAACCACATATCCACAAATCATAAAAATACATCCAAATTTATATAAGTTTCATTAATCAGACGACAATACCCAGACAAATTCTTTTTGCTATTCAGATTATGCACGCTTGTATGAAGGTCAACAATTAGATCTGTTTTCTGCATTATCTTCTGTGTCAGGATGATGCATGCATTTTTGTACATGTAGGTCAGCAGGCTTTACATGCCAATTCACCCAATGAAAGTGCAATTTTGCACCCTTCCGTCTCAGAATTTGCTCAAATTTGGTACACATAAAGTTTAACATTACCTTCCCATGAAACCAAAAAAATTAGCGTAAACGGACCGTCGGTTTCCGAGCTATGGCCCGCCCTTTTTGATTCGTTTTGGCAAAAATGGGTGTGACCTTCCATTTCAACGGCACATTGCGCCTGAACTGGTTGACCAATTTTTGTGAAACTGGTACCATTCAAAAGGAAATTCAAAGAGGATTTCAAAAATGGTATCACAAATATTATTGGAGCAATTTAAAGTGCTGTGACCTTTGACCTTTCCTTTAACCTTGATTTTGACCCCCAGACGAATAATATTTTTACTTGATTTTTATGTATGTTAATTGTCAGTATAATATTAACATAACATGTAAATATCTAAGATGATATTTTATTTCTTCACCTTTAAAAACTCTTTTAAATGTAATTTACAAAGTTTCTGTTACCCCCACATACTGATATTTGTGTTGGTAATGTGTGTACAAGACTCCATTATACATGAATACTTTCAAACTGAAGTAACATTACAATCAAATACCATAATGTATTCCATATCTGTTGCTGATGCTTCAAAGATCTCAAGGATGTATCCAGTTTGGGACAGTAGAGCTGACTACATGTAGGAAGCATTTTGTTTCTGTCAAAACCGCAGATTTCTGATGATTTGTATGTATACCTATTGCACCCCAATCAAAAGGGCTAAACAAATGTCTTTATTCAGAAGCAAATGGAGTCTACGTACATGTATACATTATCATTGTGTTTAATGTTTCCTTTATTACCTGAAATGTTAAGTTTCCTGTTTTAATTGAATGTAATTTAACTTCAGTTTGGAGGTATTCAAGTAAGCCTTTAATGGAGAATTGTACACACATTACCAACACAAATATCAGTGTGTGGGGGTAACAGAAACTTTGTAAATTACATTTAAAAGAGTTTTTAAAGGTGAAGAAATAAAATATCATCCTAGATATTTACATGTTATGTTAATATTATACTGACAATTAACATACATAAAAATCAAGTAAAAATATTATTCGTCTGGGGGTCAAAATCAAGGTTAAAGGAAAGGTTAAAGGTCACAGCACTTTAAATTGCTCCAATAATATTTGCGATACCATTTTTGAAATCCTCTTTGAATTTCCTTTTGAATGGTACCAGTTTCACAAAAATTGGTCAACCAGTTCAGGCGCAATGTGCCGTTGAAATGGAAGGTCACACCCATTTTTGCCAAAACGAATCAAAAAGGGCGGGCCATAGCTCGGAAACCGACGGACCGTTTACGCTATTTTTTTTTGTTTCATGGGAAGGTAATGTTGAACGTTATGTGTACCAAATTTGAGCAAATTCTGAGACGGTAGGGTGTAACCCATTGGGTGAATCCAGATGGAATGACCCTTACACTATAAGGGGGTCAAATTCTGACCAATTAGGCTGAACTGGATGGAATTAAGGGTGTTTCATTCTGCTATCATAACAATTTTGTTATCAAAATGTAACAATTTTACTACTGTCAGACAGATTAAATAATAAAATATTTACTGTTAAAACTCTACAGTGTGTCCCAAAAAGAACTATACACTTTTGAAATGGCTACCAAATAAAAAATATAAGATTCTTGGATAAAAGGTTTGTATGTAAACCCCTCAAAAAATGTCTTGCAATTCAACTTTGAGTCCTCGTATCTTTTTTGTTAATTGTATATAATTCATTAATTTTATACCATTGGAAAGTTCATTTATTCCTCTTTACACTGATACCCCATTTGTAAAGGTTGTGCAATGCTTGAATGCACAGTATTCCCGAATACAAATCAAAGTCAGAAGTGGAAAGTTGCCAAATGAATGGCTATTGTTGAAAGGCAGAGTTTCTATTGAGTATCATTAAATGGGTCATGCATTATTCCTCAATGTTTTCACTTATTGTTTGGAAGATGAAATGTGCCTTGTTTGTTGGAGATGGATGAAAAAGAGATGAGTAGTGAATTTGTTATGCTGGAAACTTGCAATAACCTGTATGTAACCAATACACACTTGATGCCCCAACCACTCGCTGGTTATTAAAACAGTTCTTTTTGCAAACAAATTAACAACAAATACTACCTTAAATTACCTGAAACATTATCTGACATTCAACCAAGAGTATCCATCATTGTATTGAGCGCCTAACGCACAAACCAAACAAACACAAAGAAACACAAAAACCTTTTTACAGTTAAGAACTCGATGTAAGCAATAGCCATTCATTTGGCAACTTTCCTTTTCTGACTTTCATTCGAGTTTGCGAGTACTGTGCATTCAAGCATAACATAACCATCACAAATGGGGTATCAATGTGACAAGGAATAAATCAACTTTCCAATGATATCAAATTTAACCATCATAAACAATCAAATAAAAAGATATGAGGGCTCAAAGTTGAATTGCAAGACATTTTTTGAGGGGTTTATATAAGACTCATATCCTCAACTATTATTATGACACCAAAAATTCTGAAAATAATGCATGCTTCAGTGAGTAATGCCCATTTTTGTAAAGGACACAAAAATTAGCCTGCGCAGAAATTCACTATTCATTTTGCACCTGGTTATGGAACACCATGAATGAGTCAAAATTAACGATGGAATAAATCAGCCAACAGAGTCAAAGATAAACCAAAAGTCAGAAAAAAACAATAATATTATGCAAAAATGTTATGTTTCACCATTTGTTTTCATATCATTGATTTATGCTTTGACTTCAATTTATTTTTCTCTTTGTTGGTACATTAGATCGATTCCATCATTAACTTAGAATCCTTCATGGCGTTCCATAACCAGGTGCAAAATGAATTGTGAATTCCTCTGAGGCTAATTTTTATGTCCTTTACAAAAGTGGGCATTACTCACTGAAGCATGGGTTATTTTCGGAATTTTTTGTGTCATAATGATAGTTGAGGATATGAGCCTTATATAAATATAAATCTTTTCCCCCAAGAATCATATATTTTTCTATTTAGTAGCGATTCAAATAGTGTGTACAGTTCTTTTTGGGACGCACTGTAGATGTACAGTCTGTGTCAAATAAAATGGTACAATTGGAAAACATTTTTTTAAAGTGTGAAGGTTAATATCAACGTGGTATTGTTTGTTATTTTCATAAAGCAGGAATATCACTCTTTCTTCTGCAATTTTTTCATCACATTTGGTGCAGTATTTTTTGAGATATGACTAATTTTCTACAATCAAGAAAAATCCATTTTTCGCACGCCGTCCCATGCCTTTGTGTACGATTTCGCATAATGACCGTGAATTCAGCGCTCCAGAACAATAGAAGTGCGTAGTTTCGATTTGTTCCTCGTCGCACAAAACTTAGCATAACTTTTGTTTTACGAAAGCAAATTATACAGGACAAAGCGCATCAGCAAGAAAAATATTTTGGCTTTAATTTGGTACCACAAACACACATTATATGAAAAGATTTCACACCTAAATGATTTTTTCCCTGACTGTACCATTTTTTTTGACACGGACTGTATACATTAATTGAATTGAGAATGGCAAAATGCAATGCAATAATCTAAACCCAGCCTTTACACTAAAACTTTATCAAAAGACTTACATGTAGGAATAGGGTGTGAGGGGTCAACATAAGGAAATACCTATGAATATGATTACTAAGGAAAAACTATAAATCAATGACAAACTGAACCAAAACAGGAAGAGTGCATCAGGATGGAAGAACATAGAATTAAATGGAGAGATTTTGCAATCGATTGCAAAACTTCAACTGGAAGAAGATACACATATGTGGTAGAGGCGGTGGAGGGCTCTGCGGAGACAAAGGATAGGAGGGGCAAGCAATTGTGTGTTAACAATGGCTGGCCCCTCCAATCCTTTGTCTCCTCAGAGCCTCAATACTCATTACTATCCTACCATTTGCCACTGCTCTTGTGTCTCATGATCATATCCAAGAAGATGACAGAAACCATGGGCGAGGATGACCTAAATAAAAAATATATATATTATTGAAATAGATCTGTCACTTAATGCAGAAGTCAGAAAGTAAGTAACTTTCAATAAAGAGGTGGTAGAAATGATAAACAACAGACAAATATTTGGGTAATCACTATTCTTGTTGATAATCATGGTATCCACACTGACCCTTTTTCATCAGATTTTTTTAATATGAATTCACATTTGAGGGTCCATGTGTAAGCCTACTGTACACTGAGATGTTTCATCCATGATGTCACACTAAATATTAGAGGGTACGTGAAGAGGAGGGGGGGGGAGGTCGGTGACCTATTATAAAGTAATATCATGAAAAAGGTGCATCAGGGTAGTACCTACATGTATAAAAGTAGTGTGGAGGGGAGGGGGGGTGGTTGGGAGGGAGGGAGGAGGGTGAAGGAAGGGGCGGGCAAAGGAGGGTATACATACCGATACATCATCAATGGGGTGTATCATGCTTGGCACACTCCCTCTCGATGTACCATTCCCAGGACATGCCAAATAATGCCAGGGGGTACATCCTACATGTTGGAGGGGGGGGGTACAGGGACGAGAGATAGAAGACGGAGTAAGCGACTTAAGGAGGAGTGGGGGGATGGCAAGGAGGGTACACTTACCGGTAGTACATCATCGATGGGTGTATCATGCTTGGTACAGTCCTTCTGAATGTACCCCATTCCGAGGAATATGTCTCCTATATCTGCTAGATCACTCCAAGGATCTGGAAGGCGACCTGGCTTCAAATGCTAGAGTAATAAAGAGAGAGAGAGAAGAGAGATAGATTAACGATAGAGGAAGAAGAGACAAAAAAAATTAGCAAAAGAAGAAGAGAGTAAGGTCAGGGATGAACAGATTTATAGATTATACATAATGTATACACAGGTACATTTGTATATTAGGGGGGAGATGAAAAGGGGACACATGGAGATGTACATGAAGAAAAGATGGAGGAGGAGTGAGAAGGATAATAATGTAGAGGGAAGGCGAGAAAGAAGAAAATTTGAAGTTAGAGATTGCAGTTGGGAGAGATACATAGATGAATTTACGTATACATAGAGAGAATCAGACACCAATAAAGATAGAGAGAGAGAGAGAGAGAGAGAGAGGAATAAATAGGGAAAGAGAGAAGGGTGAGAAAGAAGAAATAGAAAAAGGATGGAAAACATAAATCTTCTTGCTTCATATATTCAAGTTTTTTTTTACTGAAGATACCACAAGCCCAACTGCACATCCCCATCCAACTCTTTCTTCTACTACTAAATATTACTTTCCAATATAAATTGTACCTTGGCTAGGCCTCTGCTTAGAAATGTCAGAAGGCTGGACACACGCTGTTCAGCAAATGGTCAGTCCTGGTTAATCGCCATATAAATGTTCAAGAAAGCAATAATGTAGAGCTCTACACGTATGTAAACATACATGTACACCACATTTAAGTCATGTGGATATATGGCATCCATGCAAGCTTTATGAATATCAATCATTGCATGTCATAAGTTTTTAGTATGAATTCATCATCAATCTAAGACACCAAAATAATGAATTACAATGACATCATGTCATATAGTCCAAGTCTGCCAATAAAGAGTAGCTTTTGTACAAATTAATTAAATGCATGCAAAACAAGATTCCTCTGCCATTGCCAGTTTAGCCTACATGTACATCTCCTTTACATTCTTGGAATTCCATACTTTGCTCAATGTATTTCTAATTTTCTATCAGAATCATTATTAGGCAAATTCTGTTTCTACCAGAAACTGAGACTAATTTTTGAAAACTCACTGCACTCTAAACTAAATATTTATATTTATCTCAGTTTAGCTAATAAAAATGAGCTGCAAAAGGGATAAATTCTTCAAGGTTCAAGGCTTAAGGATCAACTGCAATGTGGGCCCATTGAATCAAAGATAAATAAAGGCTAACAATAACATAAACACTACAAGTACATTCTTATTTTATCTATTAACAAGTGGATTAGTAAATTACGCGATGCGTAATATATGTCCCCGCCGATAATGTAAAATTCCCATTATATCACGATCAGTGCTATCACATAAGGCAAACAGAATCGAAATCGGGTAAAAAATGGCGAAGAAGTAGCATTTTGTAGCCAATGTACAATATAGGTCAAAAATCAGGGTCAAAGGTCAAAGGTCAAAATTCTGTGAAGAAGTTTGGTAGCCATCACCTAATGCTATCACATAAAGCAAACGGAATCGAAATGGGATGAAAATGGCGGAGTAGCATTTTGTAGCCAATTAACAATATAGGTCAAAAATCAAGGTCAAAGGTCAAAGGTCAAAATTCTGTGAAGAAAGTTTTGTAGTCCTCACCTGGTGCTATCACATAAAGCAAACAGAATCGAAATCGGATGAAAATGGCGAAGGAGTAGCATTTTGTAGCCAATTAACAATATAGGTCAAAGGTCAAAGGTCAAATTCTGTGAAGAAGTTTTGTAGCTATACCTATGCTATCACATAAAGCAAGCGGAATTGAAATCGGATGAAAATTGGTGAAGGGATAGCATTTTGTAGCCAATGTACAATATAAGGAATTGAAGGTCAAAATTGCTGAGACATGTAGTACAGGGAACAGCAATCATGTGCGAATCAGATTGCAGGAATAGGAAGCATCGAGCAGTAGAGGTGTCAGCACATCAATTGTCAAATAGTGTGTCTGATGTGATGAAGTTTTGAGATCCCTAGTGCTATCACATAAAGAACGGAATGCGGAATCTGGAGTGAAAATGGTATGGAAGGTAGATGATGATGAATTGTATGCATGTAGCATTAGTAGTCCAATTAACAAAATAGGTAAAAAATTAAGGTCAAAGGTCAAAGGTCAAAATTCGTGAAGAAATTTTGTAGCCATCACCTAGTGCTATCACATAAGCAAACGGAATCGAAATCGGAAGAAAAAGGTGAGGAGTAGCATTTTGTAGCCAATGTACAATATAGTATAAATCAAGGTCAAAGGTCAAAGGGGTCAAAAGTCAAAATTCCGTGAAGAAATTTTGTAGCCACTCACCTAGTGCTATCAATATAAGCAAACGGATTCGAAATCGGAGGAAAATGGCGAAGGAGTAGCATTTTGTAGCCAATTAACAATATAGGTCAAAAATGAAGGTCAAAGGTCAAAGGGGTCAAAAGTCAAAATTCCTGAAAACTTTTGTAGCCCTCACCTAGTGCTATCATATAAAGCAAACAGAATCGAAATCGGATGAAAAATGGCGAAGGAGTAGCATTTGTAGCCAATTAACAATATAGGTCAAAAATCAGGGTCAAAGGTCAAAGGTCAAAAATTCTGTGAAGAAGTTTGGTAAGCCATCACTAGTGCTATCCATATAAAGCAAACGGAATCGAAATTGGATGAAAAATGGCGAAGGAGTAGCAAATTGAAGATTTTGATCACATACGGACGCACGCACGGACGGATGGACGGACGGACGGAGGGACGGACGGACGGACACACATACACACGTACGGAGCCCATTTCATAGTCCCCTGCTCGAACTCGTTCGGCGGGGACAATAAGCATTGTATGATTGATAGTTGATAATGTATTCTCTTGTTTCTTCTTCCAAGTCTAGCTTCATGTAAATCAACCCCAAACATTTGAATATAATTTTAAGTACCAAAGTGATTTCCTTATTATTCCCAGAGCATCCCGGTGTCTATTGAACCTCACAAGAGTTTATTTACAATCTCCATTGTAAATAAGATATGTTTGAATAAATATGAGTGACCAATTACAAAGCAACGGATCAGACACACCCACAGTCTGTGTTTACATTGCCAACAAGGTCACTACAAAGTCACAGCCTGTATACAAATACACAGTGTACTGATTTTTGGCTATCCTGCATGCATTTTTTTCCATACAGGCAGGCCTACATTTTGCATTCATGGAGAAAATTATCTGCTTATAATTTTTCCAACACCCTCCACCCCCCAAAAAAATCTTACAAGATATCAAGTTGACAGTCTGTTGTTGAATTCTACAAACATACATGTACACTGTACTGAATCCAGATTCCATACTACTTCCAAGTTCAATCATCATATAATCATACTGGAATACATGTATCATATAAAATATATAATGAGTACATTAGCACTTATCAAATTAGAGTACAGCATAGACAAATTGATTTTTGGACCCCTTTGGAAGCTAGGCTTGTTACTGCTGCCCTGGAGTAAATAACATTAATAACATGATATATATGTACTTTCTTCAAATCCCCAACTTTAATATACTAAATCCTACCAAGTAATCACTCATTTTTATTATTATTTTTTTTTTATATAGATCATATTTTGTATCAGGTCCAAGTAGCACAGCCATTTCATCATCTTGTTTTCTAGTATTATGTTGGCAAATCAACCCACATACTGTATGAACAGTGCACTGCAAAGCTAATCCATCCGCCACCGTATGTGTGTAGATTATAGATGTGGCTTGTTTACAGTCTGTGGAGGTGTGTGCATGGCTGACCAATCACAAAGCAAGGATCTGACACACCTACAATACAGAGTCATTGAAAGTCATAACAAGGTCACACTCTGTATACTTTAATATCACAATACAACTTGTATATATTGGCTGCCTACATGTATACAGTACATGTACATGTATGTACATACTATACCAGCTACGTATATCATACATTGTAGCTAGAAACTAGGGCTATAGAGTAAATCAGTTGTTTGTTTCAGGTTGTAACTTAGTGCTTATTAAATTCTTATTGTCACTGCATGATTCAGTATTACATGTACGCCTATGTTTTTAAAGTATAAGTAGTAGGCATACAAGACCTAGCTTTATATTGATTTCAAATATCATCATGCCATTAAAAGTACAATTATTTTATCATCTTCCAAGCTTGAACTTGTGTTAATTAAGAAATGTAAAATCAGTGCCCCGTTACAAATTTCTCGGTCATAGAAGTTAAATGTTGTACACTCCCTTTTTTTTTGTTCTCTCCCTCTTTCTCCCCCCCCCCCCTCCCCATCCCCTTCTGATGCCTCATCCAAATTGCAAAATTCTTGGACAAGTAAAATTTGTATCATTTTTGTAAAAGATGTGATGTTCTTTGTTGAGTACAGGGAGTTTGAACTTGATTAATGATGAGTTTGGGCAAAAAGGTGTTAGTTGAATGCCATATTATTGCAAACTGCTGAAGTTAGTAGGCCTATACGTTCCAATATGCAATATAGCTTACTGATCACAACACGTCATGTTAGCAATATTTCACAGTTTGTGTGATGATCAGCAAGGTGACCTGGTTAGCAGTGACCTCTTCAAGGAAAATGTATTTGTCAAGGTCAATTACTCAAGATTTGGTAGGAATCTGTTTACCTTGAGGCACAAAATCTAAATACTGAATCATCTATTTATAACCTTATAAAGCATTCAACATTTTCAACAATATTCAATCTAATTAGCTACCTCAGATGAAATCAATTTTGTTTTCCTAATAAAATAAACCACAGTTCTTCTTTAGAAATCCCCCCCCCTCCATATCATTCAAAAGATAATTTTTCATGGGGTTATGCTGGCGCTTATATCTACAAATCTTAAGAAATCAATTGTTTCTAAAGAGCAAACTGAAATTAATTTAGAATGACTATTTCCAGGGGTATGAGTGATCAGCACAAAAAAATAATAAAAAGGCTCTCGCTGAAAAAAAAAATCTAAAACTGAAAGTGAAAGAGCTCCCATACTTTTTGAAGGCCTTATTTTAGTGAGGAAAAAAAAATAAGCGGAAAGTCAACCCCCCCCCCCCAAAAAAAGCTGAACTTTCACACCCTTGATATTTCATACATTCTTTTTAATTTGATTTTTTAAATAAAAAACACTCCCGATTTTTCGCGGACTTTTGCAAAACTGGTTTGGCCTTTGGAATGCATTCTCCACTCCAATCATGTTAAGCATAATCAATTTTTATCCTTGCCAAGCTGGGACCTTGTTTATTTGGAACAACCAACAACCCCGTTGCCTTGGAACAAATATTCAAGAACAAAAAAAAAGCTGAACTTTCACACCCTTGATATTTAAATAAAAAACACTCCCGATTTTTCGCGGACTTTTGCAAAACTGGTTTGGCCTTTGGAATGCATTCTCCACTCCAATCATGTTAAGCATAATCAATTTTTATCCTTGTCAAGCCTGGAACCTTGTTTATTTGGAACAACCACAACCCGTTGCCTTGGAACAAAATTCAAGAACACGCACATCCACCATGGCATGCGCACTAAGAATGTGTCCAACGGACACCGCTCAAGCATCCCCGCCTTACCTCGTGGGCTGGAAACGAAAGAATATCCGTTGGTTCATCCGTAGCTCGGTAAATCTTGTTCATCTGTTTCCACGTCTTTATCTTCATGCACAACACTGAAACATCAAACCTTTCAACTCGCAGAATCCGACGGAGAGCCTTCACATCACTCTTCATCTTCTCCAGGTTAAAAGCCACGGATTTTTGGAAGTTCCTAACGATAATAGACATGATGATTTATGAAAATTTGCAATTTACGGGAGAGATCTTGAAGGAAAACTTTCAGCGTTTTTGCACGCAAACATGTGACGTGAAGTGTCGAACGCCAAGTGTAAATACTGAGAACAAAACTGAATAATGAACTCATCTTATTTCAATTGGTAACAAACCTAATTACTATTAGTATACCGAATTCAACACCAACATAAATATATTATTTATTATTTAACTGCCTTGATACTATTAATTCCTCGATTTTTTTTTATTTATTTATTTATTTATTTTTTTCTTCATTTTCTTGAAGAACTTAAACTATTGGCGCCCCATAGACATAGACGTCGTCTGCTGAAATTACGATTGATCTTTTCTTGGCAGCCTCATCATGGACTGGATGCTCCAAAGTTGATCTTTATGATCTCACCCTTAGCCGTAACCATAATCTTAATCATATCGCAATCCTATATCCATGACTGTACCTGGTTTCCAAATGAGGCTACCGAGAAAAAAATTAATCGTAACTTTTTTCAATCGTAAGCTTTGAGTTACACCCCACAGCTCATAGACTGAGGTAGATGGCCTGGATACAAGAAAGCCTATCTCAGATCTATCATTATTTTGGGAAGAAAAACAACTGCCCTTTTTGCTCATTTTCGGCGTAGAATACATTTGATCCAGACATGCATTCTTGTATTATTGATATACCGAATTTAATTGACTTTCGTTATTTTTATAAATTAATTTATTTCTTCCGGGTTTTTTTTTCTACGGGAGGGGTGGGGGGGGGGGCTCCGCCCCCTTAATCCACGCATGTGAGGTGCTGTCGCAGTTGTTTGTTTGTTTGTTTGTTTTTTTTTGTACTTAAAACTTCGAAATTAGAAGATTTATACAATTCAAGGTGAAGGCTATTATAACAATCATAAATGGGAAAAAAGAGAGAGAAAAAAAAAGGGGGGGGGGGGGGTGTCTAAGGAAACACTTATACCGACGCTTGCGGAATTTTCTACTACATCCATGCAGTAAGAGGACATGATCATTATTCGTAACTCGCACGAAGAATAAAACAAGGCATTCAGGAGGATTTCATATATTGCCGTATTGAGCCGCGGCCGTCAATCTACAAAAACGAATCGGAATTATAAAGCAGAGTTGGACCCCCAAAAGATGGAACATCGTTAAAACCACTTTTCAATCATTGTATGAAGATTGACCCCCCCCAAAGGATGAGAACCAGTTGAAAAATAAAATGGGGATTTGCACTAAAATCGGAGGTTTTGATTATCAAGAAAAAATATAAAAGTGAAAAGAATCACTCACTGCAGTAAATTACAATCCTCCTTAAAAGATCAAAATAATCATTATAATTGTGACATATCGGTGGAAGAAATTGCATGGAATCGTTTTTGCAAGTATTCCTTGGTAACAGCACAAAATAATAAATTCATTTTCTCGGAGGCCACGTCATTTTGCCTCGCCCTTGGAACCTTATGGCCATTAATTCTTTTGGAAAAGTATAACCAAAACAGCTGAATGAAATATCTTTTGTTCACAAGAGAAGGAAATCTTTTGATTTGAATGCATTCCCGAATTTTATTTGCGATCTAATTTCTAATGTTTATGTTTACTTTTGGTATTTCCATGAAATTCGATTTTTTTTTTTTTTTTTTTTCTCAATAAATTTGTGACGTCAGTTTTTATTTAAATGTAATCAATGACTAAGCAATTTTTTGGCTATAACTTTTGATCCTGCAGCCATTTGTACTTCTCTATATTAATTATTATTCAAAATTTATTAGATATTATAGAATACTGAAATACTAGTTTATACTTTTATTTATTTAAATGTATTATAGTTTTGTAAGTGGATACATATTTTCAAGTCATTTTGAAAGTACTTTGAAATGAATAAATCATTCTATTTTGCTGGCTCAGAGAATGTGCGTAAAAACATTACATGAAGAATTTATCTTCTCACTTTATTTTGAAAATACTTGTATTCCTGAATTCCATCTAATCCCTGTCTTTTATTTTGGCTAAATCCCTCTCTCTTTATCTCGCTTCTACTGCCCCCCCCTCTCTCTCTCTTATATACCTGGCCTCTATCTGTTCCTTTCTAAATATTCATTTTTCTCTTACAAGTTCTTAATTGATTTGATGTAGTTTCCTCCCATTATAATGAG
>CALNVZ010000641.1:6874055-6889475 GCA_940671915.1 Paracentrotus lividus | reverse complement strand
CCTTATTTTTCAGACAGTTCACGTTACAATGTTGTCAAATCACGTTCCATCAGAAAGTGTCCTGTCCGAAAAATGAAGCAATTGACTTCAAATGTAATAAAAAATTTGAACCCCTATAGAAAAATAAGTTGGTGCCCTCATGCCTAAAAATTTAAAAGCAATATCATTTCACTTGTCGAGAACACATACACAAAATTTGAGGAAAAACAAAACAACTTTTTTTGTTGGTCCTGTGAGACAAATGGGTGTACCCTGGGGAGCATTTCATGAAACAAATATTCACAGATTCTCACTGACAACTGTTATAAGCTACTGAAATGCTTGCATCTGATTGGCTGAGAGCAAATTTGTTGGATAAAACGTCCGACAAGTCCTTTCATGAAACGCCCCCCTAATCGTAAAACAACCCCTAACAGAATGTTCACTACTCCAAATACAAAGAATATTGAAGAAACAAAATGAATGTATACATCATTGCAAATTAGTAATAAATAATCTATTTATTCAAATGCTATGTTGAAATTGTTCCCGTTATAAGTAGGATAACAGATTACTTAAAAACATAATTCATTAGTAAAAATACATAGATGATAAATAGAAAAATATACAAGTCACCAAGTTCAATCCTTGCGAAACATGGTTTGACATACAGTTGAGGCCAGAAGTTTACATACACCCAGGGAATTCAATGAAAATTGTGCACTTGCCAAACATCATAAAATTGCCTGTACCTTCAGAAACATTAGCACTACCATGACAAATTTAGTATCATAATAAAAGAGATTATCAAGCTCTTTCACATGAATGGGATGACGTTGGGACTATAGTATATTTTAAGTCAAGTTTTATTTGTAGAAAACAAGAAATATTTGTGCCGAATTTATTCTATTGTTAGTCCTAATATTTCCAAACATCGTTTCATAGCAATACATAATGTGAAAATCTATGAATGATCTTACATTTTTTATCATCATAAATTATGTCACCATCAATCAGAAAAAATTGTGATTTGAAATGTTAGTGTTGAGAAATAATGAGCACAAATATGAAATGTTTTGATTGAGATTTTTGAAATGTTTGTGTAAAATGTGAAGATTTTGGCGAAAAATTGACACCTAAATATTTATCAGCTCCTGATGACAAGACAGTGTGATGAAAGAACATGACATCCTCATTTGTTTGATACCAAATTTGTAATTATAGCACAGCTATTTCTTAAGATAATGTAATTTTTCTGATGTCTGGCAAGTGTACAATTTCCATTGAATTTTCTAGGTGTATGAACTTCTGGCCTCAACTGTACATGCATTACTCAAGGTTAATACATGATATACATTTGACATTATTTCAACAATGAGAAAATCAATTGCTTGAGCCTGTATGCAAAACTTATCCACATAATCTACCATAATGATATTGCATTCTATAAAAATTAAGACCAATTAAATGTAGGAAAGTTTGTAGATAATTATGACAAAATTTTGTATTCACTAAATGAATATATGATATGTACACAAAGAATTACCTTAAAATGCTCTATATACCGGTAAATAAAAATGTCTCAAGTCTTGTATTTTCAGCATGTTATGGCTAGCAGATATTAGACAAATTTCAATTTTGTTGGAAATTATTGGGTTCTTTTTAGTATTTTCATTACAACATATCAGAAAAAAAAGTTTTTCATAATAAACTTTCCATTCACAAACAATTCCAATACATTTTAGTGATAATTCTTATTAGGCCTACGACATAACACCTACAATCTCAGCTGACTTATTCAGCAGTCTAAAAATAGTTTAAAATCTGACATGATCTGTGCCATGCAGCGGTGGATCCAGGCGGGGGCGCGGGGGACACGCGCCCCCTCTATAATTTAAAAACCACTCATTGACTACACATGTTACAATTGGAAAAATTTCGGATTAAGCCTTTTTCGGGCCTGGCGCCCTCTCTATAATTAAATCCTGGATCCGCCACTGCCACAGACTTCAAAGCCCATTCAAAACGTACAATGTACTGTACATACACGCTTGGTCTACTTTGGAAGAAAAGCATAAATTATATTTGTTCTTCCCTGAAACAGAAGCAGATTATTCATTGTCGAATGTATTACCGTTCAGATATTCAAAGCAAAATTGAGCCCGAAACTCTTTTCTAAATCCATGATAGAACAACATACATTGTAATTATGAATTCAAGCTCTAACACGTAACTCTTACACTTGTTCAGGGAAGTGGAGATGCTATACAACCATTGTCTCATTGCATGGCTGGTAGAAAATCTGCATGTGCTTTGTTTAATAAAAGAAATAATTTGTTAACTCATTACAAGTTGAATTAATTCTGAGGTTATAAATGACAACTGTTCTATTCATAATCCCTTTGAATTGCAATTGCATCATCGATACAGGATAGTGTTCTTTAGAGGTAATACTTAAATACTTAATCAGCCATTTGTTAGCTTCTCTCGTACAAAGGTGACAGAGAAGACTAATTATTACAATTGTTGGGTGCAAAAATTGCAATATGAGCTTGCAAGGCTTGCAATTAATCGACTTTGTTCCAAAAGGATTATCTTGTAAGGTAGAAACCTACATTTTTAAGGCCTGTATTCTGAACTTTTGCTTAAACCAGACCAAAGAATTTGGCCAGAATTTAAAAAAGCTGCCTAACTTTAAGCCTAGCTTAATCTGTGGTTTAACTATGGCCCGCTAAAAGGGATTCAATACCGAAAAGTAGATGTTCAATTCATCATAATTTTTGGTACTGAAACTATTAGACACTGCTTGGGAATGAAATTACAAAAGTTCCCTTACAATTAAAATATGATTCCAGAATTCAGTGAAGGTGATAGGAACATGCAACATAGACAGATTGATTCCCTCTTAGGAGGCCATACTTAAACCACAGATTTAAGTTAGGCTTAACGTCAGGTGGCTTTTGAGAATACGGGCCTTCGACTGCAATTTCGGTTTAGAATTTCACACCTGCAGTAGCCATGCAATTATAAACTGGAATTGTAGTTGAAGATTAAAAATATGGGCCAGTAACAATACCAAGTACAATAAAAGTCAATTTTATCAGATTTGGCTGGCATTATAACATGCAGTCAATTTAATCCAACACCTACTGCCCCATAATACAGAATGTATGGAATGCACATTTTGCTATTAAGCTATAAAAATGGCAATGAAAATATACATGTACCCTGCTTGTTGATTCTCAATATAATTCTAAATACAAATTTGAGCTTTGATAATGGAATCATCGCAAACCGGGAAAAATTCGCTCAAATTGATTTTGAAACATATATATCGTGATCATTGTTCGAACCATTTACATTAAAAAAAGATTAAGTGAACTTGCTAGAAATTCAGCTCATTAAATCGTCAATGGCTACACACACTCATTTGTATGCTATATCATTAACTCTTTCTCTTCTACAATGTTTTCGCACATTGTAAATTGAATACTACTGAAAGATCTATCACACACACACACACACATATATTGTAATTACACAAAATATGTACACCAAATTAAATCAATCTATTATAAAATATACTATTTATAGAAAATAAATACAAAAGGCACTTACAAAACATAAATGCACACATACATGTACATGTGTATCTGATACATGACAATCTGGAGCTTGGTTCACTGTCATCCAGGTGCTTCTACATTACCGCCCTAAAGTTAATGTTACCTGTTTACACACTCCCTCAAACCTTCCATTCACTTTGTGTGTAAGGTTTGTCTGAGTGTGTAAACAGGTAACATTAACTTTAGGACGGTACTGTATTTGAGGTCATGGACAATAATGGACAAAAATGGACTGAAACCACGGATTATGTAGATTTTGTGAATTAATTACGCTTAATTTTTTGTTGTTGTAAATTACATGTAATTACGCTTAAATTTTGCGCGGACATTGCAAAAGGTCCAATATGAATGCGCGATTTTATCATAACGCGCTAGATTTCCGCCAGTTGCTATGGTTTCGACCTAACAAGCCCACTGTTTTGAATTAATGAGTCCACTGTTGAGTAAACGGTTTATTTAAATTAATTTGAATATCAGCAAACTTAACCAGAGCGACAAGTGTATATTTAGCGCTCTGTGACAAAATTGCGCATTCATACTGGACCTTTCTCACAGTACGTGCTAAACTTAAGCGTAATTTTTACACAAAATCTACATAATTCACGGATCCGTGGATTTTGCAGAATCCACCTTTGTGAATTCGGGCCAATAAGTTTACCCTGATAGCCAATGAAAAACAGATTTGCACTTGGAGATTCTCGCATGACAGCTTGCTTGGCTGTGGTTTTAAACTGATGCCTTGCAGGGGCTGTCAAACTTGCTGTTAGTGAAAAGCCATTGCTCAGTGTTCCGAAGCTGCCCACGCCTAATAGATCAAGATACTTTCCCTAATAAAAACTCAAATAAAGGTAGTGCATTCGCTGTTATTTTCGCGCGATTAATTTTTCGCGCTCAGCGGCGTCAAAAAATGTTCACTGCTTTTTTAATTTGTGCTGCATTTTAGTAAGCACCCAATTGAACGCACCCACTACATGCATAAAAAAGCATATATATATTCGCGCCTGCCAATCTTCACGTGAAATCTGCGAAAAAATGAATGTACCGCAAATATTTCCAGGATTACAGTATTTGAATAGTAGCTTCAAGTATACCTTAATCAAGAGACAGAGCAATACTTCAAGATGTGTTCAAGAATCTGGATATTTTAGACATACAGCACTGTAAGTCTGACTCTACGATACAAACAGACTAAAAGGGTATATGCTAACCTCAAATTTAGTTTGTTAAAAAAAATAAGGAAGAGAAAAATATCTGTAAAGGTTGATGAAAATACATAACAATATTTAAAAATTTGTTTTAACTCTTTCGGTGCCACCCCGCCCCAATCCCTCTGCCCACTGGTAATCCGTACATACAAAAATGACACTAAGTACTTTCTCAAAACTTTTTTAAAAGAACTTTCAACAACAACGTTGTACTTTAAATATGTGGCATTCTTATTTGTCTCTAAAGTCACACCTAATTCTGTTTTTAAAAATAAGAGGGCAATTATTTAAACTTGTGATTGTTCCAGGGCATGAATTTGTTTTTTATTTGTGTGTGTAATGTTGTGTGGCGACTAGGGCCTTTGGAATCATAATGTTGACAAACAACATCAAATCCCTTTGAAAATAAGTGTATTGAAACTGTGTAAAGAGGAAAAGTGGCTAATTAAAAAGCCGGAAATGTACCCGCCACAGAATAAAGGCAGGATTAATCTGGCGAGGTCTGCATGTGCACAGACAATGGGAATCGGCTCGGAGTGAACATCAAGGTTCTTTCCGAATGTGCGCAGTCACGCAAGAAGCAGGGGAGGGTTAGGAAAACAAAGCATGGATTAAGCAGGTCAATACTAGGCAGCAAGCTATGGAGTATGGCACCTGACAGTTAGTGTACCTATCATACATCCGTGGCAAACTTACGGTGGTATCTCACTTTTTTCGCGGAAGAGTCTCCGCGACGGATAAAAAAGTTATTAGAGACATCTCCGCTGTGAAAAAACTGTGACAAGCAGTTGCAAAGAAACATCTGAAAAGTTGTTCCTGTACTCATTTTAAACATCTCGCGCACAATTTTTTAAAACTTGTCGCGGAGCGTCTCCGGCATGTCTCGAGATGTCTCGTTAACTGACGTTTCATGGAGTCATGAAACTAATTTGAGACGGTTCTTTGAAACTCCTTTGTCACAGTTTTTAAATACTGTCGTGGAGACGTCTCTAATACTTTTTATTCGTCGCGGAGACGATATTTTGTATTCCGTCGCGGAGACGTCTGAGATACCACCCTGATGAATTACCGTTGAGACATTCCTCGCGAGCTTCTCTCCCTCCTTCGTGAACATGAAGAGACTCTCAAATGATAAGATTGCACTGTTATCACACTCTCACACTTGAGTGGCCGGTTGAATCTGTTGTTGGTCAGTCTTATGGATCTGAAGGAATTCTGAGCGTCCGGTCAGCGGCTTAAGATCTTGACCAGTCAGCTTTCGAAAGGATTCCAAGATTTGCAGCTCTCGGTCATACATCTAAAAAAAAAAAAAGAAGACATGAATACAGCCATTAAATGTAAATGATTTCACACCGTTAGGATGTTATCAAGACAATGAATTTTCACACTGCATCTGCGTGTGTTCATACCGCTCGAGACAACCAAATTATTATTCCTTGTCTTTTAATATTCATTATTTCAAAATACTGATATGTCAGGAACATGCAGCAATTTAGTGTAAACGCCAGAGCTCCATACGAGGCGGTAAATTGTATTATATGAAAACAGATGTCAGCTCACACACTCTCAAATGCCCCCCCCCCCAAAAAAAAAACAACAACGCGAAGAACGAATAACCAAGTATGTCATTGAGAAATAAATTTTAATAAGAATAAATTGTTCTACAGATCAAATGTTTTCCTTCCTTGTTTACACTATGCCTTATTTCCCAACCACATATCCACAAGTCCACAAACCATAAAAATACATCCATATTTTTATAAGTTTCATTTATCTGATGACAAATACCCAGACAAATTCTTTTTGCTTTTCAGATTATGCACGCTTGTATGAAGGTCAACAATTAGATCTGTTTTCTGCATTATCTTCTGTGTCAGGATGATGCACGCCTGTTAGTACATACATGTAGGTCAGCAGGCTTTACACTATAGGGGGTCAAATTCTGACCAGTTAGGCTGAACTGGATGGAATTAAGGGTGATTCATTCTGCTTTCATAACAATTTTGTTATCAAAATGTAACATTACTGTCAGACAGATTAAACAACAAAATATTTACTGTTAAAACTCTCAATGTATACATTAATTGAATTGAGAATGGCAAAATGCAATGCAAAAACATGGAATTTGTTGACCCCAACACCTTAAATCTAAACCCAGCCCTTACACTAAACTTTATCATAAGATTTAGGAATAGGGGGTGAGGGGTCAACATAAGGAAATACCTACAAATATGATTACTAAAGAAAAACTATAGATCAATGAAAAAGTGAACCAAGACAGGAAGAGTGCGTCAGAATGGAAGAACATAGAGTTAAATGGAGAGATTGCAAAACTTCAACTGGAAGAAGATACACTTATGTGGCAGAGGCGTTGGAAGGCTCTGTGGAGACAAAGCATTGGAGGGGCAAGCGATTGTGTGTTTAACAATGGCTTGCCCCTCCAAACCTTTGTCTCCTCAGAGCTTTCCGACGCCTCTGGTATGTGGGGAGATGAAAACATTTGATCTAACAAGTGTGTCATAAATTGATACTCATTGCTTTCCTACCATTTGCCACTGCTCTTGTGTCTCATGATCATATCCAAGAAGATGACAGAAACCGTGGGCGAGGATGACCTGAATAAAATAAAATACATATTATTGAATTAGATCTGTCACTTTATGCAGAAGTCAGAAAGTAAGTAACTTTCAATAAAGAGGTGGTAGAAATGATAAACAACAGACAAACATTTGGGTAATCACTATTCTCCTTGATAATCATGGTTTCCACACTGACCCTTTTCATCAGATTTTTAGTATGAATTCACATTTGAGGGTCCATGTGTAAGTCTACTGTACACCTGCAATCTAAATGATGTTTCATCAATGATTTCACATTTAGTAACCACTCATTGACTACACCATGTTACAATTGTTGAAAAAAATTTCGGTTTTAAGCCTTTTCGGGCCTGTGGCGCCTCTCTATAATTAAATTCCTGGGGGAATTCCGCCACTGCCACAGACTTCAACCCATTTCGAAAACTACAATGTACTGTACATAACGCTTTGGTCGTCTACTTTGGAAGAAAAGCACAAATTAAAATTTTATATTTGTTTATTCCCTTGAAACCAGAAGCCAGATTATTCATGTCGATTATTTAACGTTTCAGATATTCTCAAAGCAAATTGAAGGCCCCGAACTCTTTTTTTTAAAATCCATGATTTAGACAACATACATTGTAAATTGTAAGTTAGAATTCACAGCTCCTAACACGTAACTCTTACCACTTGTTCAAGGAAAGTGGGAGATGCTATACAACCATGTCTCCATTGCATGGCTGGGTAAGAGAGAGAGAATCTGCATGTGCTTGTTAATGAAAAGAAATAATTTGTTTTAACTCATTACAAGTTTTTGAATTAATTCTGAGGGTTTTAAATGACAACTGTTCTATTCATAATCCCTTTGAATTTGCAATTGGCATCATCCGATACAGGGATATGTTTTAGACGTAATACTTTAAATACTTAATCAGCCATTTGTTAGCGTTCTCTCGTACAAAGGTGACAGAAGAAGCTAATTATTACAATTGTTGGGTTTGCAAAAAATTGCTAATTGAGCTTGGCAAGGCTTGCAATTAATCGGACTTTGTTCCAATAAGGATTATTCTATGTTAAGGTTAGAAACCTAACATTTTTAAGGCCTGTTATTTCAACTTGTTGCTTAAACCAGACAAAGAATTTGGCCATGAATTTAAAAAAAGCGGCCTAAACTTTAAGCCTAGCTTAAATCTGTGGTTTAACTATGGCCCGCTAAAGGGATTCAATACCGAAAAGAGATGTTCAATTTCATCATAATTTTGGTACCTGAAACTATTAGACACTGCTGGAATTTGAAATTACAAAGTTCCCTTACATTTAAATTATGATTCCAGAATCCAAGTGTGAAGGTGATGGAACATGCAACATAGACAGATTGATTCCCTCTTAGGAGCGCCATTACTTAAACCAAGATTTAAGTTAGGCTTAACGTCAGGTGGCGTTTTTGAGAATTAACGGGCCTTCGACTGCCAATTTTCGGTTAGAATTTCACACCTGCAGTAGCCCATGCAAAGTTTATATAAAAACTGGAATTGTAGTTTTGAAGATTAAAATTATGGGCCAGTAACAATACCAAGTACAATAAAAAGTCATTTGTATCAGATTGGCTCATGCATTATAACATGCAGTCATTTAATCCAAACACCTACTGCCCCATTATACAGAATGTTTATGGAATTGCCACATTTGCTATTAAGCTATATAAAATGGCAATGAAAAATATACATGTACCCTGCTTGTTGATTCTCAATATAAGTTTCTAAACAAATTTTGAGCTTGATAATGGAATCATTCGCAAACCGGGAAAAATTCGCTCAAATGATTTTTGAAACATCTTATTATCGTGATCAGTTGTTTCGAACCATACATTAAAAAAAAGATGTAAGTGAACTTGCTAGAAATTCAGTCATTTAATCGTCAATGGCTTACCACACTCATTTGTATGCCTATATCATTAACTCTTTCTCTTCTACAATGTTTTCGCACATTGTAAATGAAATACTACTAAAGATCTTATCACACACACACAACACATATATTGTAATTACACAAATATGTACACCAAATTAAATTCAAATCTATTATAAAATATACTATTTTATTAAGAAAATAAATACAAAAAGCACTTACAAAACATAAATGCAAACACATACATGTACATTGGGTATCTGAGTACATTGACAATCTGGAGCTTTGGTTTCCACTGTCATCCAGGTGCTTCGTACATTACCGTGCCCTAAAGTTAATGTTACTGTTTACACACTCCCTCAAACCTTCCATTCACTTATGTGTGTAAGGTTTGTCTGAGTGTGTAAAAGGTAACATTAAACTTTATGACGGTACTGTATTTGCAGGGTCATGGACAATAATGGACAAAAATGGACTGAACACGGATTATGTAATTTGTGAATTAATTACGCATTAATTTTTTGTTGTTGTAAATTAACATAGTAATTACGCTTTAAATTTGCCGCGGGAACTATGTTGCAATAAGGTCCAATATGAATCGCGATTTTATCATAACGCCGCATAGGGAGTTTCCGCCAGATTGCTATTGCTTTTCGACCTAACAAGCGGGGGGACTGTTTTTGAATTAATGGAGTCCACTTGTTTGAGTAAACGGTTTTTTAGTTTAAATTCATATATTGATATCAGCAAACTTCCAAGCACAAGTGTATATAGCCTCTGATGACATTGCCGCATTCATACTGGACCTTCTCACACGATTGCGTGCTAACTTAAAGCGTAATATTTTACACAAAAATCTACATATTCACTGATCCGTGGTGTATTTTTGCAGAATCCACCTTTGTGAATTCGGGCAATAAGTTTACCCTGAGTAAGCCAATGTAAAACAGATTTGCACGTTGGAGATTTCTCGCATTGACAGCTCTTGGCTGTGTTTTTAAACTGTTGATGCCTTGCAGGGGCTGTCAAACTTCGCCTGTAGGTGAAAAGCCATGTCTTCAGTGTCCGAAGCTGCCCATCGCCTAATAGATCAAGAACTTTCCCTAATAAAAACTCAAATAAAGAGGTAGGTGCTATTCGCGTGTTAGTTTTCGCGCGATTTTAATTTCGCGCTCAGCGGCGTCAAAAAAATGTTCACTTGCTTTTTAATTTGTGCCTGCATTTTAGTAAGCAGCCCAATTGGAACGCCAACCCACTACATGCATAAAAAGCAATTATATATATTTCGCGCCTGCCAATCTTCACCTGTGAAATTCTGCGAGAAAAAAAATTGAATGTGTACCGCAAATATTTCCAGGATTACGAGATATTTGAATAGTAGCTGTCAAGTATGTACCTTAAATAAGAGACAGTAGCAATACTTCAAGATGTGTTCAAGAATCTGGATATTTTAGACATACAGCACTGTAATGTCTGACTCACGATACATAACAGACTAAAGGGTATATGCGTAACTCAAATTTTAGTTTGTTTTAAAAAAATAAGGTAAGAGAAAAAATATCTGTTAAGGTTGATGAAAATACATAACATATTTTTAAAAAATTTGTTTTTTAACTCTTTCGTGCCACCCCGCCCCAAATCCCTCTGCCCACGTGGTAAGCCGTAACATACAAAAATGACGACTAAAGTACTTCTCTTCAAAACTTGTTTTAAAAGGAAACTTTCAACAACAACGTTGTACTTTAAAATATGGTGGCATTCTGTAATTTGTTCTCTAAAGTCCACACTCTAATTCTTGTTTTTTTTTAAAAATAATGTCAGAGGGCAATTATTTTTAAACTTGTGATTGTTCCAGGGCATGAATTTGTTTTTTATTTGTGTGTGTAATGTTGTGTGGCGACTAGGGCCTTTGGAATCATAATGTTGACAAACAACATCAAATCCCTTTGAAAATAAGTGTATTGAAACTGTGTAAAGAGGAAAAGTGGCTAATTAAAAAGCCGGAAATGTACCCGCCACAGAATAAAGGCAGGATTAATCTGGCGAGGTCTGCATGTGCACAGACAATGGGAATCGGCTCGGAGTGAACATCAAGGTTCTTTCCGAATGTGCGCAGTCACGCAAGAAGCAGGGGAGGGTTAGGAAAACAAAGCATGGATTAAGCAGGTCAATACTAGGCAGCAAGCTATGGAGTATGGCACCTGACAGTTAGTGTACCTATCATACATCCGTGGCAAACTTACGGTGGTATCTCACTTTTTTCGCGGAAGAGTCTCCGCGACGGATAAAAAAGTTATTAGAGACATCTCCGCTGTGAAAAAACTGTGACAAGCAGTTGCAAAGAAACATCTGAAAAGTTGTTCCTGTACTCATTTTAAACATCTCGCGCACAATTTTTTAAAACTTGTCGCGGAGCGTCTCCGGCATGTCTCGAGATGTCTCGTTAACTGACGTTTCATGGAGTCATGAAACTAATTTGAGACGGTTCTTTGAAACTCCTTTGTCACAGTTTTTAAATACTGTCGTGGAGACGTCATCTAATACTTGTTTATTCGTCGCGGAGACGACTATTGTTGTATTCCGTCGCGGAGACGTCTGAGATGACCACCCTGATGAATTACCGTTGTGAACATTTCCTCGCGAGCTTCGTCTCCCTCCTTCTCGTGAACATGAAGAGGACTCTCAAATGATAAGATTGCAACTTTAGTCACACTCTCACACGTTTGAGTGGCCGTTGAATCTGCTTGTTGGTCAGGTCTTATGGATCTGAAGCGAATTTCTTGAGCGTCCGGTCAAGCGGCTTAAAGATCTGTGACCATGTCAGCTTTCAAAAAGGATTCAAGAGTTTTGCATGCTTCGTCGGTTCATACATCTAAAAAAAAAAAAAGAAGACATGATACAGCCATTAAATGTAAATTGATTTGTCACACCGGTTAGGATGTTATCAAGACAAGTAATTTTCACACTTGCATCTGCGTGTGTTCATAACGCTAGAGACAACCCTAAATTATTATTTCCTTCTTCTTTTAATATTCATTATTTTCAAAATACTGATTATGTCAGGGAACATTGCAAGCATTTTAGTTGTTATGTAAACGCCAGAGCTCCATAACGTAGGCAATGGGAAATTGCTATCTATATTGAAAAACAGATGTCAGCTCACACACTCTCAAAATGCCCCCGCCCCCAAAAAAAAAAAAACAACAACGCGTAACAGAACGGAAAATAACCAAGTATGTTTCAATTGAGAAATAAATTTTAATAAGAATTAAATTGTTCTATCAGATCAAATGTTCTTTCCTTCCTTGTTTACACTATTCCTTAGTTTCCCAACACAGTATCCCAAAGTTCCACAAACCATAAAATACATCCATATTTTTTTATAAGTTTCATTTATCTGATGACAAATACCCAGACAAATTCTTTTTGGCTTGTTTCAGATTATGCACGCTTATGTCATGAAGCGTCAACAATTAAGATCTGTTTTCCTGCATTAATTCTTTTCTGTTGTCAGGAGTGATGCACGCTGTTAGTACATACATGTAGGTCAGCAGGCTTCTACACTATAGGTGGGTCAAATTCTGACCAGTTAGCACTGAATCTGGGATGAATGTAAGGTGATTCATTCTGCTTTCAGTAACAATTTTGTTATGTATCAAAATGTTACCATTACTGGTAGACAGATTAAAACAACAAAATATTACTGTTAAAAACTCTCAATGTTAACATTAATTGAATTGAAGGAATGGCCAAATGCAATGCAAAAAACATGGAATTTGTTGACCCAACACCTTAAAATCAAACCAGCCCTTACACTAAACTTTATTTCATAAGATTTAGGATTAGGGTCGGTGAGGGGGTTCAACATAAGGAAATACCTACAAATATGATTACTAAAGAAAACTATAGATTCAATGAAAAAGTGAACCAAAGACAGGAAGAGTGCGTCAGAAATGGAAGAACCATAGAGTTAAATGGAGAGAATTGCAAAACTTCAACTGGAGAAGATACACTTATGTGGCAGATGGGTTGGTAAGGCTCTGTGGGACAAAGCATTGGAGGGGCAAGCCGATTGTTGTGTTGTTAAACAATGCTTGCCCTCCAAACCTTTGTCTCCTCAAGCTTTCCCGACGCCTCTCTGGTATGTGGTGAGTGAACATTTGATGTCTAATCGAATGTGGTGCTATAAATTGATACTTCATTTTGTTCTTACTATATTGCCACTAGCTCGTTTGTGTCTCATTGATCATTATCCAGAAATGACAGAAATGTGGGCAGGGGATGACCTGAGATAAAAATAAAATCATATTACTTGAATTAAGATCTGTCCACTTTATGCTAGAAGTCAGTAAGTAAGTAACTTTCAATAAAGAGGTTGGTAGAAATGATAAACAACAGACAAACATTGGGTATCACCTATTCTCCTTGAAATTCATGGTTTCGCAACAGCTGACCCTTTTCATCAGATTTTTTGTATGAATTCAACCATTTGAGGCGTTCCATGTGTATAGTTCGATACTGTACACCGTGCAATCTAAATGATGTTTCATCAAGTGATTTCACATTTAAGATCAGTTGGTACAGGTACATGAAAGGGGGGGGGTGACCTAAGTTTATCAGAAAGGGTGCATCAGGGGTATGTCCTAAATGGTATAAAGTGGTGTGGAGGGAGGTTGGGGGGGTTGGGTGGAGGGAGAGGGGAGGGGGCAGAGAGAGGGTATACTCACCGCGTAGTACATCATCAATGTGTGTATCATGCATGGCACACTCCCTCTTCAATGTACCCCATCCCAGGAACACGGCAAATATGCCAGGGGGTACATCCTGCATGTAGTGTTGGAGGGGGGGGCATAAGGAGGAGAGGAGGAGGTAAGGTGAAGGGAGGAGTAGGGAGGTGGGGGGGGGCAGAGGAGGTATACCACCGGTAGTACATCATCGATGGGTGCGCATCATGCTTGGTACAGTCCCTTCTGTAATGTTACCCCATTCCCAGGGAATATGTCTCCTATATCTGCTAGATCACTCCAAGGATCTGGAAGCGACCTGGCTTCAAGTGCTAAAGCGATAGAAGAAGAGAGAGAGAGATGAGAGAGAGAGAGAGATTAATGATAAGAAGAGGAGACAAAAAATTAGCAAGAGAAGAGAAGAGTAAGGTCAGGAATGAACAGATTTATAGAGTATACATAATGTACACACAGGTATATTTATACAGTGTGTTCCTAAAAAAAGAGGACCGAAGTTCAAAGGTCAGTCATTCCAAAAGTATATGTTTATTCTTGTGATTTGTTACTAGAATAATAAGTAACTCATCAGCTTTAATTTGAGACATTGCTGACGTCTAAATTGTAATGGGTCACAGAGTTAGGGTCCTTGAAGGTAATACATGTAGGATACAAAACCCGTTTTTTTTCCAAGTTTTTGGTTTTTGGGGTACGAAACAAAATTTTTGTTAGTTTTTGGTTTCATCGTTTTGGGGTATTTTTTTCACACAAGGTTTCAATGAAATTTCAATCTCATTTTCCAAAGGACCACTGGCAATGAGATGGGTTCACTATTATGGGCCTCTGGAGTCGTGGTGACGTCTCCTGAGACTTCAGGGCGTCGTGGGTAAATCGAACAAAGTCTGAAAAATTGTCAATCCTGTTCGATTTCTTTTTAATCGCTAGCAAGTTCCGACAAAAGTTTCTGAGAAGTCGTGGATACTTTCGTGCATATTTAGGGGACGTCGCGGCAACCCACCGAGACGTCACAGAGACTTGCTGCGTCTAAAGAAGTCTACTAAAATATTGAACATGTTTGACATTTGTTTGGTTTCTCACTGCGATTCCTGGAGACTCAGGATCCGTCGCAGTGACCTCTCTGAGACTCCAGAGACTCATAATTAAGAACGCATCTCATTACCAGTGAGAAATCCACTTTAGCAAAGAAGATGACATTTCATTGAAACTTGCTGAAAGAGATCCAATGACATCAATTACTTAAGAAAGGTTTTTTCATACCCGAAAAACCACAACTTGGAAAAACGAGGTTTGTACCTATCGCCTTCAAAAGACCCTAACTCTGTGACCCATTACACTTGGACGTCAGCAATGTCTCAAATTAAAAGCTGATGAGTTACTTAATATT
>CALNVZ010000641.1:6831799-6872449 GCA_940671915.1 Paracentrotus lividus | reverse complement strand
AGGAGGGGAAGGTGTGGATGAAATTAAACAGCCATAATATACATCAAATATCTTGGTTTCTTACAATGTACTAGTGCCCTATAACATAGGAGATCAATTGAATGTGCAATTCTTTAGTACACGGTTTACCATGGATTTACGTTGATATCTCACTTCGCGGAGACGTCTCCGCAACAGAATAGAAAATTTCGTCTCCGCGACGGATAAAAAGTAGTAGAGACGTCTCCGATATTGTGGAGACGTCTCGGAGCAGATTTGGGACTACTTCAGACTTTTTTTTTCTTCATAAATTGTCGTGGAGACGTCTCTAATACTTTTTATCGGTCGCGGAGACAAAATTTTATATTCTGTCGTGGACACGTCTCCGCGAAGTGAGATACCACCCTTACAATTGATGACAATATGTTATGGGGCAAGGGTCATGAAATATACAATAGATATAGATGTGTATAAAGAGATATAAGATGAAATTGTGAGAGGGGGAGAAGGAGGGGGGGGGGTGCAGACATAACAAAAGCAAATTAAAAAAACTGGAAAGCAGACTGCATTTTTCTGATCCACCTCACATGGGATGAAATTTTTTTATTTACTTTGGTCTGCAGTGGGCATTCCATCAATCAAAACAAATCCATAAATAATAATAATTAAATAATAATGAAGATTGTTAACAAAAACTTTCGATACCACCCAAATCCACGCTCCTCATGTGTGTTAATACCAGTACATGTACATCAATGATTAAAGTTCTAGTTCTGATTGGTTTATTTTGTATCGGTCCCAGTATACATGATCAAATAAGTATACTGTTTGGACACATAATTCTTTTTCAAAGAATTTTTAAAGTTTGCTGAGAACTTGAAAAATGTGTCAGTCCAGATTCACTTCCATTTCTCCTTTCGTTTAGAAGTAATATACATTTCCATTTCCATTTCTTTTGGAAGAGACATACTTGTCCATTCTCCATTCTTTGGGGAGCAATATACATTTCCATGTGCCTTTTATTTAAAGGGGTAAAATCTTTTTATAGGGCAAGAAAAGTGAAAACAGAACCAAATAAATGCTTACCATTTTGTTTAGGATACACATTTCGCTTTTATCTTGTGATCATAAAGACAACTTGAAGACTTTCTGAGTAATTCCTATTTGTTTTTCATACATTCGCCACATAATGACATTGCAAAGTAGAAAATAATAAATTTCAGATTTACTTGTTTGCAAGAATGTTACCATAATGAGATCAATTTATATTTCACTGTTAATGTAAAATTAAAATTTTTAATCAAAACTGAAGATATTTTGACCAAATCGTAGAACACCAGGCTGGAAATTGCGCTACTACACATCATCATACATGGAAGAAATAAAATGGTGATAACCCAGACAAAAGGACAAATAAAACACTAGATATTATTTGCTTGGAACAAATATTACACTTTTACTATTTACTGTCTTGCAATGCGTCATTTTTAAATGACAGAGACACAAAACACCGTTGATCACATTTTTCACTTCGATTTTCTTGAACTCTTTCATGCAAAATAATTCAGCATTTCATAACATAATAATTCTACAGAAAATGTAATAATCATTTTTTTTAACATAATTCAATAAACTAAACAATAATGGCAGTAATTTACAACATAATGTACATACATACTTTCTTGTTTTGTAATAATCTAAAATACTAAGCTAGATCTCAAATTGCTACAGGCCTACAGCGCATAAAGCCGAGTTTAATTCTCTTTTCTTTCTTTACAAGTAAATGTACACATAGACCTCTAAGCACAGAGGGAAATATATCTTTTACACTAATGTATACACTTGAAATATTTATATCACTGCAATTAATACATCTTTTCTACAATATCACATGTGACTCTTTCACTCTCATTGGTGATAATTCTGTTTTTTGAAGCCATTTCTTTCCATCCCTAATAAACGGTTAGAAATATTTCATGATTACTTCCTAATAAGTGAGCACTGAGTTCAGCGATATAAACTGCCAACTAAATTAGAAAGAGGAAGCATGAATATGCAACAATTCCCAACTTCATGAATATGCAACAGCTTGTAACTTCATGAATATGCAGATCAGAAGTGACAGGTACGCACAATACATATACCCTACGAAGTGCACACACTATGGAAGGGGCATATGCATTTATATACAGCAATGTTTACTATACCACACTGAAATTAAGTATGTCGTGCTCTCAATATAGATACTAACTGAGCGTGAATTATTGATGAATCAGTGACTTAAATATATTTACAATTCAATCCTCTTTTATAGTGTATTCTTTAAAGGAAATAAACAGAGTTTGCTCTATAAAATATACAGTCTACAGTAGCCGGTCTCTGTGTGTTTCCACGCACAAAATACATTCATGAGCTTAAAGGAGGAAAGAGAGATAGCGGCATTTTTACAGTTTTCATTGGATGTTAAATATGGAAAATTACAATCACAGTCATATATACATTTTACTTACAACATTCTTGGAATTATCAAACCCTAAATTACAAATGTCTTTTTTGTTTGCTTCTACTAATAAAGATGTATTCAATATTTCTGTTAATTTCCATGGGTGCTACATGTACATGTATACTAAAATCTATAATTGACTGGAAAATAATTAATATGGTATCATCGCTCTACACGAACAGTTTTCACATAACTACACCTCAAAAATGTTTAAAAGTTTATTTTGGTCTAATTATGTTGTACAATAGCACACAAGTCTAACTACTGTGAGTTTTGTCTATTAGATTAATTAACTACACTTACATGTACCATGGGATTATTCATTGAGCGGAAGAAACCCAAATGATTTTCCTTTGAAAGGAAAAAAATGTGAGTCATTATTATCATTATACCGAGTTATAAACTCATATTGTTTACAGGCATAGAACAATCTACAGCTTATGGAATCTACGAACTACACTACACTGTTTTCAAACTACATTTACATGTACATTATACATGTACTCTGCCATCAGATATACATTAGATATCAAAAACTGAATCCATAAATAATTCATGAATTGATTTCTAATGAAGATAACCTAGTTCACTGAAAGGTGATATCATGTATTCTGCATCTAGCGATCATATTCAGAAACCGTAATATAACTTGTAAGCTCATCATCAATTAGTCTATATACATGTACATGTACAGATAACACACACACAACACTAGAGCTAGAGTACACACATAACGGGCCACCTCCCAGAGTTCATAGGTCAAAGGTCGTTGAAACGACCTCGACTTCTAGTTATATAGACATTTTTAATACAGTATCTTGCACAAACATTGATAAATACATGTGTAATTTTCCTGCCTCTGCGAATGAAAAACAGAATGACTCGTCGCCCGGCTGGCAGAACGGTTTTCACAGTTGACACACATCTGCTAAACGCGAGAGTGATGTCGCGCTTTGTTCAGTGCGCTCGGATTAATGACCTTATGCCAGCCGGGCGAAAAACTCTTGAGAAAAGACATAGACATGACATAGAAAATGAAATAATAGAACACATCACAGGTGTGACGATACCAAGGTCTACTGTTTAACGAAAATTTACATTTCACTGACACTTGCTCAACTAACAAGATTTTCACCTTTAATTATCAATTCAGCCATTTCGATACACTTCTCAATTTTCACAAAAAGGAAGAGAGAAAAAAAAAGGAGTTTCACAATGATATTCAAAAAGTTCCTCTGTGATTTATATAACACTTTGGATATTTCTCTTACCTCTGTCCAGAAAGTTAATAAAGAGGGATTCTGAAAATTATTGAACTTGTAAAAATCCTCTGTCCTAATAACAGTTCATATCAGCAGTAGTGTTAGACTTGATACCAGGCTCTGGTACGACACACCCAAAGGTGCTTCACTGGAACACTGGTACAAACTAAACTCCTGGTTGATAAGGCTACAAAATGTGTGATATGTTCAGACTAAATTGAATTGATGATGTATACCGTAAACAAACGACTGTTCTTTTGTTATGTATAAAATATATGTTAGATTAACATATGTAAGTACCATTTAAAACTACTCTTCAGCGATCGATTGAATTCTCATAATTGAACTTTAAATGTTCAAACTGCATCAATATAAAGAAGTGTATGGAAATGGCTGAAGCTGAAAATTTATTACCTTTGATCATTCTCTAGGTAAAACACCCCCCCCCCCCCCCCCCCCTCCCCCGAGATTATAACCAAACTGAACTTGACATTATTAGATGTATCTATCACAGCTCTCATGGGGGATGGATTTTACCTACATGTGCATGTATGACATTTCTTTTTAAGAGAGGACCTAGACGATTGAACCAAAGGACAAGATTAGGAAAGTGTCTAGTTACAGATGAGGCTGATATCAATTTAATTCAAAAGCATCTCTTTAGAAAAATTGTATTTTTTTAATAAGAAAAATCAATTATCTATTATTTTGAACAAAGAGTGAAATTTACCAGAAAAGCAAAGAAAATTGGATTCCAGCAAAATTTGATTCTGAAACAATAAGATTGCTACAGGAGCACTCTTACATACATGAGCTACAAAAATCCTCAATTTTCAATGCTTGAGTCCCCTGGAATCCCATTTTCTTTGCTCATTTTCAATTTAAATATTGAAAGTAAAGTACATGTACATGTATTAAACCTGGTGTATAGTTTTGGTAACAAAAAAGGAATCAGCACAAAACCGATCAAATGTACATGTAGTCTCATGTTGTCCACATTGCACTAAAAGATACGTGTGAGAGATCTTGTGACATTCCTTTCATGATTTTTTGATGAATTTCATTGAAAATATTTGAATGAAACATAATGTAACCGCCGTTTTAGACCTCTGCAGGGAGGTTCGCATGCCGTAGGTTACGGCGTGAATGGTGTGCAACGATCTGTGTGTAACACCCACACAAGAGAATCCCAGTTGGCTTTCCACGTAACGCTGAAAAGAGTCGGGTCCCCGTCTTTCCACGTTTTATATACTTATATTATGAAATAAAGACACTAAAACGAGATTTCAAGCGCTATAATTTGCTTTATCATAGTTATTGGATTCAATCTTTCATATTATTACACGTTTAGGTCTCTTTTTCGATGCATTAAAACCATGTATTGATACTCTTCCAGATGTTTGCTTGTCGGCGTTCAATATTGTTAGCATAATGTATGTCCTATGTATTCTACATTACCCGTATCAATGGAGAAAAGGAGTGCATTATTGTTACAATATTGCACTCCGTGATCCCAGTAAAATGCTGCGCGCAACAGCTTATAACAATGGATACGCGGAGCAACCATTTACGTCATAATAGCACAACAGCTTTTAACAATGGATACG
This sequence comes from Paracentrotus lividus, assembly GCA_940671915.1. NCBI lineage: Eukaryota > Metazoa > Echinodermata > Echinoidea > Camarodonta > Echinidae > Paracentrotus > Paracentrotus lividus. The sequence continues at coordinate 6,867,098 of CALNVZ010000641.1, read as the reverse complement.
CGGAGCAACAATTTACGTCATAAGAGCACGACAACTTTTAACAATGGATGCGCGGAGCAACAATTTACGTCATAATAGATTGATCATTTGAATTTTGTGAGATTCTCGGATCAGGCAGATTTGATACAGGTGAGTAAACCTCTTTCTTGTTTAAACTGGTAGCGTTGCTATTGCCATGGAAAATGGTTTGTATGTATAATAATAATAATATTGGATTTCTTTCGTGCAATATGAGATATATTCCATTCATCAGTATGAATATTGCACTCGTCTTCGACTCTTGCAATATTCATACTGATGAATGGAATATATCTCATATTGCACTCAAGTGCATCCAATATTATATAATTATCTAAATGTGAATCCAAATTAATGTTTTCCTTCTCCCGAAACTATACACCAGCTTTAATCTATTTATTCAATATGAATTATGATACTTAACTCTTGAGTATAAATTTTAGCTCAGGGTCACTGCAATGGTATGTGAGTCAAGACAGTACATGTTGTTGGTCCATATTATCTTAACCCATTGAGGACTGAGCCCAAATATATTCGGGCTGGGGTCTATGGGAAATGCGTGTTATAGCCAAATTAGCTCAGTCTCCGACAGGTTAATAGAGAAAGTTCAAAATATGAAGGGTTCTTCTTATTCATTAAAGTATTCTGATAAAATTTCATGCAACATTTCATTGGTCGTATAATAATGTTTACTGTGAAATTCAAAATGAAAACACTTTCAGTTACGTACATGACATCTAGACTGGATAACTGACAGGAAAGCCGACTAAATTATCTCAGAGAATGCTCAAAAAACCCATTTCAAATGAATATTATATGACCGTTGTCTTCATGCTTTTGTACATGTAGCTCATTGCGTCCCATGAATTACAATAGGTTATCTCTACAAATTAACAAAAGACGTTTTATGACATAACAGACGACACTACATAACATGTATCTCGGTGTAATGTAAAGCATTGGATACGATTCACTTTATTGCACTACCAATACATAATACCCACTACAATCAATCAGTGTTTTAAATGTTAGAAAATCATACACATGTACAGAGTGATTGCTAATCATTATCAATTTAATTTTGTACTTTCTATTATCTGTGCTCCATCATTTAAAAGCCATGACAATATTGATACCACTTTTTAACTAGTACATACATGTACATCATTTGAGAATTTGATGTTCATAAATGGTGATAATCAAATATCGAATCATAACATTTCATATAGTTTTGCCTTTGTTATCGTTAATCATGTCATCAAACATGTCAAATAAAACATGACTTTCTTTCAATAAGTTGCAATTAGTAACTTGTTCATTTACATAAATCTTAATTACTACTGACATTTCCCATGAGATAATTGTCAAACTCTACAAAACAATAACACAACATATTAATAGTAGAATATCCGATTGTTACAGCTACCAATAATATTTAAGTGTAACATTCAAACAAATTTGTCCCAATTTCAATTATTGAACTGTTTATATTTCCGATCATAAACGATTAATTTCCCGGTTTAAATGAACGTCAATCTCGATGTTTATATTCGAGAACGAAACAACCTTAAACTCTTTCAATCAAAAGAGGGCGCTATTGAGCCCACTAAATACATTTAAGTTTTAGAAACTCAAAGTCATACATCATCGTTCAAAATTCTATTTATTAATTTACCCTAATCTAAACAAAACAACCGTCTTTCTCAAACTCTCAAATTGGTTCAATATCTTTACAATAATTAAATGTGCATTATTTCTGCACTTAGAATCAATAACTTGTCTATACAAAATCGGATCACATATCAAACTACCCTACGTATCAACGCATATCTGGTAACCTATGACCCACATATGCGTGCAGACATACACTGACACGGACTGAAGGCATTTGACGCATTCCCCATCGGCCACCCATTCCCTTTTTTGACCTTCCGTACCAAAAATAATCTTACATGGACAATAAATTTCACACTCCCTGATCTATCACTAAAATTCTGTGTCTTGGGCAGCAATACGGATGATAAAGTTGTTGAGGTGCTTACATTTCAGTCGTATTCTGTACTTCCTATCAGCCACTTCAGTGAATGAGATCAGGAATTGCACGCACCAGTTAAATATACGTTGAGGCGACGTTGAGGGCTTGCAGCCTAAGAACTTGAATAATAAGAGGACAGAACTCATTCATAAAGCATTAGAATACTACGATAATATTTGTGATTGACTATCGTGTAATTGGCGATGTTTGTTTACAAATTGTAAACAAGATTGACCCGCGGAACTCAATTGACCTATAACGGGACAGATTTCTTCCAGGCCAAAGAAGATTTTTATCGAATGAATTTATTCGAGTTCAGTCCCACCAATACTGATCTTAAAGATAAATAGGCGGATCGAGTTTTTCAAGAGAGAAGGGGGGGGTGCAAAATTTGAATTTACATTCTGGTAACCCCATTTTTTTTACCTCTGTAACATATTACCCCCTTTTTTCTTTCCATGTTTTTCTTTTTTTTTCTCTTTTTTTCTTTTTGGAGGGGGTGAATCTAATATTTTTTTGCCCATATCATAAATAAAACAAATCGAGCTGGTCCGTTTTTTACTTTACTTTTTTTTTCTCTATTTTTTTGGGGGGGGGGGGAGGCGGGGGATTTCGATGGGCGAAAAAAAACAAAAAAAAAAAAAAAAAAAAAAAACGGCTTTTTGCCCATCATAAAGGTCATCAATTTTTTTATTTTTATTTTTTTATTTTTATTTTTTTTGTAAAGGGGGGGGGGGGTAGGCCGGCTTGCCACCCTGGATACGTGCCTGAGATCCATCAACGTTCTGCAAAGTGTTTTTTCTCCCATCATTGTAGGAAGGCCCATTGGGGGGGAAAAATGTAACAGGAAAGGGAAAGAGAGAGGGGGCGAGAAGAAGCAGAAGAAAGGATTAATGAGTTGAGAGGAGAAAAAGTGTGAACTGGCCGAGGGGGGGGGGCAAATAATTTGCTGACCAATTATCAAACAAATTTCGTTTTGAAACAAATAAATTTCCTGATCCAACGAGTAAAGCATCAAGCTCATTGCTTGTGTATAAAATTAAGACGCCCTTATTATACGAGACTAACGCTCTCTATAGAAAATTCTCTTTCTGCAAATCCCACACGGAGAACACGTCTACGCAAAGCGTGAGCTTTTTCCCAGTTTTTCACATTTTTTTTAAACTAAAAAAAGTAGTTACATATTATAGTTATGACTAGATCTAAACTTTTATATAGGACACTTTTTGAATAGTACAAACGTCTGATGATTTAAAAACATGGGCCAAGGGGGGGGTGGGGAAAAAAAAAAAAATCTGCTTTTCAGGGGTGAGCGTCCGCCGTGTATAGCTACTTGGCGGTGCAAGGTCAATAATAATTGACCATGCAATAAGTGTAAGTGCCTATGACCCGACTTTACATTACTCATGACTCATCAGCAAATTTATAACAAATTGAATTTTAATCTATTTTGGATTTCATACATACAATATAAGATAGATAATTTAGAAATATGAAAACTTACGCTTTTCTGGCAGGACATAATATCTAGTTGACCGTTGAGCAAAATGCTCAAAACTCGACACAAAATCAGACTGACATTGACACGACGTCTGAATCCATAAGTTCTTAAAATGGCGTGTGACGTGTCCGCAAAATCCCAAAATGCTCTCCGATTAAACTCCCGACATGCCCTACGTTACAGGCGACTCTGCATAAATCAAACGTTTCGGAATACAATTAAATCGCTCCGAATTAACATAACCGCTGCTTTTGTCTGCTATACATTTACGTTCAAACCGCTCCGAATTTGACCACTTATCAAAAAACCGAACATTTTCAATCTAAGCAGAGTTGACTGTATTATTGGAAGCCGCAATAAACGAAAGAAAACAAACATTGCAGTATTTTCAATGCTACCGAAATAAATAACAAACTTCAACTTTCGTTCAACGAAACAAATGGTATTTCACAGAAATCTGAAATCGTACTAGTTTACATGTACATTTCAATACTCCAGATTTTACCTAAAATGCTTGCATTAACAAACATGTTTTCACATCATCTAATAAATTGCTATGAAGTGAAATATCTTTGTGTGTGAACACAAAATCAAGTACAATACGATTCAAAAAACGTCACATAATTTAATGCATTAATTTGCCATATGTGTGAACACGAATTTAAGTACCATATAATTAGAGCACTATAATGAGTAGAGTGTTAACACTGTATTATGTGAATGGATATAAGTTCCATATAAAAGGAGCGCTCAAGTACAGGTAGATTCAAAACTCAAGACACAATCCTGTGTCAATGCTATAGGGTGCTGTTTGTGTGAACACCAATTTAAGTACCATATAAATCGAGAACTATTACTGAGTCAATGTTAACACTGTATTTAGAGAACACAAATGAGTTCAATAAGATGTGAGTGTCACAATATACACTGTGATTCGCTACTACTCCAGAGAGCTTCATTTTGAGACAGCTCACCATTGCTACTACTCCCTCTCTCTTTACACGTTGTACATGAAGTATTAGTTGAATTCTTACGCTACGTGTTGTGATTTTGATGAGAACCGCGGCTCACTAAACTACCTTGCCCTCCGCTAGCTGAAATGGTTATCCCAAAAAATAGAGAGGGAGGGGGAAAGAGAGGTCGTAAGAGAGAGAGAGTTTTTATTAAATTTATCAAAGTATTACATTATCCATTATCACTCGACAACAACAACAAAATACATGCCATCTTTTCTACATCTTGGTCTTGAACATCATGGTCCTGAAGAAGAAGAGAAAGATAGAGAAAGAGAGAGAGAGAGAGAGAGAGAGAGAGAGAAAGAGAGGGAGAGAGAGAGAAAGAGAGAGAGAGAGAGAGAAGAGAGAAAGAAAGAGATGGAGAAAGAAAGTGAGGTAAAAATGAGAGAGAGAAAGGGAGTGTTGGAGAAAAGACATTAATTCAAATCAAGGCGTTGTAAAAAATTAACTTTGCATTCAGAGCTGCGATTTTTAATCAGAATATTTCACTATTTTTTTTTATTTTATTGTTTTTTTAATTTTAAATTTCACTATTTTATTTTGATCAGGAAATCGGTAATTCAACAGAACAACACATTAACTGGAACATATGAAATTACTATTATAATATTACCCTTTAGTATTCTTGTATTCTGATGTGAAATTAATACTGTTTCATTGATATCAACAATTAACTTAAATATATTTAAAGTTACTGAATTCTTAGAGCGATTTTAAAGATCGGCCTTGAGCAGATTATATTAAATCTAATAAATATTTGAGGACTGTGACCAAACTTACTAGTTAGGGAGCTTTCCCTGGCTGTGTTATTCCGGCGCTGCTTGCTACGTGCCTTCATGCTGCAATTATCTGATTCGGTTAATTGTTACCGGGGATATTAAAAGATTATTGATTTGTTATCTATTTGCTATTGGACGGATGAAAAATTTCACATTTTATTTCGATCAGAATCCCGTAATCAACAGAACAACACATAAACTGGAACATATGAAATTATACATTATGAATATTATACCTTAGCTCCCTATTTTTGCTTTACTGAACTGTGAACTTAATCATGTTTACGTTGTATCAAAATTAATTAAACTATTAAGTTACTATTCTTAGAGGATTTAAAGAGCTCTTGAGAGATTATATTAAAAATCGTAATAAATATTTGAGGACTGTGAACCACTTACTAGTTAAGGAGCTTTCCTGTGTGTTTATTCCGTGCCTGCTACGGTGCCTCTCATGGCCTGCAATATCTGATTCGGTTAATTTGTTACCTGGGGATATAAAAGATATTGATTTGTTATCTATTATGCTTGATTGACGATGAATATCAATAATCATAATGAATAAAAGTAAAGAGAATTCATTTCAATTTCAACAACAGCGCAATAAGCATTCCAATCAATATGTGGAAATAAAATTTAAGAAAGAAAAATTGAACTTCCATCAAACAATAATTACATTCAGATAACTGATCTAATTCAATCTCTTCTCTTTTCATGTCTCGCTTGGATTTTCGCTTGACATTCATTAACTTTTAATTTGCTTCATTCGCCGCACAGCATGTTTGATGGTGTGCTCTGCATGTCCATCAGCACAACCGCAAAGTAACCCATTTAACGCAAGAATTGCACTGTGCGTGACAATAGCCTAGGTTAATTACACAATACCTTTGTGCTTGAATTGGTTAGATGAGAAACCTTTTGTCAGAATCTAAATTATCAATTCACAATTATCAATGGCACATGAAGTGCTAACTAAATGTGATTCATCACATTTAGTGATGAGACAAAAGTAGCCAAGCAAACTAAGCAAAGAGTCAAGTAAATCTGCAAAATAATTTTTTAAATGTCATTTTTTTTTGGAAAATATCTTTTCATTTTCTGAATCTTCAATGTAACAAGTATGCTCTGTAAAAAAAAAAAAAAAAGGAAGAGAAAAAAAGACGGATTTTTTTTGCTGGTATCATTGACTCTTTTCTGGCGGACTGTGTCTCATTTTGATATGATGAATCACATGAATCTATGAGTCTCATGACAATTTGCTACTAAATGTCATGTCCTTTACTTACCGATCTGAGCACTGCTACCTCTCTTAGCAAAGTTCCTCTGTCTAATGGCTTCTCTGATCCTATCCACCTCTTGCTGATACCTGGTACCAAAAGAAAGAAAATGGCTCTGTCAAATTAAAGATACACTTGAGTTGTACAAAAAAAACCCATGAAGTGTTGCATAGAATCCAACCAAACTATGGCCAAGTGTTGAAAGAGACCAATTATCTTCAAGAGATGCCACAGAAGCTCTTTTAAAGTCCCAAGGAATCTCTCCAATCAGCTTCTAATGAGCCATGGCCAACCTGGTCATACCTGAACCAACTTACAACAGGCACAGGACACTGCAAAATCCTTGAGCCATGGCCCACCTGGTCATGCCTGGACCAACTTACAACAGGCACAGGACGCTGCAAACTCTTATGGAAAAGTAGGGCTGTAACAATGATGGTGAACTGCATGCATCTGTGAGACAGAGAAAACCATCAAACACCTGCTGGTGCAGTGTATGCCCTTATCTAAATAAACCATGTACCCTTGAAGACCTTAGGCTTGAAAAGTTTAAACCGAATGTAAAGACATGTGTCCAGCACTCGAAGGGGGTTGGGTAAATAATGCAATGACCCACAAAGAAGAAGAAGATTATAATGTGTGAGATAGATAATCAATGATAATTATGTTTATTGAAATGCCACCAACCTCTTGCGATCACGCATGGCGCCCTCTTTAGTCTCCTTGAGAGACATCTCCAGGGCCTTGACCCGTTCCGATGTGGCTCGGAGACGCTTCTCAAGCTTGGGTAGCTCGCATCGCAGATCAGCGTTGTCTCGCACCAACTAAAACAAAACAACAAACCATAACATTGAGATCAAGAATACAAACTAAATGTTAATCTATTTTATTTGGAAAAAATATAAATTTTCCTTGCAGTCCCATGAAATCATTTCTCTCTAAAAATATCCATATATCGATTGTTTAAACAAAATGACGCTCCATCAAAATGTCCCATACACAAAACAAAAAAAATGACAATAAGGTCAAGAATACAAACTAGTAATCTATTCCACTTGGAAAAGAATACAATACATTTTATTTGAAGTCCCATGAAAAAAAGTTTATCTCTAAAATATCCATATATTAATTGTTTAAAAAAAATTGAAGCTTCATTGAAATGTTTCATATACACAATCCTCAATTACAATATATGAAAGGCTACAAGTAATACAGTCTACTCCCATTAAGACGAGGCACTCAGGACCAGGCCAAATACAACAAAATCTTATTATAACCAGAGTAGACTGTGTATTGACAACTGTAATACAGTGAAAAAAATTATGTAAAGATTGCCTAAGTGAAGGAATGGGGGACTCTGTAGGCAGATCATCGCTGCCCTGTAACATAAAGAGTTACTATCAATTTCAAATTTGAAACAATCATTCTGATTGGTTCACAGTGGGACTTGTATTCGAGAAGGCCATGAAACAAGGATCCTGATTGGCTACTATCGAATTGCAAGTGATCTTAACTCTTTATGTTACAGGGCTTAGATTTCATTGTACTCATTGCAATTTTTTTCCACGGGGGAGGTTTCATACCTGTTTGTGAACTTTGGTGAGTTGTTCTAGGTTGTTCTCCAAGAAAGAAATCTTCTGTTTCTGAGCCTGGCCTTCCACCGGCATCATCGTCACGATCACCGCCCTCCAGAGCCTATACAGAAAAAGTTAAAAAAAAAAAAATATATATATATATATATATATATATTTTATATATATATATTGTTTGAATAAGGGGCAAGATTATGTGCAGATGGGAACTAAGTCCATGATACATATCTTTTCATTACAATTCCCCCCCCCCCATCTCTTCTCTCCAAACGAGCAAATAGCGGCTTCACAGTAAAATGCAATTACGGGGCCACTGGAAATAAGAATAGTATGGTACTACGGTAACGATAGAATTCTGTAGGTAGTTTTACGATGTCTTCACAATTGCTTGTTACATGTACATGGGAATCGAGCATCAAATGCTTTAAGTGAGTGGGGGAATCAAACTTTCCCAGATTGCTTTGAAACTGTCACGTGGGTGACCTTGAGGTAATTGTTGATAGCGAGAATTTAATTGAACCTACCTTATTCACCCTATTCTGCAGATCCTGCACAAACAACTTGCGAAGGTTGTGTAGCGTCTGAAGCTCCTTGGCCTGTAAAGAAATGCATTCAAAATGTTCAATCATACACTATTTCTAAAGAATCTAAAAAATGAGGCTACGATGTACATACTTGTGGTGTACAATTAAAAAAAAAAACAATGGCCCGAATTCACAAAGGTGGTGTCAAAACCATGGACTGAAACCATGGATGATGTATATTTTGTGTGATAATTAATTCAGTGTGGACAATGAGAAAGGTCCAATATGAATGTGCTAAATTCACGCTTGTTGTGTGGTTAAGTCTACTACTTATTTAAATTAATGTAAATAAACAGTCGACTCAAAAGTGGACTCGTCAATTGAAAACTGTGGGTTCATTATGCTGAAACCACAGCAACAGGCATAAATTTAGCAGCCTGTGACAAAATCTCGCATTCATATCAGGCATCTCTCAATGTCCGTGGTAAATTAGGCGTAATTATTACACAAAATTTACATAATCCATGGTTTCAGTCCACGGTTTTGAAAACCACTTTCTAGAATACCAGCCAAAAGGTTAGATGCAATTTTGTACCTTCCTTTTCAATTGGACCTATAGTCTTGAACTTGTTTTCCAGGTGGTGAGAAGGCAGAGAACTATCATGAATAATTGATATTGCAAGATGTTTCTATTTAGGCAAGTTTTGATATTTAAAAAAATAGACTCTTCTCAAAGAGAAAATTCAAATTCAGTTTAGATCATCAATAAATTCTAAATTACATACACCTGTAATACATGTACATGGTCAAGATATTGCAGTAAGGTGTTTAGTCCAAGGACGGAGTTTGGAATTAATTCATTCCATGAAACAAAAATCAACTGTTAAGCATATGTCCCCAGGGGGGTGTAACACAAAGACTTACGATTGATTAAAAGTTACGATTGATTTTTTCTCGGTAGCCTCATTATGGGCAGGGTGCTCCAAAGTTGATGATCTCACTTCTAACCCTAGTCCTAACCCTACTCTTAATCATATCCAAATCCTAATCTATGACTGTACCTGGTTTCCAAATGAGACTACCGAGAAAAAATCAATCGTAACTTTTTATTAATCTTGAGTCTTTGTGTTACATCCCACAGATGGTATACATGTATATTGTACTGTCGGATGACTTTGTATGTCACAGATTATGGATATACTTACTACTGTCTCTTCAAGACCTTTGAGGTCTTGCTTGGCCTGTTCACGTCTGTCAAACTGTTGGCTGTAAATTGATAAATAAACAAATATGTTATGATTTAATGATATATTGTGATATACAGTCTCGTATCCATATTAAAGTGAAATTAGTGTTCTGGTGATGACATTGAAATGTGGAAGACACTCTAAAAATGATTTGGAGAGGTTGATAAAATTTCACCTAAGCCTTATTTTGGGCTGTGAGGTTTTGGAATCACCATATCTAATAATCGGGAGACTTTTAGAGGGAGGTCACCAATTACATATTGTGCTTCATACTTCATACCTGAGTTCTCTGAGTATAGCAGCCTTTTCAGCTTCCTCAATATTGAGCTTCTCATAGTCTAGAGAGGTGGCCAATCTAGACAGTTGGCCTTTATAAAGAGGTTGCCAAAAAATGAAGTAACCTTGTTTTGTTTTTGTTTTTTGTCTTTTTAACCCAAGTTTCCTGAGCTTACAAATGTAGCAGACTTCTCAATCTTGAGCTTCTAATAGTCTAGAGAGATGGCCAATATAGAAAGCTGGCCTTTAATAGACAGGTTGCAAAATATATATTGTGTTGTTTACCTGAGTTCTCTGAGCTTAGCAGCCTTCTCAGCTTCTTCAATCTTGAGCTTCTCATAGTCTAGCTGAAGTTTCTCATGTTGAAGGGTCAATCGTTGGTTCACACTGTTAAACATAATCACAAAGATTTAGATTAGTTCAAATGACACAAAATACATACAATGTAGGATGCAATAGCATTCATGAGTATGTTGATCATTTTGCCTTATGATTCACAAATCAAATAACACAAGCTAAGAAAATTTTTAGGAGACTAGTAGAGAGAATCTATAAGAAGTACATAATATATCTAATTACACATTCAAAAATTTTCAACCTAAACTTATCAAATTATCAACAACAAAAAATTAGAGGAAATTAGTGAAGAGGCTAGCAGGCTGTTTCTGATGGGTCTTAAATTAACACCCCCTCCCCTCCTACACCACCTCCTCATCTGCTCCCACCCCATCCCGATCAAAATAGGGTTAATCAACTAATGAATATTGTCTTCACTTACTCTTTGAGTTCCTCCATCTGATGTTCTTTCTCATTGATCTCTGTACGGAGGCTAGCAAGCTGTTTCTGATGGGTCCTAAATTAACACCCCCTCCCCTCCTACACCACCTCCACATCTGCTCCCACCCCACCCCAATCAAAATAGGGTTAATCAACTAATGAATATCGTCTTCACTTACTCTTTGAGTTCCTCCATCTGATGTTCTTTCTCATTGATCTCTGTGCGGAGGCTAGCAAGCTGTTTCTGATGGGTCTCACGATGAGATTCCATCTGTTCCAGCATGGAGGCCTGAAAGAAAATACAAATAATAATGAGAGATATCAATATTTGTTATTATTATTATTATTTTTTTATAATTATTTTCCAAACATGGGCTGGAACACTCTCCTCAGCCAGAGGCTGTTCTTCTGAAGGGTCCAGTGTCCTGAGACATAAAGATTTATGATCAATTGTGAATTGATAGTATCCAATCAGGTTCAGGTGTTGCGGAGACTCCCACCATAGGACTCTCACAGTAAACCAATCAAAAAGTTTGTTTCAAATTTGAAATCTATTGTAACTCTTTATGTTACGGGGCACAGATATGATGGCATGATCTCAAAGGCACACAAAGAAAGTTATAAAAAAAAAAGTAGTCCAAATTATCTCTATGTCAAGTGGTTCTACAACAATTACCACAACCAGAAAGCTACAATCAAACTAATTTATTCGTAAACCATATCTTTTGTTGTCCTTAACTCCAAATAGATAGCAGGGGTAAACTAAAAAAAAAGCTGAACTCTTAAACCCCTGAGATAGGCTTTAGCTTTAATAAAAGTAAGGTAAGATATATCCTTGATTGAACAAGTATGATCTGTATCGATCCTTACTATTGTACCTTAAAAATCAAAGTGATCTGTTTAGAGGAAGCACAGACCCTAACCCTCTTTCCAACTGAATACAAATCTGTAGCTCAGTGGCTGATTGAGTCCTTAACATTGTTTCTTACAAGGGAAACTCATACTTCACATAATAACTTAACCCATTGAGGACTGAGCTCAAATGTATTCTGGCTGAGGTCTATGGGAAATGTGTGTAATAGCCAAATCAGCTCGTCTTCAACAGGTTAATATTCTTTTCAAAAATAAACAAATACCTGCATCTCGGTCGCTGATTGGATCTTATCTTCTTGTTCCCGTTTCTTGTCTTCCTGATCCACTACACGCATTTCCTCTGCAAAATAATAAAAAACATCTAGGTATTAGGAAAAACATGAACATATTGGATGTCTTTGGATAAAACAGAAACATAAAAAGAGAAATTATGACAGATTGCCAACATTTAAACAGTGGCGGATACAGGATTTCAGGATAGGGGGGCGCCCGGTCCGATTTTCTTATTTTAACATGTACGGTCAATGAGCGGTTTCAAATTACAGGGGGGGGGGGGGGAGCGCGTCCCCTGTGCCCCCGCCTGGATCCGCCACTGATTTAAAACAAAATTATCGTTCTGGTCTTGAGATTGAAATGTGGTAGACAATGTCTAAAAGTGCTCTAGAAAGGTTGATTGCAATTAACCTAAACATTTTGTGTGTTGTGAGATTTTGGAATCACCAAAATGACATTAACCAAAATTCTCTTGGAGTCAAATGTATTACACACAAAAATTTATGAATGCCCCGAACATTTCAACTGTTTTGGGTATATATTAGGTCATATTATGACTATTAGGGCAATTGGAGATCAATCCTTTACAGTGGACCTTTTTACTGTGATAAGCTTCCTAAATATCATTAAAATAATAGGAAAGCTGACAATGATTTTGTTCATCTTTCCCACTACACTAGATTCTCCTTCATCTCTTGAAACATTAACAATGGGAAACGGTGCTTCCTGTGTTAAACTTACAGATAATGAGAGAATTTAATTGTCAAAGGGTTAGTAAAAACAAAAAAAAAACATTAAAAGAAACAATGCAATTCAACCATTTGTCATCAAACACCAAAAAACTGGACCAATAATGAAAAATTCAGCTTCTACAAAGAAGGTCATTAACATACGTTAAGAATGACAACTTATTTACTTTTACATGAAAACTTCGTTCATCAACTTCTGGTTTATTTTAGGTTATTTTCAGAGAGCACATTAAAAATGCAAACATTTGTACTAGAATATAAGAAGGGAGGATTGTCCACCCACCCCCTCTCCTAAAACAACAGTCATCATAGACATCAAATTGTCATCGTCTCTGTCCTTGCCAAGCCATGGCTATTGCGAAATGTACTTCCATTGTCATTATCCAGGTCCCTATCATTGCGCAATTGCCACCATTCTTATTGTGCTTCTCAAGGTTATTGCGAAATTGGTTTTCTTTGACATGGTTTGCCAAAATTTGCTATTATTGCCATCGTCATTGTCAGGGTTATAGCAAAATTCATCATTATTTTCAATAACACTGTCAAATTCTTGATCATTAACATTGTCAAAGCTATAATTTTTGTTATTGACACTATTAAAATAACAGCAATTTGTCATATAATCTGCCAAAGTCACAATTATTTTTGGTCAGCAGTGTTTAAATCATGATCATAGTCCTTGATGCTTTCACTAGCATTGTCATTGATGCTGTCATTGCAATTGTTAAGGTATGACCTCCTGTTCTGAGCCTTGCGCCCTCATTCATCATGTCATTGACAGTGCCGAGGTCATTTTCAGTGTCATTGGCACCGTCGAAGTCGCTTTCAATGTTACTGTCACTGTCATTGTGTCTGTCATTGTAATGTCTTACCTGCTCATTCAGGATGTCAAGGTCACTATTTGTGTCACTGACACTGCCAAGGTCACTTTCAGTGTCACTGGCACCATCGAAGTCGCTTTCAAAGTCACTTTCAATGTCATTATACCTGTCATTGTAATGTCTTACCTGCTGCACTGAGCCTTGTGACCTCATCATACATCATGTCAAGGTCACTATTTATGTCATTGACACTGCCAAGGTCATTTTCAATATCATTGGCAATGTCAAAGTCATTTTCAACGACAATGACGCTTTCATTGTAATGTCTCATCTGCTGCCTTGAGCCTTGCGACCTCATCATTCAGCATATCAAGGTCACTATTCATGTCACTGACACTGTCAAAGTCATTTTCAATGTCACTGACAATGTCATTGTGTGTGTCATTGTAATGTCCTACCTGCTGCCCTGAGCCTTGCGACCTCTTCATTCAGCATGTCCAGGCTATCCTCCAGATGTCTCTTCTTGCCCTCCGTCTCTCGGATGTTCTCAGAAAGAGATTTCATCTTAGCCTCATGCTGCAAGCAACAAGCAAAAATATGCGATTTAAAGTTTCGCCACATAATTATACAGTAGGCTACTAAACCTCCAAAGATGTAAAAAAAAAAGTCTCAAATCTTGTTGTAAGTCGCTTATATGTTCTCGGAGAGAGATTTCAACTTAGCATCCAGTTGCAGGCAACAATGCAAGATAAGTGATCAACAGTCTTGCAGAATAATAGTACAGTAGACCGCACAACTTCTACAGACACATGAACATATGTTTTGAATCCTAGACATTACATTGGTCAAGGGACATGTTTTTACAAAGTTCCACATGACTCATATTTCCCATAGTGTACATGAGTTGGCACGGACATTCTTTGAGGATGTTGGCACAATAACATATTGTATTTCTGGAACATGTGGTATGAAATTTAACTTACTGACGAACTTACTTATCATTTGTTTCACCAATTCTAAAGGAAAAATAGAGATTCTCTGATTGACAATGCAATTATAAGGTGTGATGTCATTCCAACTTTCCTATATCTATTGTAAATAATTCAATTAAATCATCTTTACTTTAAAAAAACAAAAAAAAAAAAAACAGCAGAGATTCAAGACAAAAAGGTAAGGGAATTTGTAACTTTTTGAAGGCTTGCAAAATTCTGAGTTGAGCTTTCATGTTGTCAGTGCATGTAATACATGTACATGTATGTCAAGATGAAACTCTGAAAAAACCTCCTCACCTCATGTGCTTTAACAATAAGAAAACTGATCAGAAATACCAGATTATTTTCCCTCTATAGATTACAGACTGTTGTTGTTGTTGTTTGTTGGTTTTTAATGGCAACCAGTCATTTTTTGACTATTATCGCCATAGTACTTTGATTTTTTTTTTCTTTCTTTTAACAATTGATTTTTGTTTCTCTATTATTTGGCTTTTTTTTTTTTGGGGGGGGGGGGAGATAAATTGTATCTTGCCAGAAACCCCTCCCTGCTCTCTAAAAATGTGCTATCCTGACAAACCTGCTCGAATTACCTTACGAAGGCTTCTCGGGAAAAATTTTCCCTGCTTACAAAATAGCTATTTATATAGTATTCGATATCTCTACAATTCGGTGGATTTTCACAATACGGTGCGCCACCTATCGATTGCAGTGGACAGGCCAAAATTCGCAATATATGTTATAAATTATCTCTGTGATAAAATGCGATTATTATGCTGCCAAGATCAGTCAAATATTTTTTTAGTTCTTCGACACGCATTTCGCCGAGAAACAGCGGAGTCTTCCACTTTTAAAAGGTCACACAGCCACACTAGCACTTTGTTGTGTGCGCTGCGCCTGCGATGTCGACCCCCGAAGTTAGAAATTGGCCTGTCTGCTACAACCGATAGGTGGCGCACCGTATTGTGAATCTACCGATTTAAATGACCCATTAGTTTAAAAATCTCAGGCAATATCTGTCTGACGTTAAGGTTCGGGATTATGATCACATGCTCAGCTGAAAGAGTGTTTTTTTTTTCTTTTAAGATTCTGAATAAAATAAAAAGAATCATTAATAAAAAAATTATAAAAACAAATTAAAAAAAAAACCTACCTGTTGGATGGTCATCCTACATTCGCCAAGCTCATCTTCTGATGTACGGATCTTAGCCTCATGCTCCACATTGTTCTGCTCCAGCTGTTTACATCTCTGTGACATAGTCTTGACCTCTGTCTTCATCTTGCTAACAAACAGACGAGCCATGGTGAACTTCTCGTCAACCTTCTCGATGTTCTCAACGTTGGGCTGAGGAGAGAGAAATAATTGCGTAATTTTCGGAACCGCATACCCGGAAATTTGGTCTCAAAAGTTGAGCGAGACTTGAAAGAAAAGAGTCAAGAAGTCTCAGCGACTTTTTTTTCACGAAAAATGTCAAAGAGTGGCTGGAATCAGCCTCCCCCAGTCTTATTAGGATTAAGTATAGAATTTGAACCCCCCCCCCCCCCCGAAAAAAAAAAAAAAATAAAAAAAATAAAAATAAAAAAATAAAAAATAAAAAAAATAAAAAAAAATTCTTCTCCTAATAGTTGATCACAAGAGAATCCTACAATGCAACTGTAAATACAGTCCACTCTTGTTACAATAAGCATACATACAGTGTGTCTCAAAAAATGCTAATGGCACTCTAGATGGGTATATAGTATTAAAATTACAACACTATATGGTATATATCTTTACACCCGTAAACTAAAATTCATATTCTACAACTAGATGAAATTTTATGTGATATGGTCCAATTATCACAATGATATGACATTTTTGTCATTACACCTCAGGAAACCTCTCCATCCAAGTTTTGTATTATTAGTAGTATGTACAGTCAAGTTCAGCTACCAAGATTTGTTATCAAGTGGTGTAAATTATATCTATTCACATTCAGCCATGGGCGTTATGGTGGTATCTCACTTCGCAGAGACGTCTCCGCGACGGATAAAAATCCTTGGAGACGTCTCCGGTACTTTACTCCGATACTTTATTTCGAGAACTGTCTCAAAGCCGTTTCAAAACGGTCTCAAAGTAGTTTCCACGAAGTGAGATACCACCATAAATCTGCAAGGGTTTTTCTTTTTTTTCAGGACTTGGGATAACCTATTCATCTAATCAAATACAGGAAATGAAATAAGAGTGAACAAAGACGTAATTGGACTACCTAATAACGTAATAACGTAATAACGAAACTTGGATTGAGAGGCTTTCTGATGAGTCCTGAAAGAAGGATCATATCTTTGTGTTCATTGGACCATATCGCATAAAATTTAAGCCAGTTGTACAAAATAAATGGTAGTATACGATTATAAAATTTTATACAATATGATTTGATAATTTTCAAAAATACTCATTTAAAGTGCTATTAGCATTTTTTGAGGGACACACTGTATAGATACAACAACAAGTGAAGTCCTAATCGACCTTCTCCATAACCCTTTTTTTGACTAAGGAGAAGTCCACAAGATCAACATGATTATCTTTTTTTTTAGAGCACAAAATCTGCATTTTGAAGTGTTTTTATTTTTCTTCTTGTTCTGGTACATGGTATTTGATCTTGAATATAGACTAACCATAACAATTGTGGCCAAACATTTAGAGCTACTCTAAAACATGATATCAGACCCATCGAAGAAACCCGAACAGACCTCTTTTCTCTTACATGTATATAACCAGCATTTTTTCTACAACCACAACCCCAAAAACATAACAAACAGATTAAAAAAAAACCAACTAACGAACAGGGTTTATCTGTGCAGAATCAATTGAAACCATACAACTATAAACAGCAGTATACCTACCTTCATGTCAGCAGCGTTGCCTCCTAGAGCAGTACCAATCTCTCCAAGATCTTTGAGTAGACTGGCCATCATCTCTGTGATGCGACGACGTCGATGTTGCTCGAGCTCCTGGAGTTTCTGAAGCTCTGTGCTGGTTGTGTGCAGTGCAGTCTACCAAAGAGAAGAAGTGATTGAATAACAATTCTGAACAGATACATACTGAATATTTTATTTATTCTTCCAGTATAAAGGTAAACATGATTATCATAAAACATGGTTTCCTTTAATTTTATCATGATCACATTATACAGGGCCTGACCTTTACTTTTGTTTTAGGGAGCCAGCTGGGCTCCTCAAGCACTGTTTTTTAGGGAGCCCTCAGGGGTTTCAAGGAGCCCAAGTTTACCACTTTATCACGTCTGTTTTTTTGTCATAATAATGGTCATTAACTATTAAAAAATGACACACCATCACGATACCTTTTTTTGTAACTTAGAGAATATACGTACTTCAGGTAAACAAAAATCCAATGAAATAATTGCTGGTAAGAAATTTGAAATGAAGAGAGAGAATCTGGTTTTGAGGAAAAAGTGCCTGGTAATGAGAGGGTTAAAGTCAAGCCCTGACATAGTATTCAAACATTCTCTTGACTTTACCATACCACAAGCAAAAATTTAAATCAACTTACACATGTACATGTAGTTCATCAATAATCCTTACAACACATTCACAGCAAACTATATCAATGTTAAAGTCATCCTTAAATTGGAAATTCAGAAATTATTTACTAACTTGAGTTATTGCATTGTATAGAGATTTAATCGCGTCAACTTCTTCGGTGATGGAAGCTCATGGCTCAACTAGCATCAATTTCCTGTAACAACAATCCCTATCTGTTCTAATAGTTAAGATAGTATAGAGATCCTAACTGAAATATTGTCTTACGTATTGTTCCTCTTGACTTTCCTCGACTGAGGGTTCGATTCAATTGTTCTTGTTCACCTTCCTGGACTTCTCAGTCACATTCACTGCCATCTTCCATTCCAAAGCTGCATATAAGAACATATATATTTTGATTTAATATGGTATTAATTAATTTGTATCTATTTGGGCAAAGGAAGATATAACAAAGGATGAGCAATATATTGAATCTTTTTGTAGATGCAGTATATTTCATGTAGTAGTGGTTAATGGGATAATGCGGACAGAAATAGAAGTATCAAGCGCATATTGTAACGCCAATAGTAGGTTGAAGTGTAGAATATGGTTAGACTAGAGTATTAGTTGTGGTCAGATAGACTCTGTCTCAGATTTCGAAATGGTTTAGATTTGAATTATAGATGATTAATTATATGGTTGGTGATGATGAGTGAGGAGGTTGATTGTGCTAATGGTGGATGTAGCTAGGGGTTATATCATGAGCTATGTTAGGTCATTATGGTACCTAAGTTTGTAAGAATTAATTCTAGAAAGTGGATATTAAATGTTAGTGAGAGTGTCTGTGATAATCTTAGTGAGTATTAATGATAGGATGAGTTGGATATAATAGGATATAATACTGTAAAACTAAAAGCAATCCTGACATGAGACTTATTTGAAGATGTGCCGACCATCCATGCTGACTTGTATCAGGTGTTTTAGTATCCGTACTAAATATGGTGTATGCAATTCAATAGATAGCATAGCGTTCGGCGTTTGTGTGGGGGCATTGTTTACCTTTCGCCAAGTCTGGGCACCGTCCTCGTGCGCGCGCACTTGCACTAAGCATCATGCATGAAAAAATATCTGGGTTTTGTAGTTATTGTGTTTTGATTAGCATTGAGAAATTTCGGCTTGATGCTCCTAAGAAGTGGAATGTGACACAGATTGACGTGCTGGCAAGGACTGAAAACCGATGAGCAGGGTAATTTAGCGCTTGATTGTATCCTTGATGTGGGCTTAAAGTAGTAATCTGAACTTTTTGCCCCGTTCTGCATTTCTTTATATCTGTTGGCTGCAAGAATTTAGTGTTACTGTGTCTGTACGCTGTTGGTCACATTGGTGTATGCAATTAAGGAAAGATCATTACATTGCATGGATTTGGAACAATCAAATTTTTCCCTTCCGAAGCTTTTCTTAAGTTGTGGATTTGAATAAGTTTAACGACTGTTGCTCTCGTAGTGACATAATATGGGGAAGGATGTTCCACAGGTTTATAGACGTACTCGTTGTGAAAACTCTTTTCTGCGTACTCCCTTTTTGTATTGAACGGAGCTTCCTCCTGAATATCAAAGACGATACAGATTACCCTACCATGGTATGAAGCATTATTACATATGTCTTAAAATATTACTGATACTGTTTACAATAATTGTCATTGTTATCGCTTGTGAGAGCTGTTGCACACAGCCGATCGAATATTAAAATGAAGATAATTATCATTAAAGTACTGTTCGCTCTATGGGAATTAGAGAGAATAACATAAGAAAGTAATATTGGCATGAGATTTCGAATTACATAAGGTCAATTGATTACAGAACCATGGATGCAGGTCAAACATTTATAGTCCGCCACAAACTAATACGAGTTTATCATTTGTACTGAGAATGTTGAAGCAGTATATCGACTATTACCGTTGATTTAGCCGCTTTTGCACCTAGTAAAGTCTGTGTCGGAATAGTCAGGGCTTATGTCACTGTAAAGTGTGGAGAAGGGTGTGGCTGTAATGTATCGTAGTTCTGTGTCTTGCAGCAATAGGAATCGTTGTAGTTCTCTGGTCTGCTTTGTTTGGTGGCAGGATGATATCTACAGCGACGTTACTCCATAATGTACAACAGCACAGTTTGGGGGCATTTTTGAAGTAGAATGTGCTGGATACTAACAATGACAAAGACGTTTGCCACAAAATGGGGGCGGGGCTAGTCTTGGGGGTCAGTCTTAGGTGAGTATGCTGACCATCATCGTGGTTTAAGGGTGCTAAAGGGTGTTTTAAGAAAGGCAGTGAATGTTCTCAAAGGATACACTGACCGTGGTAGATCTTCCCTTGGCCTCATCTCCTGTAGCAGTCGGCATTCTCCGGCCTCCAGATCGACCCACTGACTCTCAGGAGCCTCATAGTCTCATCTGCATGAGATTAGGTAGCTCTTCTTGCTCTACGCTCTTTTGCTATCAGTTCTCAGTCAAGTCGGCGATTGCGTTGCAATGGCTCGCTGTCCTGTAACGTGAAAAATAGCACCCAAAAAACTAATAATATTGAGGAAAAGACTAAGTAAATGTGTGTACACGTCGTATCAATATAAAATGGTACAGAGTGGAAAACATTTTTTTGTTTTTTATATATATTGGAAGATTATTCATGAACCAGGTATTGTTTCGTCATTTCTATAAAGCATGGAGAATCAGGACTTTCGTTCTAGGAATCTTCATAAATCTCATTTCTCTTGACTTTACCATACCACAAGCAAAAATTATATAAACTTACACCATGTACATGTAGTTCATCATATATCCTTACAACACTTCACAGCAAACTATATTCAATGGTTAAGTCATCTTAAATTGGAAATTCAGAATTATTTACTACTGAGAGTTTCATTGGTATAATCTTAATCCTCAACTTTCTTCTCGTGATGAAAGCTCCTCAACAGGCATCAATCCTTAACAACAACCCTATCTTTCTAACTATTAAATACTACAACTGATATTGTCTTACTATTTTCTCATTGACTCTCACTGAGGTTTTTCATTCATTCTGTTCTGTCTTCAACCTCCTTGGACTTCTCGTCATAGTTCACTGCCATCTCCCCAAAGCCTGCAAATTAGAAAATAATCATTGATTAATATTATATATTAATTTATCTATTCTGGCAAGAGAAATTACAAAGAACAAATATATTGTTCTTTCAGTATATTTCAGTATAAACAAATAATACAAAATAAGAAATATCAACCATTGGAACGCCAGGGAATGAAAAGGTTAACTAAATTACTGTGGCATATAGTCTCCTGTCCCAATTCCAATGGTTAATTAATTAATATAATATATATATTATTATATATATATATTATACTATATATATATATATATATAGATATATATTAATATACTATATAATATAATAATAATACTTTAAAACCCAAAAGCAATCCTGACATGGAACTTATTTGAATTGCCGACCATCACCCTGACTTGTACAGTGTTTTAGTATCGTATACATGGTGTAGCATTCAATAGATAGCTAGACGTGTGTTCGCTATTTGTGGGCATTTTACTTTCCCAATCTTGTCACTCCGCGAATTTGCATAAGCATATGCATAGAAAAATATGGTTTTAGGTTATTTGTGGTTTGAATTAGCATTGGAAAATTCCCGGCTGGAATGCTCCTAAGAGAGTGGAGAATGTGCACAATTACGTGCTGGCAAGACTGAAACCGATGAGCAGGGTAATTACATTGATTACCTTGATGTTTGGG
Organism: Paracentrotus lividus; assembly: GCA_940671915.1. Classification (NCBI taxonomy): domain Eukaryota; kingdom Metazoa; phylum Echinodermata; class Echinoidea; order Camarodonta; family Echinidae; genus Paracentrotus; species Paracentrotus lividus. The sequence continues at coordinate 6,845,038 of CALNVZ010000641.1, read as the reverse complement.
CTTAAAGTATAACTAACTTATTTGCCCCTCTGCATCTTCTTTATATGTTGGTCTGCAAAAATTTAGTGTACTTGCTGTACTGTTGGCACATGTGTAATCAAATTAAGCAAAGACAACATCAGGATTTGAACAATAAAAATTTTTCCCTCCAAGCTTTTCTAAGTTGGATTTGAATAAGTTTAACCTGTTGTCTCTATTGACATAATATGGAGGATGTGTTCCACAGGTTAACTACTCGTTGTGAAAACTCTTTTCTGCGCGTACTCTTGTTTTGAACGGAGCTTCCCTCATGATATCAAAGACCCATACAGATGTGCCCTACCATGGATGAAGCATTATAAATCTCAAAATAGTTACTGGATACTTTATTACAATAATTCATTGTTATGCTTGTGAGAGGCTTGTCTCACCAGCAGCATCAATATTAAATGAATAATTATCATTAAATACTTTCTCCTATGGATATTAGAGAGAATAAAACATAAGAAATAATATTGCATGAGATTGCTCGATACATAAAGTCATGATTACAGAAACCATGGATGCAAAGTTCAACAGTTTTATACCCCCAACATAAACGAGTTATCATTGTACTGATATTTGAGCATATATCATCATTACCGATTAGCCCTTTTGCACCTAGAAACTGTGTGAATAGTCGCTTATTCACTAATGGAAAGTGCTGGCTGTATGTATCGTGTGTTTCAACAAGGAATCTTGTATTTCTCTGCTTTTTTGGTGCAGAATCTGACAGCACTTACTCCATAGGTAACAACACAACAAGTTTGGGCATTTTTGAGTAATTTCTGGATACTACATGACCAAACGTGCCAAAAAAGGGGGGGGGGGGGCAGTTGGGGGCAGTTTAGTGAGTAATCTGACAATCTCGGTGGTTTAGGTGCTAAAGGGTTTTTAAAAAAGGCATGAATGTCTTCAAAGGATAAACTGACCTGGAGAACTTCCTTGGCTCTCCTTAGCAGCAGCATTTCCGCGCTCCAGACGACCATCTGACTCTGCAGGAGCTCATAGTCTCTCTGCATTGAGGATAGTAGCTCTTCTTGCTCTAGCATCTGTTGCTTCAGTTTCTCAGTCAGTCGGGATTGGTTGTCAATCTCGCTGTCCTGTACGTGAAAACAATAGCAACAAAAAATAATAATATGAGGAAAAAGACTAGTAAATGTGTGTACAGTTCGTATCAAAAATAATGGTACAAGTGGAAAACATTTTTTTTTTTTATTATATGTATGTAAGATTATCTCATAACCAGTGTTGTTTCGTTTCTATAAGAGCAGGAGAATCAGCACTTCTTCAGGAATCTCAAAAATCTCATTTTCTTGACTTATACCATACCACAGAAAAAATTTAAATCAACTTACACATGTACATGTAGTTCATCATAATCCTTACAACACATGCACAGCAAACTATATCAATGTTAAGTCATCCTTAAATTGGAATCAGAAATTATTTACTACTTGAGAGTTTCATTGGTTATAGATCTTAATCTCTCACTTTCTTCTCGTGATGAAAGCCTCCTTCAACAGCATAATCCCTTAACAACAACCTATCTCTCTAACTAGTTAAAACTACCGAACTGAAATATTGTCTTACTATTTTCTCATTGACTTCCTCACTGAGGGTTTTCATTCATTCTGTTTCTTGTCTTCAACCTCCTTGGACTTCTCGTCATTAGTTCACTGCCATCTCCACCAAAGCCTGCAAATTAGAAATAATCATTGATTAATATTATTATTATTATTATCTATTTGGCAAAGGAAATTACAAAAAAATATATTGTTCTTTCAGTATATTTCAGTATAAAATAATACAAAATAAGAAATATCAACGCATTGGAACGCAGGGATATGAAAAGGTTAACTAAATTACTGTGGCATATAGTCTCCTGTCCCAATTCCAATGGTTAATAATATATAATATTAATATAAATATATATATATATATATAATATATATATATTATATATATATATAATATAATATAATAATATATAATATAATACTGTAAACCAAAAGCAATCCTGACATGAGACTTATTTGAATTGCCGACCATCACCTGACTTGTACAGTGTTTAGTATCGTACTAGCAGTGGTGTAATGGCATTCAATAGATAGCATAAGACGCTTCGCTTTTGTGGCATTTTTACTTTCCCCAAATCTTTGTCACTATCGCGAAATTTGCATAAGCATCATGCAATGAAAAAATATCTGGTTTTAGGTTATTGTGGTTCTTGAATTCGCATTGAAAATTCCGGCTGGAATGCTCGCTGAAGAGAGTGGAGAATTGTGCACAGATTACGTGCTGGCAAGACTGAAACGCGATGAGGCAGGGTAATTTACATTGATTCTTACCTTGATGTTGGGGCTTATAAGTATAATAAACTTATTTGCCCCTACTGCTCTTCTTATATATGTTCGGCTGCAATAAATTTAGTGTTACTGGCTGTACTGTTGGTCACATGTGTACAAGATAGCAAAGACAAATCAAGGATTTGAACATTCAAATTTTTCCTCACCTCGCAAGGCTTTTTTCTAGAGTTGGATTTGAATTAATGTTAAACACTGTTGGCTCTCGTATGAATAATAAATGGAAGATTGTTCCACAGGTTAAGCTACTCGTTGTGGAAACTCTCTTCTGCCCTGTTCTTGTATTGACGGATGCTCTCTCATGATATCAAAGACATACACCGTGCTAGCGCTACCATGGAATGAAGGCATTATATAATCTCAATTATTACGATACTTATATACAATAATTCATTGTTATAGCTTGTTGAGAGGCTTGTCTCACACGAGCATCAATTTAAATGATGAATTATCGATTAAATACTTTACCTCCTATTGAATTAAGAGGAGAAAAAACATAAGAATAGATATTGGCATGAATTTTCGATACATTAAGGTCAAGGTGATGTAATGACATGGATGTCAGAAGCTCAAAGGCCGTATTCGTGGTACCTTGGTTAGAGGTTGTTGCTGTGGGCGTCGATAGAGATGAGTGAGGTAATGAAGCAACGAGGAATGGCCGGATTCGGTGCTTGATTTGTACAGCGCTTGCTCTATGAATCGTTAGGTGAAGCGTGCGTCTATCGTAAGAATGTAGAGCGTTCGATACGGTCATTCGCGTGATCAATCGGTTATGCGTACTGCACATTCTACACGATGTTCTAAACTAGTGGTAATAGGTCGGTTTAGATTTGATCATGGCTTTGCGAGTTTTATGTCGGAGAAGCTAGTTTATTCTAAGTCTTGCTCGTTACTTGAAGTTAAAGGTTGTCTAAAAAGGAGGTGCAATTAAGTAGAACTGCTCTACAGTCAGAGGCGATTAGATTAATGATTTAAATCATGTGCAAAATGATCTTTTCCGACACGATTGAGTGTTAGTCTTGACCATCGACATTTGTAGAAAGGACAACTGACGCAGGAAATAAATCAACATGAGTGAACTGAAATAGTGGGGCAGAGTCATGGTGTGTGTGCATTACTAGCCTTGAGCATCATTCGGGATTTTGGAACTCAGGGTTTTTGACTGCTATTTGCATTTTGAGCAATGGGGTGGTTGTTTTGAGATTGTGTTTTGTGCGGTGAATGTGTCTTTTTTTTTTTTTATCGGCGCAGACAGTCTCAGAGAACGTCTCCGAGATAATTTCCGCACGACAATAGCGCGGCGATTTCACGTCATGACGGGGAGCGTCGTGGGGGGGTTTGGGGCGACAGAAGCAGCCCGAAGTGGAAACATAATAACTCAAAATTTTTGGCATACTTCGGCACATTAGGCAGAAACTAATGAAGTGATTTGGCGCCGGCGGAAAGCGCGAGCCCGGCAAATTTTGCCTTATAGATAACATTTAGGCATCTTATTTGACATCATCATTTTTCCTTTTATTAGCGTCACAAGCTAATTGCACTACATAAAAATTGTTCATCTTTTAAAAATCGAAGGGCGACGATCCCCCCCTTAAAAAATCGAGGGAGGGGGGACACGTCCACCCCCGTCTCCCCGGGATCGCCGCGAATGCCCGCGACAGAAAAAAAAAATTATATCGGAGACGTCCTGGAGTATCCGAGTCGCGGGGACAAAGTGAGATACCACCTTTATGGTGGTATCTCAAGGTATTTGCCATGAGACTGATTTGAGACTGATTTGGGACGGGTTTGATACGGTTTTGATTTTTGTCGGGGAAAGATCTAGTGGTCGCACAGACGTCTTATGAATCTCCGCGACATCTCATGAGTCGAGGGAAAATAGATTGTGTTTCTTTTTTTCTGTCGTGGAGACGTCTCTGATGATACATAAAACAATTATCGGAGACGTCTCTAAGGCCCGTATTCTGTTACGTGGTTTAGAGTTGTACGGCAATTGACAATAGAATCGAACAATAGCACCGTACGAGAAAAAACTCCCAGCACGAAAAAAACCTCCCAAACGTGTACAACTTCTGTACAGCTGGAAGTTTCTCGTGCACTGAAATGCACAAGATAAAACCGGAAATCCATTGAAATAATGACGCAACAATGATTGTTTGTAGTCGCTTTATCCTTTGACTGCCGAGTGTTGTGCATTGTCGCTTGTCACGCATTTTTAAATATCACGTCTTATTCATTAACAATTCATTGGCCTGGGAAGGGAACAATTAACCAGGGAGGTGGAAAGGGAGTTTTATTCTTTTGAATTAATTTCCTAAATAGCTCCACGAATTTTTTCTTTCACAAATGTGAAGTGTCCATATTTGGCCAAAAGCAATGAAACGTTGAATTTGATTCCTATATCACGCTACATGCATGCGCAAAAGTCTCACGTTAGGTGCATGTGCACCAATCTTTTCCTTATTACTATTTTGTATGTTTGTTTTTGTTTTTGTTTTTGTTTTTTTTTTCTTATTTGGGAGGGGCAAAAGTTGTAATAATGGGAAGGGGTGAAATGTAAATTTTCCACTATTTAAATATTCAACTCTTTACAGAGCCAACATAAACAATAAAACGTCAATGTTCATTAACAATATCCACTCGGCGTCGAAATCCCTACATCTATCAAATAATTATAAATAATATGGACCTTTGAAGAATGGTGGAATTTGTTTCCATTCTTTTTGTGTGTATTTTTTTGTACATGTTGTATGTATGTATGCTCGCTATATTTGAAATAGAGCGGGAAATTCTTTTTTTTGTGAAGAAAAATGTAATCCATGCTTAACAAGGTATATTATCAAAGCACGGATTATCTTTTCTTTGAGAAGCTTAGCGGTTCCAGGTTATGGCTGACATGGCACAATGACAACGCACAAAGGTTTCAGATTCAGGGCGGAACCAATTGCCTGAATGAACTACTCGTTTAGTATTTTGAATCCAATTTGCATAACTGTTGTTGCTATCACTGACAAACACGTTTGAGTGTCTCACATAGCAACACACTAATATATGCAAAATAGGAAATCGAGTGGGCCTATTTTATGTCAAGTGCTATTAATAATTCAGGTACGTTCTTGAAAGAAAACTGTACATTTTCAGTTGAAAATGATAAGTGGTGGTTTTTCTCCTCTGTAGAAATTATGGAGTTATAGGTGGTATCTGACGTCCGGAGATGTCTCTGAGAGCTCGACACTCGGAGACGTCTCCGATAATTGTTTTATGTAATCATCAGAGACGTCTCCAATGGCGACAGAAAAAAACACCCACAGATTCGTAAGAATGGTTTAATTTCCCCCTCGACTCATGGTATATCGCGGCAGATTCATGAACGTCTGGCGACCACTTTTAGATCTTTCTCGACAAAAATTCAAAACCGTATCAATACACCGTCTCCAATTCAGTCTCAAAGTCAGTCTTCATGGAAATACCTTGATTATAGCCCGACAATAAAGGTGGTATCTTCACTTGTCCCCGTCGACTGGTCTCCAGGACGTCTCAGATAATAAATATGTATTTATTTCTCTGTCGCGAGCATCTCGCGCGATTCCCGGGGAGACGGGGGGGGGGGTGAGGTCCTCCCTCTGATTTTTTACGGGGGGATCGTCCCCCTTCGATTTTTAAAATAAGTGAATCATTTTTATGTAGTCGGGGATTGTAGCTTGTGAAGCTAATAAAGGAGGTAATACATGTATGTCAAATATTCAGATGGACTTAAAGTTATGTATATGTTTAGCGGCGATTTCGGCTCGCGTGTCGCTGCTCAGGAAGCAGTCATTTGTGTCATTAGTTGTTTTCTGCTATAATGTCGAGAGTATGGCAATTCGAGGTAATTAATGTTTTTTCACATTTAGGGTGTTTCTGGTCCCCCCCCTGGTCCGCCCTCCCGGTTCGTGACATGTAAATCGTCCGCCTTGGTTGTGGTTCGGGAATGAATCTCGAGACGTCTCTGAGAGGGTCTGCGACAAAAAATACATCCATAACAATTCAAAATCGCATTCTCAAATTAGTGATCAACTAGTTTTCATAATCCGTTTTTTTCCTAGTGTATGACAAGGTGACTTGCCAACCGATTAGTTTATTGTTGGTTTTTGTGCGTCGAGTTCGTTCTTGTCTACAAAATGTCAGGGTTCAAACTATACTAATTGTGTCGGAATGTCATTTTGATGATTGAACATGCAATTAGATCTGCATCGATTGGTGGAGAGTTCTATAATGCTACGCTCAATTATTAACAAAGTTTTAACAACATTAACTTCAGAATGTAACGAGAGAGAATACAGCCATGTAATGTAGCTTCACTCCGACATATAAACGCCAACGAAAAGCATAATCATAATTCTAAACCACCGTATCTACCCCTTGTGTTAAAATCTTTCGAGAAATGGCTGTTGTACTTTAAATGATGCCCGACTGACGGTGCGATCGGTGAAGGTCTGTACTTTTCGTACGGAATAGGACGCACGCTTCACTGGAGCCGCGTTCATATGAAGGCGTTGCAAAATTTCAGCCGTTGCATTTGTCCTCGTTCGAGTTACGCCGTGGCGCGTCTTTTACTGTATTTCTGTGTCGGCGACGCTAATCTACATCTTGCAAACGAATAAGCGGGCCTCTGTGTTGAGTGCTGTCAGAGGAAACATTCGGTTCTCGCGACTCAGAGGGTGACGCACCTATACGTCATAATTTCACATGAGGAGAAGGGAACAACATTATCACTTTTCCAGCCTTAGAGAATGTAACTTAATGTTTTCTTTCAATGACTACTGAATGTATTATGGACTGTGACATATAATATGGCCACTCGGATTTCCTTTTTGCATATATTAGTGTGTTGTTAGTCAGTGTTGAGACAAGGAACGTGTTTGTCATTGCATAGTCAACAACTAGTTATGCAAATTGGATTCAAATACTAGAGACAGGAGGATAGTTCATTTTCAGGCAGATCTGTGGGCGCCTTTGGATCAAGGAAACCTTTTGTCCGTTGGGGTCATGGGGGTGCTATGTCGCACCATAAAGCCTGGATCTGCTAAGCTTCTTCAGTAAAAGATATATCCGTGCTTTGATATATACGTTGTTATTAAGCATGGATTACATTGTTCGATCATCAAATAAAAGAATTCTTCCCGTCCATTTCAAATATAGCGAGCATACATACATATCGATATATGTCAAGAAATACCAGGCTGAAACAGTTATGTGAACGAAAGTTCATTCTACATTCGTCAACAGGTCATATTATTTTATTATTGATAGATGTAAGGGAGTTTGAGCCCTGAGTGATATTGTTAATTGGAACTTGACTGTTTATTGTTTATGGTAGACTCTGTAAAGAGTTGAATATTTAGGATAGTGGAGACAACATTTACATTTTAACGCCTGTCCCATTATTACAGCACTTTTTGCCCCTCCAAATAAGAAAAAAAACGGGGGGGGGGGAAACAAACTACAAAGTGAGGTGTAATTAAGGAAGATTGATGGCGCTGATCGGCACGCTAAGTGGAGAGCTTTGTCGCAAATGCATGAGAGGTGCATATGTCGAATCAAATCTTCAACTGTTCATTTGTTTTTCTTTTGGCCGGAATGTGGACACTCTCACATTTCGTGAAAGAAAATTCGTAGCGCTATTTAGGAGATTGAATTCAGAATAGGAATAAAACTCCCTTTCCACTCATCTGGTTAATTGTCCATCCAGGCACTGAATTTGTTAATGATAGGACGTGGATATTTAAAAATGCATGTGCAAGCGACATGCCAACACTCGCAGGTCAAAGGATAAAGCCGGCTAACAATAACATTCATTGTTGCGTCATAGTTCAATGGATTTCCGGTTCATCTTTGTGGCAATTTCAGGTGCATCGGAAATGTCCAGCTGTACGGAAGTTGTACACGTGTTGGGAGTTTATTTTTCGTGCTGGAGTTTTTTCTCGTGCGGTGCTATTGTTCGATTCGCATTGTCCCAATTGCCGTACAACTCTAAACACGGTAAAGAATACGGGGCAAAGCAGTTCTATACCAGCCAACATAACGAGTTATCATTTGTATCTTGATCATTGAGCATATATACTAGTTGTACTCGATAGGCCCTTTTGTCCCTACGACTGTGTTGAATGTGCTAGCTTAGTCTTATGCACTAATTGGAAAGTGCTGGCATATTGTAGCAGTGTGTTTCAACAAGGAAATCTTGGTTATTTCTCTGCGTTTTTGTGGTGCAGGGATCTGTTCAGCATTTCACTTCCATAGGTACGAAACCAAACAAGTTTGGGCATTTTTTAAGTAATCCTGGATTACTACATGGGGAGCCAATAACGGCCAAAATGGGGGGGGAGGTGGGCAGTTTGGGGCAGTTAGTGAGTAATCGACATGCTGGTGGTTTAGGTGGCTAAGATGGGTTTTAAAAAAGGCATGATGTCTTCAAGGATAAGACTGACCTGGAGAACTTCCTTGGCTACTTCTTTAGCAGCAGCATTCTCCGGCCTCAGACGGACCATACTGACATCTGGGCAGAGCTGCAAGGTCTTCTGCATTGAGTATAGTAGCTTCTTGTCTAGCATCTGTTGCTTCAGTTCTCAGTCAGTCGGGATTGGTTTGTCAATCTGGCTGTCCTGTACGTGAAAACAATAGCAACAAAAAAATAATAATATGAGGAAAAGATAAGTAAGTGTGTACAGTCTGTATCAAATAAAATGGTACAAGTGGAAACATTTTTTTTTTTAATTATAGTATGAGAGATTATTCATACCAGGTATTTGTTCGTATTTCTATGAACCAGGAGAATCAGACTTTCTTCAGGAATCTTCAAAAAATCTCATTTGATACTGTAGATTTTGAGATGTGACTAGTTTTCTATAATGAAGAAAACCGTCCGTGTAGGTTTCGAACATAAAGAGCCGAAATGACCGCAAAAGAACAAAAGGTTTGGGCAATTTCGATTATCTAGTCGTTCTTCAATATTTAGCATATTAGTTTCTACAAAAGCAAATTATACAAAATAAAGTAAGAAAACTGTTTTGCCTTTGATTTGATACCACATACACATATGTTTTTCTCCCAGTTGTACCATTTATTTTCAGACAGTCTGTATATACCCCTTAATATTTAATATTAAACTTAATATGTCCCTCTGATAAAAGTGATGTGAATGATGAGATTGGAATGTCTAGTTGGTATGGACAGGATATTGGTATACTTGTAGAATAAGCCTTAATTGCGATTTTGGCAGTGTTAGTTTTTATTTCACCTCTGTAAATTCTACCCCTGTAATAAACTCTTTAATTAGGTAGGATTAACTACAAGGATCATAAATACAAATCACCAGTTTATAAAATTCCACGATACACTTTATTGAGGCATGATCTGACACAATGCCTATCACAAGTAGGGGAGGATGAATGACCCAGTCTAGCCGTTGGGTTAATAAATGTTAGGAATATAATTCGTTTCATTTAATAGGTAACTAGCTAAAATTTAAATTAGACCTTATAAATCATTAAAGAAAAAAATATAGGATAAAATAAGTCTATGATAAATTTATAATATTTGGCTTTAAGGTACGTACATTTGTTTATGGAATACTTGTGGAAGTTTTAATATAATAACATTGAGGAACAATTGGGGAACAATTAGGGTTTTCAAAGACATTATGGTAGTTCAACGGGTCCCCATTTTTTTCTACCCGGCTAAGATTAAATTGTGTGTCTGAATATGGGAGGCTGTGGCATTAAAAGTATTTTGCTCTCAAATCACCACAGGCAGTCACATGGTATTTTTGATGCCGGTAGTTTATGGGGTTCGTTTGAATTGCTATAACCAGGATAAACTTTTTGAAATTCGGGATATGAATTAATGTAAAAATTTTATTCATGGATATTCAGGTTTCTAATAGTATTAAGAGTATAACGTTTGAAGGTCTTTATGCGGACTAGTTTGGATAATTGGCAATTGATGAATAGATATTCTTTTTAAACTCTGATTAATAAAGTGGTCACTAACGTTTAAATGCAACTTTAAAATTTTTCAGCTGGATCTTTTGGGGGTTGTTTAACATTGAACTTAATTAGGTATAGACATGTCGTTTTAGGCTGGGTGTTATCAGAACTATGGTCGTATGAAGTTAATATATTATAAGGGTTTGTGTGAGATAAAGCCACTGATACGGAGATCAGTGTGTATAGCTTTATAGAATGGGAGGTTGGTCCCATTGGAAGCTAGGTTATTTGTAGGTTGTGTTTGTGTAAAATGTTGGTTAGCATTTGAAATATTAATCACTTCATAATACCGTAGATATTTAAACTCTTTAGATAAGTTCATTTTATGCTCGCATATGGTTTATATATATATATATTTCACATATATGTATTTCATGCTATATATGTATGCTCTGCTGGCATACAGGATTTATATATGTATTTCATATCATATATGTATACTTGGTCAGCATACATGTTTTATATAATGCATTTCATACTATATACGTATGCTCTGCTGGCATATGTCTGCTAGTTTTTGTTGGCCGTGTTAATATTTACGAGTAAAGTGTCTGTGCGGTTATAGGTAGACATCGACTTCGGCATCGTTGAGGGAGGACTGGGACACCGGCTCCGGATCCATGTAAAAGTACATGTTGTCCTATAATTCTCACAGGCGAATACTTTACTAAAATTATTATTTAATCCATGCTTGTACATATTGTAAATATTTTCCATATTAAAAAAAAAGGAACAATCTTTCTTTGCTTATTTCCACGTTTAACAGTGGAAATGTTAATTGTGACAAATAACAAAATTCGGTTTTATTTCTGGATATTTTTGATAATTGGTAGGTTAGGGTGATGTTTATCACAAGTAGGGGAGGATGGAGGTTGCCCTCTACTGGAGTTGGGGGATGCATGGAATTTTGCATTACATTTTAGTGGATGTTTAAGATTAATTGAGGTTTGGTCCGGGCAGGATTATAATGATCTTTTTGGTATCATGATCATAAAGCATGCCGTGTATAAATGTTCATATGTAAATCCAGGCAGGGTTATAATGTTTTTGGTATTATGGTGTGTACTAGATAAAATGTAAATATTTTTGAGAGTTGTAGTCATAGTGGCTGTCAGGTATGCGTTTTTGGCTGTGTAGGCGGCCTTCGTCCACTCTACTAGGGCGGATGGATGTTGTCATGGGAGGCCTTTAAAGGCCAACGCTTATCTTCTTTTGAGGAGGGGGCGGGGGCCGTCCTGCACTGCCATATTGATACAATGGGTCATGGATTGGAAATAGTAGTTATTTGAAGTTTGGGGAGGTATTTAGTCTTCATTTTGATAATTGGATTGTTGATATTTACATTTGGAAAGAATGAGAGGAAAAGCAAACTAGTTTTTGAAACGTTAGTAAAAAAAAAAAATACTACTGATATTAATTTTCTTTTGCGATCTCCAGGCGAAAGACCGCTTTAGTAGGGGAGATTGTAGTGGTACGGTCTATTGACCGTTTTCCCAGTTAAATAATTATAATATAAGTCAATATTAAAGAGGGCGCTGGGCCACTAATTGTCATTGAAATGACAGAGTTTAGAAGGTTTTTATAGGTTTATCTATTTAAGTTCGTTCACATTAAATTAAGGGATCTTATTATGTATGCACTGTAATTGTATTGGGTCGGGGATTGTATTAAGCTATTTGGAGACGGTCCCTACTTGAGCGGTAGTCGGCATTCATGACATTCGTACAGGTGCTATGTCGGTTAAATGTATTTCCGTTAACAATAGTAATAGCATCCTGTCCTATTCATAGCTTTTCCGGGTGGAAGGTTTTGGTTAATATTTAATTAGCGTACCCTAACATATTTCTGGTCATGTTAGACACGCCTACTTTTGGAACCTAAAAGCACGTGCTCTATTGTTTATTGTGCAATGGACTAGAAAAGGAAAAGGGTGAGCGGTGCTTTTATTGGTTAGTTTGTTATACAGGAGGCGGGGCTTGTTAGACTTGATTCCCTTAACCATTAGCAAAATTGATATATAGGCGAAGCTCATGTGTGGCTCGAGAGCCATTTTATGTTAGGAGCCATTTTATGTTCGCAGCCATTTTGTGTTAGAGTCTTTTTATGTTCGAGCTTACGTTGGCCATGTTGAGTTAGCCATTTTTGTTGCGGATCGAAGCATGGTTTTTCGCGTCTTTATAAGCCCAGCCTCTGAAACTGTTTATACTTAATTAATGCACCTTTACCGCTTTGTTTGTGACTGTACGTGGACTTCGTCATTTTATTTCTTCGTTCTACATTTAATAAATACCAAACCGAACTTTACTTCAATGTGTTAGCCGCCATTTTATTTCCTGAGTCCTATAAGTTGAACTATAATTTCGCCACCTACTTGGAGACTATAGTCAGGGAGAACTTACTCTGAGACGGTCCTCTTACACTAGTATGCTGGCATTGAATTAAATTAGCGAACTGCTGCGCTATGAAATTACCCTAGGAGCCAAGGGCCTTTAATCAGAATTTTTGCTGGGGAAGGTTTGAAGGTCCTATCTAGGGTAAAATTTGGCGCTGATTCCAAAAATGTGAGTCTTAAGGGCCTGTCCCACAGAGGGCGATCGTTGTGGTGACAACCTGCGAACTACTTTTTAGTACCCATCGCCACCATGCACAGGTCCGATCGCTTTTAAGATCGTGAATTATCGCGTCTGTCGCCAACAAATACGTAACAAAATTCTGATTTACTTCAATAGAACTATACATTTGCCTATCATTGCTATTCGACCTCGAATCGCCCCAAACCGAAATTTACACCGAAATTTTTGCCCTATCATTCGCCTATTTACCCCCCCCTC
>CALNVZ010000641.1:6787228-6828843 GCA_940671915.1 Paracentrotus lividus | reverse complement strand
AATCTGGATATCTACATTCTAAGGTAGTCTGTTGAGAAGAGCATGATAAGATATTCCTTAGACATTTCTTACAGAATATATGTGAACATGACAACTGTTTGGGATCACTAATTTGTTCCCAACACACGGGACATTGACCAATGCTTGGATCATTGTACACTGACGCCATAGCGACATTCGTACCGATGATACCTTCTAATTCTTACATATAATTCACAAATAAAGAAATACAACAAAGAAAGGTGTAACTTTCATAAAATTGTAATATCTAACTAGACCAAAGGTGCAACATGGAATATTATGATATACATATTCGATGCAATTCATAAAATTCAATTCTAAGAAATTTCTAATAAAATTTGTAGGAAGACATGAGATGTTACTTTGTCATTATTTGCCCAGTCCCCGATACATTCGTGAATTCGAAGCAGTACGTCTGAACAGGATACAGGAATCTCGTTCTAATCCATACTCCTACTGACAGACGTAGATACTTTGGTGCTGAAATTAAATAGAAAGAAAATGTTTTGAAGAATGACGTTTCAGTAAAAATAATAATGATAATAATAATACATGGGATTTTTATAGCGCCATTTTCCATTTAAATAAAATGCTCAAGGCGCTTTTACAAAGTAATACAAAGAATAATACACAAGGATGAATGTCTGTCTTCAAGAAAAAAACACAAGTGAACAGATAAGACTTATTTTCGTCTTGAACGTTTCCAATAAAGATGAATCTTTCAGCACCTGTGGAAGTGTATTCCACAGGGCTGGACCGGCATGAGCAAAAGCTCGCTCCCCCCATGATTTTTTTTTACAAGGGAATTTTCAAAAGACCAGAGGAAGACGATCGTAGGGTTCGTGTGGGTTGGTATTTAATTAATAAAGATCTATTGTACTCTGGGGCTGTTTCATTGATGATATGGTAGACCAAAAGTAGTATTTTGAAATTGATACGTTCTTTTACGGGCAACCAGTGGAGATTTTGCAAAATTGGTGTGATATGACTTCGTCTGCTTGTCAACGAAACAATACGCGCTGCTGCATTTTGGAGCTTTTGCAATCTCGAAATATGTACGTTTGGTCAGTTATAAAGTAATCCGTTTTCAAAATCGAGGCGAGAAGAAATGAGTGAATGAATAAGTTTCTCTGTTGCAGAACGGCAGCCGAGAACGGGTAAGATATTTCCGGATAAAGCCAATATTGCGCAATTGATAGCGAACTGATTTGCAGATACTAGTGATTTGGTTTGACATAGACATTTGGGAATCTAATACGACGCCAAGATTGCGACATGAAGACGACAAGGGTACATCATTCCTGAAATAGTAATGGAGTTGACATTTAACTTACTCAAATTTGATTTCGAACCAAAAGCAAAAACTCGCATTTACTATGGTTTAACAAAAATGAATTTAAATTCATCCAGTCATTAACTTCCGAGATGCAGTTTTCCAATTTGCGCAGTGTTTGAGTAGCTTGATGTGGAAGAAAGGAAACAAAAAATCTGAATGTCATCTGCATATAGATGATAAAGAACAGAATGACGTTGAAAAATAGTACGAAGGCCGGTAAGATAAATAGAAAACAAGGTGGGCCTGCCGACAGAGCCTTGGGGGACCACATGCAAGTAATCTACAGGAAGATGTTAGACCATTCAACAGACTGTGAATGGCTTGAAAGATAAGATTCAAACCATTTCAGAGCCTGACCCTGAATACCTAGACTCGCTAGATTATTGACAAATATTTTGTGGTCGACAGTGTCGAAGGCCGAAGACATATTTAAGAGTACCATAGCCGTGACAGATCCAGAATCCATTTATCGTAATATAAAACTTGAAACATTAATGAGTAGTGTCTCTACACTATGGTGTGGGCGGTATGCTGACTGTAAAGGATCAACTAAATTATGTTCAAGTAAATAATCTGTTAATCTAGAAAAAAACAACTCTCTCCAAAATCTTGAACAGGAATGAAAGATTACAAATAAAAAAAAAAAAATTCTTTAGGCATTCACGATCCAAAGAGGGTTTCTTTAGCAGTGGGCGAATGAGACCCGTCTTTAGAACTGAAGGCACAGTGGCTTCATCTATGCTAAGATTTACAATTCTCGAGATAATTGGTGCAAATGTGTGTGCACAATCTTTCAAGAGAATGGTAGGGACTGGGTCTAATGGACAAAATTTGGGAGGTAATCTACGAAGAAGGGAAAGAATTTCATCCGAAGTAGAATATCGGAAGGTTTCTAAGGTTGTACAACATTTGGATTAAGACCATCTCTTATCTTTTTAACCTTTGATTGAAAGAATTCAACAAATGATTCTGCCATATGATGGAATTACCATCGACATGTGTAGGTAATGGTAAAGGCGGTTTGCGATTCAGTAGTCTGTTGGCGACATTGTAGAGCTTCTTCTGATCAGATCCACGATCTTCGATGAGTCTCGTGTGGTATGCTCGTTTTGCACTGGACAATGCTGGACACAAGGTAGTTGACACGGTCTCTCTGAGTACAAAACAGCTCTCGGTCCATATGACGCTTTCCGTTCACGCGCCATTTTCTCTCAAGTCTTCGTCGCTCCTTCTTGGCTCTACGAATGTCGATGTTATACCAAGGACTATCCTGATGGGACCTTACTTTACGGGTCTTGGCTGGTGCGTGAGAGTCAAGTAGCCTGCCGAGTTCTTCGTTGTAGCGGATGACAGCTTCATCGACGCTCTCAGCTGGTGAAGTCATAATGCTACTGCTGGAGATATCGTTGGCAAAATCAGTCCTGTTGATCCCCTTGATGTTGCGAGATGAGAAGGTAACGTCTTTCCGCTTGGGCTTGTCGAAACGAAGCGAGCAGATTACAACAGAATGGTCAGAGATTTGACACGTGGGTGAGAATAATGCAGTTTATCTGAGTTGCGAACTAGAACAACGTCTAGAAGATGACCATGATCGTGCGTAGGGGTGGTGACCAACTGGCAAAGTCCATGGCTGTTGACAAGATCATCGAACCTTTGGGTATATTGGGATAACATATTATCTAAGTGTATATTAAAATCTCCTGTAATAACAAGAGGAGATAGTTTGAACAATTTGTCATCTAACAGGTCTGAAAATTCATTAATGAACAGTGAAAAAGATTGATACCCTGGAGGTCTATAAATGACTATGACCTCAAAACTTGACGTGCCGTTAGAAACTACGGCTGACATAGATTCAAAGCTTGTATAGTTAGATAATTGTTTAATAATTACAGATAGACTAATCCTATACAAGAACCCTACACCACCTCCACGCCCGGAGGCCCTAGGGTGGTGCGTAAATACAAAACCAGGTGGAGTAAGGTCTGTGATGACAGCATCATCTAAAGGAGACAACCACGTCTCGGTAACAGCAACTACAGTCTGTGTCAAAAAAATGGTACAGTCGGGGAAAAAATCATTTAGGTGTGAAATCTTTTCATATAATGTGTGTTTGTGGTACCAAATTAAAGCCAAAAGATTTTTCTTGCTGATGCGCTTTGTCCTGTATAATTTGCTTTCGTAAAACAAAAGTTATGCTAAGTTTTGTGCGACGAGGAACAAATCGAAATTACGCACTTCTATTGTTCAGGAGCGCTGAATTCACGGTCATTATGCGAAATCGTACACAAAGGCATGGGACGGCGTGCAAAAAATGGATTTTTCTTGATTGTAGAAAATTAGTCATATCTCAAAAAATACTGCAACAAATGTGATGAAAAAAATTGCAGAAGAAAGAGTGATATTCCTGCCTTATGGAAATAACAAACAATACCACGTTGATATTAACCTTCACACTATAAAAAAATGTTTTACAACTGTACCATTTTATTTGACACAGACTGTATATCAAATTCATTATCAGTTACAAAATCTTGAAAGATGGTTGATTTATTGCGAAGAGAACGTGCGTTGATTGTACCTAATTTAAGAAAATCTCTGAATCTGTCATGACCACCCCTTTTGCCCCGATGTGTCTTCGGCCCTCGACAAATTCCACGTTACTCACGTTACACTTTTTAGGTGCCTCTGCATGTTGTAAGTGTCATAGTTTTTGTTTTGAAAGGTTTGACAGTCTTTCTGTTCTACACTAGATGCCCAAGTCTTTGGTCTATCTTGCAACATTAATAGAATTTTCCTACATACATCTGTTCAGAAAATAATGATGAAAAACTTTCGTTACTCACGTTAACTTTCGTTACTCACGTTACATTTTTTAGTCCTACAAAATGTAACGTGAGTAACGAAAGTTTTTCATCATTATTTTCTGAACAGATGTATGTAGGAAAATTATATTAATGTTGCAAGATAGACCAAAGACTTGGGCATCTAGTGTAGAACAGAAAGGCTGTCGAACCTTTCAAAACAAAAACTATGACACTTACAACATGCAAAGGCACCTAAAAAGTGTAACGTGAGTAACGTGGAATTGCCCCTAGGGTCATAATCCTCTTCCATGCCACATCGTTTTCCTCACGCCATTTTTCAGATTTATTGCAAGAATTGAAAGAGTGAAGAAATTCACTTGTATATTGAATCCTATGAATAAGATCAGGCGTAGAGGAAGAATCTTCACTAGATGGTCCTGGATTTGGATTAACATCCCCACAGATAAGTAATTGGACTTGGTGGCTTGATACAGAATTGGTATAGTACAGTACAGGGCTCCAGACATACTTTCCCTTCAATTGTACAGAAGAATGAACATAGTTAAGTTGAGAGTAGCTTGATGTCATACAACAATAAGTATGTGATGGCTGGTTGCTGCTACATAAAAGAAGCACACCAAATACAAAGAGATTCAATTTCAATGATATCATTGTGACAGTGAGAGTGCATGAGCACACATTAATGCTGAAGTCACACGGACACTTACGTATAGATACGTTTGTGTTGTTTTAATCTTATTTCATCTTCTATTTTATCATTTCTTATGTATTTCTTTGTTTTACTGGATGAACGAAATTATCAATATTTCCACTGCTGACTATGACGGGTAGGCATCCTTTGGGATCCGCAGAAAAGAAAATATTTTTTTGGACGCAACCGGACGTAACTCAACGTAAGTGTCTGTGTGACTGTAGCATTAAGTACAGTGTAATGAATAAGCCAGACAAAATGGCTGTACATACAAAATTGCATGCAGTATAGCAGATTGAAAATACTTACTCTAAATACATAAATACACAGGAAAAATCCTCCAAATTCGTCCTACTAGTTCTTGAAGACAGACATTCATGGATAAACAACAAATCACAGGCAATGAAAATCAGAAATAGTAGAAATACAACACAAATCAAGAGCTCTGTCGGCGGGCAGCCACCTGGCGCGCGCGCAGACAAAAAAAAAATGAAATAAATAAATAAATAAATAAAATAAATAAATAAATAAATCTTACTAGACTCCAGAATAATAAAATCTAACTTGTTCAGACATAGGCCTGCTGAATTCGCTGGAATATGTCATCCTTTGTCATAATCCTTTGAAGTAGTGATGTCGTTCATCTCGCAAGATGTAGCTTATATGTAGTGTTAATACCAGCATGTTCAAATACAACATTGTAAATGATATCATATTGTTTATTGATAGTAATGAATTAGTAGATTTATATCTTACTTATTCATTCGTTCTTTTGTTATTCTTTTCAGTTGACACTCCTTACAGCAATTAAATGCTAAACCCCAAACGCTAAAAAGCGAAGCTTTTAACTTTACCTCTTTCACTATTTTTTTGTTCTATTTTACCTCTTACGCGGCCTTTATCGCATTTCAAATATTTACGTGTATACAAAATGTTGTCAAAACATTGAAGTATTTTAAGAAATGTCTTTTGATTCTTTTGTTAATGGGTAACTAATTCACACGTAACAATTAATGCAATTGTTTTTTTCATATATCATGTATATTTAGTAATAAATGTGCATAGCCAAACGATATAAAATATAATAATCGAAATCCCTTTCTTTGATATATTGTATCTACTTTCATGCCCCTAGCATCAATTTCAAATTGTTTTATAGGACCTAAATAAAATAGGCCTATTATTCGACTACGAATTTTTTATTTAATTTACAATAAATCTTGTTCATATATCCATATCATGATTATGGTCGAGTAGCATGTTTTTAATATTTTGTTAAGTTTCATTCTTTTCCATCAGCTTATTAGAAATGACGATAGGACTCTCTAATACGCGGAAATTTGACATTAAAACTGATTAAATCGTATTATCTTTTTATACGATTAAATATAAAGAATAAGATTATATGCCAGTTTGAAATTCTGAATTCCAATCGTTTAAAACTTAAGCTAATACCGAATGAGTAAAGAAAATAAAAACAAACAGCTGGAAATTGTCATAAAAAAAGGAAATCAATTTATGAACTCCAAATTGTTATACAAATTCTGAAAGAGTAGCGTCTCACGCATCTTCCAGTACCATTTTTGTGTGGTACGTCTTTACGCTTTGATGAACACGGCACATTGTTTGCGAACATGTCAAATTCTAATTGCGCCAAAGAGGGGGTACAATCAAGACAACAAAAGCTAACAAAAAAGCAACCTCATCCTAAATGAAAAAGCATAACTGTTTTGACGATATTCTTTTAGTCAAATAATTTGGCAAGGTTGTTGTTACATTTATCAACTAGATTCTGTGAAAAAATAGATTGATTCATCTAGTAATCCACGAGTGAGCACATATCAAAAAGTGAATGGTCACTTACGGACTTAAAAGGGCCTCTTAAAGGGGAAGTTCACCCTGGAATTTTATTGGTCTTAAAAAATGAAGAAAAATAAAATAAAAATATTAGTGAAAGTTTGAAGAAAATCGACCAAAAAATAGCGAAGTTATGAATATTTAAAGTTTTGATTGTGTGACGTCACGTGCGAGCAGCTCTCCCATTGGTTGTGTATGTAAATTCCATAAATTTGTCTTTTTGTCATGGTTCTTGATAAAGGAATGGGTCAATTTGATATAGTCATGTATATGAACATATGTGTGATGGTATATCGACCGCACAGGTGACATAATTAATTTCTTTTGAAAAAAAATGACATTTTATGGAATTTACACTACATAACACATAGGAGATGTGACGTCACATAATCCAAACTTTGAATATTCATAACTTCATAATTTATTGGTCGATTTTCTCCAAACCTTCACTCATATTTTTCTTTTATTTTTCTTCATTTTTTAAGACCAATAAAATTCCAGGGTGAATTTCCCCTTTAATACTTTTGAAAAGTGATTATTTTGTCTTTAACGTGTGCTCACTCATGCTTGACTCTAAAGACTCTTCCATTTCCATATGATATCAAACAGAACAACAACAAAACTAGTTTAATAAATAGATCAACTTAAGAACATTTTGTCTTTATTTCAATGTTTTATATTTTGTTTATGTCCACTACGTCCAATGCCATTTCGTCCAATGACCATGTCGTCTAAAGCCATTCGGTCTAATATAGTTCCGTTCAATAACTAGTTGGGCCAAAAGCCAATTATTCGTCTAAGAGCCACTTCGTCTAATAATCACTTCATCCAATAGCCACTTGGGCAAATAACGACTTCGTCTAGGAGCCACTTCGTCCAATACCCATTTGGTCCGATTCTCACTTGGTCCAATTATACCCATTAGGTCTAAGGTGTAGACATCTATGCAATCGCGCGGTAATAACAGGGCGCATGCCCCTCGCTTCATACCTCTCATAAACTTTCATCCCCTTTCTGAGCACTGTTGACTTTTCCAATAACAGATATAGGCCTACAATGTACCATAACTGTATATTCAGATCTCAAAATTGAAATTTGATTCCATTTATTTTCACAGTCGAAGACAATAGAAAGTATAAAAACAAAAGAATACAATTTAGGAATTCACGAAAAACTCAATTAAAAAAAAAAATCACAATATTGTTATTATACTCAGCAACTTTTAACATGAAATTGGGCTTCATAGCAATTTTTAAAACAAAATATTGATAGATTTGTAAAAATAGACCCTTAATTTGCATAAATATTTAAAATTAATTGTTGTCTCAAAATACAAACAAATATATAGCACAGGTTTATACACTGTTCGTCATAAAGGTGGAATATTTTTTTCTGGCTCATGCGACATCATGTTGCTCCGTTATTTATTTCTTGAATGTGTTTGTCACCGCTTTCACTTTCTGGGATCCTGGGTATATCTTGGACGTTCCCTCAACCCTTCCCGGGGATTTTTCTCCAAAAAAGTTTGTCACCCCCAGAAGATGGCCATGTTTGTAATTTTTTCGTATTTTTTGGGCCCTTTTTTGTTCACGCGGTCCACCATGGCCCCCTCAGTCCTACCCCAAGGAAACACGTCTGAGGGGGGATTTGTTATTGTTCTTTAAATTAAATCTAAATTTATTTAGAATGGGGTTCAACATTCATTTTATTCATTTTTACACCATGGAAATTTTTATCGTCCCTAAATTGTATTGTAAAATCTCAACCAAACATAAATCAAAATCAAAATATTATCAATAATGACTATTTACTGCCTTGTCATCAAGGCTAAACAAAATTTAAGGGGAAAATGATGATGTTTAAGGGTTAAAGGTGGTTTTTTATTTCTTTTGTTTTTAGCATAAAGATGGAATAAATTTTACTTCAACCCCTCCCCTATGCAAGAGACCTTAGCCTGTCCCCAGAAATACAGATTTAACTTAAAGAACAATATAAAACAGTACACCTCAGTCGTGTTTCCTGGGGGTAGGACTGAGGGGGGGGGGGCTTGATCGGCCGGGAAAACAAAAAGGGGCCCCAAAATGAGAAAAAATGACAAAAATGGGCATCATGGGGTGTTGTCAAAATTTTTTGGGAAAAAGGTCAACGTGAAGGATTTGGAGAATGTCCAAGATATAGCCAGGGTCCCAAAAAGTAAAAGCAGGGACAAACATATTCAAGAAATTAAAGTCAGAGCAAAATCATGTCGCTATAGCGGCAATAAAATATTCCACCTTCATGACGGACAGTGTATGTGCCTCGACATCCATGCGCAATTTTACATTGATCGGACCATTATTGGTTTAGAAATGATATTTTTTTCAATAATTGAATAAATTAGTGTAAAATCATGTTCATGGGCGTGTTCTGGTGGGGGGGGGCTTTACGGGCCCGCCCCCCCCCCCGGGTAGTCGCCCAAAAGGGCGCCAAAATGGGCTCAAAGGGGCGCCAAATTAAGCAAAATAAAAAAAAAAAAAACCAGAAAAATATAACGTGATTTGAGCCGATTGACGTTTTAAACCTACCCTACAGCTGTTATATGACCGTACGGTTGGCCGAAAGACGAAAAAAAAATTCAACACCTACCCCCCTCACCCGCTTATTGCTCAGTCAGCCTGACGTGAAAAAATTGAGTGTACCTTTTGGCTCACCCGGTGTAATGGGGAAAAAATAGGATGTACCTTTCTGGATCCACCACTGGGGGGGGGGCGCCAAAATCAAAATCAGATCGGGCCCCCCGGCCGGGGTGCCAAATCCTGGATACGCGCCTGATGTTTTTTGCACTTTTTGCATATTTTGGACTAATTTTTGAATTCCAAGGAGACTTGGTGGGAAATTCGTAAAGTAGGGTACATGCAGGTAATATGGGCCCCCTAAGCTCATTTTCCTAATTTGCATAAAATTACAAATTGACACACGGTCTAATCTTTGTTTATATGAATCAATAACTCCTGCTCTAACTTTTATTGTGAAGAAAAACAGTGATCCAAAACATAGCTGGCATCAGGTGTACCCAAACTTTTGGAGGGCAGTGTATTTTGTAGGCCAGATGAGGGCCCTTTACATGGCCGAAAGCTCGCATTAAGAGGGAAAAGGGAGAGCTACGTCTCGATTCATTTGTCTTTATTTCTTTCGTATATATACACTGCCCTCCAAAAGTTTGGGTACACCTGATGCCAGCTATTATATATGTTTTGGATCATTTCAAGGCATTTTATGTCCAGTATCTTAGTCCAAATGATGTTTAAGTACTAAACATACATTGTGCAAAGAATATACTTCACAATAATTTTTTATCAAAGAAAGAATCCTTGGAATTCAGAAATTATAACCAAAATATGCAAAAAGGGCAAAAACAGGTTTTTGTACTAATTTATTGGATTATTGAATAAATAGCATATCTCCGTCAATAATAATCCAATCAATGTGAAATTTTGTATGGACGTTTAGGCACATGTTAGATATAGTACTGAATTGTTTGTTTGTATTCTGAAGTATAAATCTATTAATTATTAATATTTATGCAAATTAAGGGTCTATTTTCAAATATTTATCAATATTTTGTTTTTAAAATTGCTATGAAGCCCAATTTCTTGTAAAAAGTTGCTGAGTATAATAGTCAACAACATTGTGATTAAAAAATTGGAGTCTTGGGTGAATTCCTTTGTATTTCTTTTGTTTTAATACTTTCTATTGTCTTCGATTGTTTTTTGCGACGGGGAACAAATCGAAATTGAGCACTTCATGGCCATTAAGCGAAACCGATACACAAATGCATGGAACGGCGTGCGAAAAATATGAAAAATTGATTTTTGTTGATCGTAGAAAACTAGTCATATTTCAAAAATTACAGCACCAAATGTGATGAAAAAAGGTGCAGGTGAAAGTATGATATTCCTGCTTTATGAAAATACCAAACAATAGCAGGCAGTGATTAATCTTCATACTATAGAAAATGTTTTCCACTTGTACCATTTTATTTGATACAGATAATGTATAATATATACATTTATTACGGTCGATTCCAGCGAAAAGTGCTCACGGCATTAATTTTTTTATCATGTTCAAGCCAATAAAATCCCCAAAATTGTAGGAATCTCAATGTTGTGTTTTATGTATCCGCACCGGTGAACTTATTCGTGCCGCATTTGTTCCAACTTCATTTGAAGTGATTTTTTTTTTTACAATTTAAAAACATGCCATTTTTGGCCTTTTTTGGAAGAAAAAAAAAAACAAAAAAAGTTTTTCGCGACCAAACTTTTTTAAAGAAAATCATCAAATAATTTACATTCAAGTTTTACTTTAAGATGGCACACATCTCAGGAGAAATGCAACAAATTTGAATAATATAGAGCAATCCCAGCAATCTCTGATTTTTTTTTTCGAGTGGTAAATTTTAATGTTACCTACGAATACAGCATTTATAAAGTTTATAAACCTTACTAGATATTTTATAACGAAGTAAGGCTGCCAATTGCCGTGCAGAAGCACTATCGACATGCATTGTTCCCAATGACATTGCTTTCTTTGTTAATCTGGCAGAATAGGTCAAAGGTCCAAAATTTTCGTGTGGTCAAAAATTGAGTTACCACTGCCATTTCCATACAAAATAAGAATAGTGACAAACCTTGTGGGAAAAATTGAAAAATGATGTTTCGCTCTCGTGTGCAAATTTTTATAATTCTTGAACAATGTGTTTTGAGATATTGCCCTTAACATGCTAAAAGTATGTCGTATTCGTAGGTACCATATCAATTGTACTCCACGTGAAATGTAAATCTAACGTATGACATTAAATCTTAACATAAAGACGCGTCCATTATTTGAGGAGGGGAACGCAAACATTACATTCATGAGTTTAGTGGAAAAACATGCATCTGAGCGGCGCAGAAAATTATTCGGCTCTACATTAATGTTAACAAAACCCCGCTAACGGCGGGAAGCGACCGATTGACAACTGCATGCAATTATTACTAGCGTACAAAAACTCGCCTAAGACAACTTCCCTGTCGGTAAAATGGTATTATCAGTCGATCCGTTCGAGGAAATTCGTCATGGACATGAAATAAATAATTGAACTTATCATAGTTTTCGTAGGTAGATGCTTCAGACCAGATTGGGGAAAAGACATTTTGCAAGCCTATAACACCATTGTGCTAAAGATGTAATCAGAATCTTTATTTCACATAGATTGATGTTCCTAACGATTATTGATATAAATAGTGATCTTGTCACATCTTGCGAAGACGCCGTCCACATGCGATATGCATGTGATATGTGGAAATATTGACCCATCGAGTAAAGATTCGTTTGTGATAATGTTCAAAGTGACAGGACTTTTTTTAACCAATCGAAATGAATGTACCATATGGAAAGCTGAGAATTCAAGCTTTTAAAAACTGCTTGATCATTAAGGTGTAATATAATTATGCGTAATCGAGGAAGATGACTATACAGCGTATGAGCTATTTTGAGAAGCAAAATTGGCCATATTGTACAGGAATTTGATTCTTACTAGGATTTCGAATTGACTCAAGTGACAGGACTTTTTTTCCCTTTGCAATAAGTTATTCCTATTTTTGAAAATTCAGACTCTTAGCGTACTTATTCAAGTTGATCATTTCTTGAAAAGGTAGTTGCTCGCAATAATCAAGAAAACAAAGTGAAAAAACTGTTGAAAATCTTACAAAAAGTCTATGGCCGCGTTCGCTTTGCGTAGAGTGATAGCGCCCTCTTCCCCTTAAGTTTACAACTAGAATTGATATGATTTGGCATTCCATATATTACCTACGAATACAAGTATGCAAATCGTGTTTCTGGCATATATTTTAGTCATTTGTCTTTTGACTACAATTAAAAACTTTTGTTACATGAATAGGATATTGTGTGACAATTTTCCTGTTTAGAATATTATATTTTTATTATGTTATTACTACTTCCTTATTAATTTAAAATTATTTGTATTTTTATTTCATTTGTCAGAGGTAATCTTCCTCTGAAACAATGTTATCATCAACTTTAGTATATTTCTTAGCGCTTAAATGGAGACACTCTTTCAAATTTAATTGACAAAAGAATTATAGCTTTATTGTATGGGTGATTATCAAATTTGTAGTAAAGTGCCCCAAAATAAGGTATAAATATAACTCATTACATTGTTTGGGATTAACAAATCTTTTTTCCAATTTCATTCAAGGCACGTTTGCCGATTGAATCATTTTGTACATAATATATTTGAATTAATCCTCTTTAATTTTATTTCAAAGTACAAAATAAATAATATTTATTTCTATCGATTTTCATTACTTATAAAATGAAAACAAAACTAAATTTTGATTTTATATGACTTATCTTTTTTCATTTATGTTCTTTATTAATGAATTGCATTCGACACAAAGCAAAATTGCCTCATTCTTTTTTTACCTTTCATTTCCAGCTTGGGATTTTATGCATATTTACTCTGACTCATAAGTTCATAAGTTATCGAAACCAAGTTGATTAAAGTAAAGTTAACTTTATTTTGATGATATCTCAGGAAAATAAAAATGATGTAAAAGTGACAGATGAAGACGTATATCATCGTACTACCACAATAATTATTCAGTTTAGCAGATTGAACTACAATTTGGTTGGGATATTCAGCCTGAAACCCCAAACGAACAAAACATTATTATTGTTTTAATCGGTTTTATGCTTGTTATTAAACACAATATTGAGAATAATAAATAAGGCAAACTATTACCAAAATATTTTAGTTAAAAAATATAAACATGCAATAATTAGGGCTCATTTTTAGTTAAAATTTAGTGTTTCCCTATTATTCCGCAGTATCTTCCCATATTTAGCTGGGAAAGATATTTTTCACAAGAAACAGGTACTTTGATACCCCTGCATGATCATTATTTCCGTTTGATTCAAACAAAGTAGTTTAAAATATACATAGTACTCAAATGTTTCTAACCCTTCTATAAACAAAATTAATTAGCGGATTCCCAATTTCGGAGGGTCTTATGATGAGTCATTCCTTTTTCTTTCAGTGAGATATTACATAATTTATCTTAATTAGCGTCGTGAAGATTAAACAATACAATGTGACGCAAGACCATGTGTTTTTAAAGCAGATTGTTTTAAAATTATAACTTGAATGAAGGGCAAGTCCACGTTATTTGTTCCCAAGGTGGTGATTTTTCGACATTTTGACCATTTTTGTGTCAAGTGTGTCAGTGGGTTTGTAAAGGTATACATAATGTGTCATCACCATAAAGGGTATGAAATGAACTTCGTGCAAATGAGGTCAAAACGTCATTTCAAGGTCATATGACGTCACAAGGCTCATTAATATTCATGAAAAAATAAATAAATTGCTTTAAAATGCTATTTTCAACCATTTAAAAAAGAGTTTTGTCATAAAAGTACAACCAAAAAGTATGTATTTTGTGTTTCTATTTTCTTGGCTAACCCTGGTGAAAATATCTCGAGCCTAGCACATAGGCCTTTTTAGACTTAAAATAGTCAGGTCTCAGAAATGGTCTCATAAAAGTTACTGAGCTGATGTAAAATCTTGCCTTTTTATTACTCACCCTCCCACCTTTAGAGATTTAAGAAATTAATATTTTTTTACATTTGTGTTTTTTTTTTTATATATTTCTTTTGTTTTATCAGAAAGATTTTTTAACAAAAGATTTTGCTACGCCTTGGCTACACCAACTGTTTAATGAAAAATATTACAGGGAATAATTGTCCCGTCTGTTACCTTTCCCCTGTGTTACCTGACATATTGTTTAAAACTTGACCTTGCCAGAAAGCTCAAAGTTGTAAAATATGTCCTTACAATGTTTATTACATGTTTAAGAGGATAAGACTATGCAAGTTTAGATCTACTTTTTAAATTCAGAGTTATATGTGAACAAAGTCAAAATTTGAAAACACCATTTCTTCTGGTCCCGTTTGTTACCGACGAATGAATGATCATAAATTAATTATGAATTGAGTCATTTTTAACTATTTTTTATGTTTTTGTTGAAGATTCTTAGTACCTTCAAGAATATACCTAAGGATTGAGATTTCATTTAAGATTGTTAAAACAAGCCCTATTTTTGGCTCTGAATGTCCCGTTTGTTACCGCGCAAAATAGCTTGGACTTGCCCTGAAACATGGCAATTATTATGAAAGGCAGAGCACAAGCACTGCTTTTACCCATTTTAACCATTGTTAGAATCTCATTGATAGAATGTAATAACATATTTAAAAGGAAATTGAATATTAGACGGCAAAATCCTCACTGTATCAAATGAGGGTACGTGTATTCGTAGGTTACATGCAAAAACTTGTCTTAATTTATCCCTCTGCCAAAAAGTCAATTGGGGGAAATAAGCTTGGCAATTTATCTCATGGATAGGTTGACTTTTAATGGGTCAAAGGACTAAATCATCAAAGAGGTTTGAAATATATATATATATATAAATTTATAATAATGAAACATACCTTTATAGGTGAGTTTTTTTTTTTTTTTTTTTTTTTTTTTTATAAACAAAGCAGATGGATGATCTCAAGGAATGAAGATCCAATGCTAGAAGAAACACTTTAACCTCCAATGAGTGTCATCATCATGAGCGTTGATATAAAGTTTTGAACTGAAAAAAAAAAAAACATTGATTGTGATAATTTCTCTACTCTAATAATTAAAGCATGCTGAGGAAAATCTAAATACAAATTATTTTGTACGAGTAAAAGTTACACACACAGGGGAAGGGAAGCCAGGTCAATAAACTTATCATGCTTATCCGGGTTGAAGGCAGTTTTGTAAAATATTCAAAATATATCTCACAAATCCACATCGTCATGATCGTGACGTGTGTTCACATACTGCTTCAAACGCACCTGCCCCTCTCTTGGGGATCAGTTAGTCGAGCGGTAACGCTCATTGTCAACTTTCTGCATCAGTCTACAAACTGACATAATCGGACCCCGGTTCGAAACCTAGTTAAAGGTAAAGGTTGGTTAAAGGTAGGTCCCAGATGTAAGTAATCATATATGATTGATACACGTCCGTCAAAACCCAATACCCCCCCCCCCCCGCACATGTTGTAGGCTTTTCCGTATACTCACTTCATAAAATAAGAAATAACGATTTAAATTCGTAGTGTATTTTTATTTAGAACATCGATTGTAAATTGTAAATATTAAATGTAAAATTAATATAAGACAGTATATAATGATGAATACCAAATTATTTCTTGACATAAGACTGAAATCGTGATCAAAACCTTACCCATTTCACTGTATTCTCTTTGACCATGTTATATTTCTGTGTTGAGCGCCAATCGATTGCCTAAGCACCAAGATAACTGGCAAAACTGACAAATATTTAACTGGGGTATATGTCTATTAAAATGTTTAATTTGTCTAAGCCCCACCCACTCGCTACCATTACAGAAGAGCCAATTACAAAGAACCATGTCATTTTAATTTGTGGTTGATTAATGATGATTCAACTTTTTATCAAGTTTTGCTATCATGGATATTGGGTCACTGAGCTAGTTATCAAAACGTCCTTGCCCGTTCCTTAAAGCTGGGATGGAGTTTTAATAAATCTAACAAATATAATCATTTTGAATTTACTTTTTAATAGAATAGATTATGATAAATCAAATATGAATCAAATCAGATCAAATCATATCACATGAAAATGGGATATAAAATTATAAAATGATGTGCATTACTGTAAATATGTTTTGTATTAAAATTCAGAGTCCTGGAAGATGAATTAAAATAATACATGTTTTTTATGAGATTAGTTATTTTCATTATAATCGTCAAAGATGGTCAATTGAAAGGTAAAAAGTAAGGATAAGGGGGAAAATATGAATGCAGCCGGACTTGGACCCTCAAAATTAATTTAGAATGTAGTAGCTAATTGAGAGCTTTTGATATCAGACTTTAGTTTAAAGGTAATACAATATTATGCACATTCTTAATGATCTTTCGATCTCATTTTTTTAGTGATGTGTTTTATCATATTATATTTCATTCTATCCCAAACTATATTCAAAATTTGGAAGTTAATATTTTAGATTTACCAAAACGCTATACAGCTTTAAGGAACGTGTTAGGAAGTTTTGAGGACTACACCCCAGCAGGGAAAATAGTATTACGTGATGTCGCGGTGTTGATGGGTTTTATCCATTTGGTGGGCAAAACAATACGTCGGGACAAAGTTCATACAGTATCTAAAAACAAGGCAGGGTGTTGAGAGGGGGAGGGTCATGATAGAAATGCCCATTAACATCACGCGAGTGTAAGATTTTTTTTTCACTAAGAAAAACTTTTGTTTAGTAGGCCCAAATATACGTTTCAATAGATACCGTGCAAGCGCAGAGCGCTATCTGATATTGATTTGATAGACATGCCTAGCGAGTGACTTAATATATGAATTAAAAGAAAGTATTTCAACAAGACTTGTTGTGAATCTCAAAGAAGTCATAAGCCTGGATGTTAATGATAAAAACTCTCATATTTAAAATATCAATTATAAATAATTCACGCATCCATAATGTATCAGTGACAGGGGTTTAAATGCCATACTTTTTATCTCCGTTTTAAGTAATGAGGGGCGGACAATCAATATGGCCCTTCCCATGATTGAGTGCGGTACAAATTAGGGAGAGGAAGGGAACTTCCCCTATCATTTCCTATGACATTTATTTCAAGATAATTGTTACTTCGATTAAATTTTATATATACAACAACGAAGGTAAATATTATATTGCATATAATTATTTTAATCATTAATCGTATTCAAACAAGTCATGATTGATAAATATTGATTACGTGACATTAATGAGTTTTGAAATGGCCGGTGGTTACGTATCGAGAAGTAAATTAAAGCTGTGGTATATAATTGTAATTATCATGGTGTCGTCTTTTATTCTATAAACCAAGAAGAAAAAAAAAAAAAAAGAACCAATTGAAACTAATTGAATAACGATTAAAATTTTAATTTGGCTCAACGGGTTGAATTCACTATATGGACCATTTGGTTTCGGATGGAAATTGCGAATGAATAATTTTTGTCCAATTTTGCGTTCTGTCGATAAAACAGTTCTGTGCAATCTCATGCACATGCAAGCTGTTAATATTATCATTCTAATTTTCTGCTCCAAGAATACAGCGATGACTCCTTATGGAATTTTTAAGATCTTCACTGCTGTAACTCATGTCCCTATCAGGGATAGATTTTTTATACAAAAAATAAATAAATAAATAAATAAAAATAAAGATCATTCCAAAGTATGACATAATGAGCTTGCTGATTGAATATGCATGAACAATGCTAAAACCAGTGTTTTATTGAAAAACTGTAGGCAGGCGCGGATCCAAGAAAGTCGAATTGAATGCATTTCGGGGGCCCAATTGTCTGGGGACAAAAAGCCGCTTTTGTTCCCAGACAATTGGGCCCCCGAAATGCATTCAATTCGATTTTCTTCGATCCGCGCCAGGTAGGCCTACAAAATCATAGCTTATTTTTCAGCCGAATTTGATAAAATTTTAAGTGAGTGTGCGAAGTATTATTTTACTTGAAATAAGAACATCATCAAGTGCAGATCCAGGATTGCAAGCGGGTGGGAGGACATGATTTGTGTGTGTGTGTGTGTGTGCGTGTGTGTTTGTGAATGGAATCAGCCAATGGGCCTCCTTTCTAATTCTGTGAACCCTACAGTAGTGTAGGTGTACCTCTATCCTCATAAATAGCTCTATTGTTCTAAACAATAGAAATAGGAAATATAATCCGATTATAAATATTAATCCCTTAGAGAACAAAAGAACTTAAAAATATGAAAATATTAATCATAAAAATATGAAATATGATCCCAAGGACAATAGAGATATGAATTATAGAAATATGAAATATGAAAAATGAAATTTTGAACAATTGAAATCCCATCCTCATAATTCATATATCATATTTCATAAACATCTGTGAGGACATATTTCATATTTTTATGATTCATATTTTCATGTTGTTCTCTAGGGATTAATATTTATATTCGGATCTTTTTCATATTTCTATTGTTTAGAGCAAAAGAGCTATTTATGAGGATAGAGAAACACCTTTTTAATGACGACGTAAGAAGAGTTTTGTAGTTTGAAAATTGGACAAGTTAAAACAGTTATAACATGGAGTCATCAGAGTGAGAGATGACAATAGAGGGATTACCGACCCAGATTAACAGAAAACCCCAAAACAAAGGAACGGTAACCATCACAGCTGAGTGACAGAACCTGAGAAAAGACAAGGGTCGTAATCAGGATACAAAAGAGGAGATGACGGAGTGACACCTACAACATTATCCTCACAGTGCCACTGTCAAAAAGAATTGAACTTGAAAATCATCCTTATTGTCATAGTTCTACAGGGCATGCCGGACAACATTTTGTTACTTTGATAGACAGGATGATGGCTCCAACGAAAAAGATTATCGACAATACTACGATTGGATTCGTTCCACTTGTACTAACACTCATGGTTCTTCCTTTATTCATTTCTTGAAATATATCTAGATGTGTTGCCTTTGAATAAATCAAAATTATTTGTTAAATTGTGAATAGGCCTAAGTTGATGCATGAAAGATATTGAGAAAATGTCATCTTTTGTTGCGGGAATATTTTCCCCGCTATTTTTTACACTAAGTTTGTACATTCCATATCATGACAATGCATTCAAAGTATTATATTCATTATAATATCAAAACATTAAAACATTAAAACATTGTTCCAAACAATAGAAATATGAAATAAGATCCGTATATAAATATTAATCCCTATATAGAGAACCACATGAAAATATGAATCATAAAAATATGAAATATGTCCTCACAGATGTGTATGAAATATGAAATATGAATTATGAGGATGGGATTTCAATTGTTCAAAATTTCATTTTTCATATTTCATATTTCCATAATTCATATTTATAATCGGATTATATTTAATATTTCTATTGTTTAGAACAATAGAGCTATTTATGAGGATAGATCAAGGTACACCTATACTACTCCCTACAAAGAACACGATGCGAGAGCCGAAAATAACAGTAATAGTAGTCGTTCAGTCGTTCATTCGGGTTGGGTCCGTCAGTCATATCAATCATTAATTTTTGTTTCCCCTTGATTTTTTTTTTTTTTTTTTTACCGACGGGGGGGGGGGTATGGGCTTCAAAAGGCCCACAAAACGCCGTTTTAGGCATTTTAGAAATGGGCGACCCGCTTCCCTCAGGATCCGCGCCTACCTGTGAACAGAGAAAGGAAACCAATAGAAACTCACCCAGAATCACTGCAATGATTTAACTAATTTGCAAACTCTTCCTGCTTTCATGGACAGAGTGGCGGATCCTGGGGCCTTGGCCCCCGCCGGTTGTTAAAGTAAAACAGGGCGATTCTTTGAAAAGTGAACCTTTTTGGGAACAAAAAAAAGTTTTTCCTTGTTGTATTTAAGCTGCACATTCATGTGCAGGTAATATGGGCACATGTATGTAATGTATGTTCTAAAAACTACAATGACTCTACCATGTCTGGAATTCGCTTAAAATGTTGAAAATCATTAACTTTAAGATATCATTTGAAATTATAAGACCCTTCAGTAAATACTTTAACTATCTATTTCATTGTTTTGTATTTTGTATATTATTTCTTTTTTTAGATATTATTTCAATATTATTTTCATTATACAAGTCAATATAGGCCTACAATAAGTTATTTATATTAATTCTGTACTGTGAATATACCCCAAAAATCGGAGCAAAGAGATTGATGCCTCATCCCAATACTAAGTACCAGAATCATTTCCGCCATTTTGGATGGCCCATATTACCTGCACTAATGTTGCTGTGTCAGGCAGGTATTCAATGCCACATTACACCCCTTCACTACAACAAATTGACCTGTACACGCTAGTATGATCAAAATGAAGCTATAAGCTTACTAAATATACAAAACAATTGAGGTTACCCCCTCAAACACTCTTTCACCATCACATTCTGTGAAATATCAAATTTTACATCAGGGTGAAAAAATGCCGTATGTTTTACGTACCTTTTCAGCAATTTTCTCAGAGAAATTTCGGCATCAGATGCTCTCACGATGATATATTTTCGTATACAGTTCATATGAACAACATTATGGTGCTCACACCGGTCACCGGTCACCGGTCGACGGTCACGACATTTTGCTTCAGGTGGCCCATATTACCTGCTGGCCCATATTACCTGCACGTACCCTACACCTTTTGGGGACAAAATAAATTTTTGCTTTTTGATTTTAAACTGCATATTCAAATAGAGCAATGTCTGAAGTTTCATGAACTGATGTTTTTTTGTGATTTTTGCAATTGTTCATGCCCATTTGCATAAATTAACATAAATGATAATTAAATGGAAAAACGGTAAATAAAATATCATTTTTTTTAACCCTGACTGGAATTGATATGCTGACTTCCTTACTTGGATTACTGTCATTATGTTATATTTACCTCTATTCCTTTTAATCTACCCCCCCCCCCCAAAAAAAAAAAAAAAAAAAAAAAAAAAAAAAAAAAAAAAAAAATGTTGTTAAATTGATCATATTAAGATAATCAACCCTGGAAATTAATTGCCCTCAAATGTCACACAAGTGACCAGAAAACACAAAAAGTTTATGCCCCTTCTTAACCATGGCTCTGGTATTATTGTTATTATTTGTCCAAAGCTAGATTTAATGTACCTTGCATCTCACTAAATATGAATCCATGACAAGTTTTAATTTGATTATTAATTAGCAAACAAATTGGTCACACACGTGACCCACTGGGTGGGGGCGGTCATAAAGGTCTGATTATTTTCACTTTCATTGGCTGAAATTAATTATTTTAGCATTATTATGTTCCAAAATGGTTCTGCAATAATTTTTGCGAAAAAAAAAAACAAACAAAAAACAACAACAACATCAAAAAGAACAAACAAACAAAAAAAAAAGGTCGAAAAAACAAAGAAATACATAAGAAATTCATAACAGAATGAAATACACAAGGAATTTAGTTCGATATCAATATACAATAAATAATTGTTAGGAATCCTATAAAGATTATGCAAACACAAAATTAGCATTCCAGAAGCTGTAGTTTGTCAATTAGAACAAAAATTATGACTTCATGCAATGCGTAAATTAGCATATTAATTAATTCATATAAAATAAATTATCATTATTATGGGAAAATGAAAAGTGCTTTCTTGTAGTTAACATCACATACTATACCATCGTGCAAATTTTCGGCGCGCTCGCGCGATCAACAGCCGAGATCTTATACATGGCCCCCTCCCTCCCCGCCCCTCCCCCAGTCTTGACAGCTACCAAAGCACCCCATTGACTGACTGGGGTTGAGTTCATAAAAGTTTTACCACAGTGGATATAATTGCACAAAAAGTACATGTACTGCATATATATATATATATATATATATATATATATATATCCAAGTGTGTGAAATCAGTTGAGGGTTTGATCCAAAAAGTGCTCGATGCCATTAGGCCATTAGGCCATTAGGTCTGCCTGAAGATCGCACCAGCGTGAAACCAGTGGTAGCAGAAAACAGAAAGGTATGCCTATATATATATATATATATATATATATATATATATATATCTATATAATAAATTCATTTTTCTGTAAAGTTTGCTATAGGTCACACACGTGACCCACCAGAATGTCACACACGTGACCCGACATCACGATATAAAATAATATATAAAAAGAAAAGAAATGTCAGAAATGACTTTATTTTTGGTTAACAGGTCCATAATGCATATCTCACAGCAATAAGAACATTTCATCATTTTAAAACTCACAGGAATTTCAAAATGAAATTGAACTTTCAAAATCATGCCATTCTGTGAAGTCACACACGTGACCCACTTCTTTTGACCTCTGACCTTGAACATGCATATTGTAAATATCAAAAAATATTTCCAAATGATAGCCAACAAAATATATTAGCATGATATATAAACATTAAATCAGTATGTCTTTAAAATTGTTAGAGTTATAGCCAATTAAAGTCAAGATTTTGCATAATTTCGGTCACACACGTGATCAAGAATGGTCCAACAGAAGGAAGTGCCATGAACGATATAGGGGCTCAGTGCCCCCCCCCCCCACCTCCAATAAAATAGTTGGTCTATGGCCGACCAGGATGAAAGGCATCCACCCCGATGGATGTATATAGTTTCAGATGTTCACCAAATAAAGATCGGAAAATTCACGCTTTACCCCGCCACTTCCCCCTCGCCGGCCCGATTTTTTTAATTTTTTATTTATTTTTTAAAATTATCATTTATGATAAGGATCGAAACTTGAATGGGGTTAGGATTTTTTTTTTTTTAATTGGGTGCTTATAACCGGCTACTAATTTTAGTGGTGGTCATCGCTCCTCCTTATCCGACAAACTGTTATAAGCTACTGAAATGCTTGCATCTGATTGGCTGAGAGCAAATTTGTCAGATAAAACGTCCGACAAGTCCTTTGATGAAATGCCCCCCTGGTCTGTCATAATTTTCGATTTTTCTTAATTTTACCCAGGGGAGTCAGGCCGGGGTAACGGGAAAACGACTAGATGTAAGCCTATAAAGAAAAGTAGGCGTGGTTTATATCGTACCATGTTTCGCTTGGTAGCTACATACATCGCTAGCCAAAAGCTGCTGCTCAACGCAACGTACATAGCCCGATAGCCAAAACAGCCGAGTCTACCCGCCGCGACGATCCTTCTCTGACCCTGCACCTCCGGCTAGCGGCTCCCCATATGAATGAGCACAGATGAATCTGATTACAAATAAGTCTTATAGTCCTATTTTTAATGCAATTTATCGCACATTTTCACCAAGAAGACAACAGACTCTGAGGTAAGTCTAAGATAACAATATTTTAGTTCAATTTTACAGGCCTAACTGTACTGTTAGGCAAGCTCAGCCTCAGGCGCAGGCTCAGGATTTTGTATTTTTTGAATGAGTCATGCAGAGACTTGTCTTAAGTTGAGTGAGTCTTAACTATACACAGCCCCGTTGCCGAAGGCGACGGGGCTGTACTTCCACCACCCCCATTTACAGCGAAATTTTCAGCAGTGATGTGCGATCAGGTGATTATACTGGTCAATTTAATCAATCTAATGTTAAAATGTTGTTGTAAGGTTTCTATGATGTTTCACGCGTAACAACGTCTAAAAATGAAAGTATATAAGAGCTTCTTGACTTACCAAATCGAATTTTCCGTTGGCCTTGTCTCTTCTCATAGTGTTGGTGCCATCGCTGCCATTTTCTATGACGTCATTTTACTGTGCGAAGACGTATTTAACTCTGTGGCGAAGACAATGCACGCACGGAGAAATATACGTTGATGGACTCAATTTTCCTGTATTTTTCTACATTATTAGTTGATTACATCATGTGAAAAATTCGCAGATGTCACCAATTCGAGGAAAAACTTCAAAGATTTGATTCAATGTGAGTATGAATTCAAATAAGGTATTTTTGACCACGAAATTTGTGGTCATGTATAGATATTTACAAAACTTCGCCAAATATGTCTACTGGTTCGTCAGTTCCCGTCGCTTCGCGACGGGGGCTGGTCGGTTTAAGTGAGTCTGAGACTTGTAAGATCCGAGTGTGAGAGGGGAAAAATTAAAGTAGACCTAAACCGAAATAACAATTTTGATGAAGTCAACATTATTCTTTTTACCCAGTTTTGGCTGCATATCACCAATGTGTTGGCTCAGTGGATAGAGCGTCCGCCTTATAATCGGAAGGTCGTGTGTTCGAGCCCTGGCCGCGTCATCTTGAATCTTGAATTGTTGCACCCGAAAAAGCTACGTTGACAGCTGTCCAGGGTGAAATACCAAAAGACGTTAAAAATGGTAGTTGCTGCTTCCCTGTTTGGCGTTCAACAAGAGGGGGATAGATCATAGAGCAACGTCCTTCTGAAGTTCTGGCGCTGCTCAGCGGCTGCCGGGCCCACGAGAAAAGGGGCAAAATAAATATCCATTTTGGACAGTAAAATTTGGAGCATTTGGAGCATAGATCTATCTCTTATTAACATGTTGGCTATATCTTTATTTCGGAAACCACTAGCTGTTGCTCAAATCCTTAGTTGTATGGTACTGGGTTCATAAAGCTACGCGGTTCATAAAGCTATGCACTGCAAAATACGCGCTAAAGTGAATGGGGCCAAAATATGCACTCGCATAATACAAGCCTGTCGTAGCAAAATAGTGTTTCATTTCAAAGTTCAAAATTCCACCTTTTACGGCTAAACATAGAAGCAAGGTGCTAAAAAGGTAAAAATTATTGAATTGTGGTAACTATTTCATAATATATCTTGAAAATTTGGAGGAAAACACGTACCGGTAATTAAAAGTGTTAAATCAAACTTCAAAGTGAGTGCGTAGACTCATAAACCGTTCTTTTCTGACGGCAACGGAGGAGAGGGTTTCGATCTCGCCGCGATTTTCGTAATTGCTGTTAGTTTTATTCCATGTTTTTTGCACCAAGTTAATCCTCACAAAATGTAGCAAAAGATGGTATAAAAATAGTAATATGAAATATTAAATTCTATGACTTCTAAATCGTCACAAACTAAGTGCGTAGCTTTATGACCCCCCTTCATACTGTACACAAGTGAAACCATGATTAGTCTAGATGCCAACATGCCTTAATCCACCTGCCTTAATCGTATGAGCATAGATTATCAATATCAGTTTATGTGATTAACTGGTCTCTTCGGACTGAGTCGTAATTATATTGTCTCTATCACCAAGCTGTAATTATAACGTTAATCATTAAAAATCCATTGTGTTCTAAAATTGATTTCCATTATAATTAGTCTCTGAACATTTTTGCACACTAACTGGTACCTTGCCTGTTGAGAATGTATATAGTGCCATAATGCTGGAGCAATGCTAGTCCACTGCCTGGACCATCCTGTATTTTCATATCAACCCTCAAAACACCATAGACCTACATGTACACACAGTGCTATTTTAGCACATCAGCATGATCAGGGACTCTCACTCTCAGCATGGTCCAGTGTATCTTTTACGACTTTCCCCCTAAATTCAGGTGGAAAGTCGTTAAATAATATTCCTCCCACTTTTGTGAGTAAACAATAGCACAGCTTTGATTGGTCCCCTCTCGCTGTCCGTGAAATACACTCTGATAATATGTGCATGTACCTTTGTATAATCGCTAGAGGGTATTCATTTGTCTCGCAATCTACTATGGTCAACAAGGAAATTCGTGATCACTCTTGCAAAAAGTGATCACTAGCTTATAAGTTCACGAGCTTTCGAGTGCCGCTGCAACTCTTTATCAAGTGATGAAAATTACTACTGAAAACGTAGTCTATTTATATGAATCCCGCGGATCGCAGCGCACCAACGCGGAACAGTAGGCGGGCGTTTAGCCGCTACGTGATTGGTCGGGCGTTCACCAATCGGCGCGCCGATGGTGCTGGCGGGAAACAGTATGCAAATTAGACAATGGCGGGCTAGCTAGCTTCCCGTAGGATTAAGGAGACAGCCTACAAGACCTACATCCGTCCAATACTAGAGTATGCCCCCACTGTCTGGCATCCCCACACACAGCTTTCTGTCAACATGCTGGAGGCAGTCCAACGACGTGCTGCACGTTTTGTGATGAGGCGATATCAAAACACATCAAGCGTTTCAGCCATGATCTAAGAACTGCAGTGGCATTCAATAACTCAAAATTGTGATAGCCATTTAAAGTTCACAGAGATCAAGAAGAATGGTTTCTGCTAAAAATATCTCATTAATCAATTTGATTAATTAGCATAAGTGTGTAACGATTACAACTATTGTCATGAACCTTTTGGTTGTAAATAAAGATTAAAGTATGGATGATAAATTTGTTGGAATGCTGAAAGTCATTTCTGAATGTCACTCCGTTCCCTTGGAACTGCCCTTAGATTTTCTATGACTTTATTTTTCAATTTGCCCTTTGCTGGATCCTTTTCCTTTCTTGAGGGGTGATTATAGAGCTTTCAAAGGCTGAAACGCCGCAGACCCCCCCTGGCAATGTTTTAATTGCGTGCCACCGTGATATTTCTTCTCATTTTGTTAATTTCTCTCTTCCTTAGATCAATATGTGATGTTTCTTCTTATTTATTTTTTTTTTCTTCTGTTCCATGTTTCAGATCAATAATGAGCGGTACAGATGGATTGGACGACACCCAGGTGCAGCTACTCGCTGAACAGTGCATTGTGGTCGACAGAGATGACAATGTTATAGGAGCCGCTAGTAAGAAAGACTGTCACTTGTACGAGAACATCAAGAAAGGTTAGTCTACAGAGTGTATCAAAATATAGGTAATCCAATAGAGGGACGTTATTTCAGGCTGGTTTATTTTGGCATGTTATTTGTAACATATAATGTACAATTATAGAAAAAACCTAACTTGTAATGATACCTTTCTTACATTTCAAATTTGCCTGTATATGCCGCTTCTTTTTCCAAGTCTTGAATATGCCATAGTAAATGATTTTATCATTCTACCTTATAATTATTTCTCTATCTCTCTCTCTTTTGTCTCCTCCATTTTTCATTATATTTCATCTGTTTAGGTTTGCTTCATAGAGCCTTTAGTGTGTTTCTATTTAACAATAAAGGAGAGTTGTTACTACAGCAGAGATCAGATGCAAAAATTACATTCCCAGGTAAGATGCCTGCTATTTTGCAATTTTGTCCCGTGTGTTATGACAAATTATTTACCATGAATCAATAATGAAATGATTTATCTCTGAAATTATTTTTCCTGTTTTGGGTCAATGTTCATAAGCTTTACCCAAACAGGAAAAATAATTGACATGAATCATTTCATAATTAATTTATGGTGAATTATTTGTCGGTAACACTTGGGACAAAGTTGCAAAAATAGCTTGGGCTTGACCACTAGTTACTATACCATCATTGATAACTCTGATGAAATAGTAGATTTTGATTGCAACATTACCATGGTAAGTTCTGCTCATGCTATGGCGCCCAGTTGTCATAACGAGGCAATTCACTCAGCCGAAATTTTAAACATTGTGTTTGATGACAAGATTTTTGTGTTAAGTTTAACAATGCAACTTAACTAGATCACTTCATTATAGGAGTGGACTGTATAAACACCACTGGCGTAAATCCGTAAAGAATGCTTTTCATCAGGGGGGGGGGGGGGATATTGCATAATAATACAAACCGCCATCCCCCCTGATGAATAGAAAGCAGGAATGGATTTACGCCTGTTATAAACACACATTGTATCTTCTTCATATATGATAAGTTGTCTGAAGTAGTAAACAGCTAAATTGTGAGCATTATGGTTAAAAAAAAAATCAGGCAAGATAGTCATTATTTATACTAAAAAACTCTAATAGCAACAAACAATTTTTTAATGTTAGTGAGGGTACAAGGATTTTGAATAACATAATTGTCCTTTATGTTATAAGAACTATTCATTAGATACAACTTTTAAACATTGGTGCAGATTTTCATGAATTGAAAATACTATTATTCACTTCTTTGAATGGTTGTACGTTGTAGGATTCTGGGCGAACACATGTTGCAGTCATCCGCTTCATTTTGAGGCTGAAATGGAACTGAAGGATGCTATGGGAGTGAAAACTGCTGCAAGGAGAAAACTCAAGCATGAATTAGGGATTGAACCTGAGCAGGTATGTGTCTCGTAGGCTGGGTTTACATAGAAGTATATGGCTTGGGTGTTTACGGGAATGTTATGCAAGGGCACACGTATAGCTTAAATCGAACATGCCAAAGTCCATTGTCAAGCAATTAGATTTCAAAATACCAGTTCACAGAGGAGGGCACTGCCCAAAAAAGGCATATAGCTGTGTTTCGTTTGCTATACTAGAATAGCGCATGTTCGATATTTTTCCGGTGTATACAATACTTTATCTGCAATTTGTGTTGTCAAAACTAAGTTATGAATTTCCCCTATCATGATTCATAAACTATTCTTCTCCTCACATGAGCCTCGACAACCTTGGCTATTGAAAGGAAAGCCAAATTTCATTTGTTTGAAGTTTCCATGTTATTGGTGCCAAAATACCAAAAAAAAATCGCTATAGCGTATACCGAATACCTCACCAGATTTCACTACAAGGCAGCGTCTAACATTGTCCCTTCATGTTACAGTACCGCCTGAGATCAATGTCACAGTTGATTGCAATCAAATGACATCATCCCCATTCGCTTTGGGTGTAACTGCACTCAATCAATTGCAATCAGCTGTGATGTTGATCTCAGGCGGTACTGTATATCTTCTGTTTAGGTACCCATTGAAGGACTAACATAACTCATCAGAGTCCACTATGAGGCAGCGTCTAACATTGTCCCTACATGTTATATCTTCTGTTTAGGTACCCATCGAAGGACTAACATACGTACCTGACCAGAGTCCACTACGAGGCAGCAGCTAACATTGTCCATTCATGTTATATCTTCTGTTTAGGTACCCATCGAAGGACTAACATACCTCACCAGAGTCCACTACGAGGCAGCATCTAACGAAGGAGTCTGGGGTGAGCATGAAATAGACCACGTCCTTGTCTTCCAAGGTGAGGTGGACTTGAACCCTGAACCTAACGAAGTACAGAAAGTGCGCTATGTTGACCCCACCCAGTTAGAAGACCTCTTATCAGCCGGAGATAGAGGAGAAGAGAAAGTTAGTCCGTGGTTTGCTAAGATAGCCCGCCATCTTCTTATTCCAAAATGGTGGACAAAGCTGGACGATGTAAAGAGCTTTCAAGATCTTGATACGATACACCGGTTATAATAGTTTGAATTTAACGTAGAGGTATAGATTTTTTCCTGTAACTTGACACCCTGAAACACCTGACACCATAACCATGAACCTCATGGTGAGGGTGGGGATTGGAATTTGTGTTGGCTCAGAGGATAGAGAATGCGTCTCATAATTGGGAGGTCTTGGATCGATCCTCGATCTCGTCATACCAAAAGATGTTAAAAAATGGGAGTTGCTGATACCCTGTTTG
This sequence comes from Paracentrotus lividus, assembly GCA_940671915.1. Taxonomy (NCBI): domain Eukaryota; kingdom Metazoa; phylum Echinodermata; class Echinoidea; order Camarodonta; family Echinidae; genus Paracentrotus; species Paracentrotus lividus. Next base: position 6,798,977 of record CALNVZ010000641.1, on the reverse strand, counting down.
GTGTTCAAAAAGAGATTGAGCAACATCAATCTGGCGCTGCTTAGTGGCTGCAGGGCCCAAGATCAATTAGGCAAAGAGAATTTCTGTTTCACCTTTGTTTCGGACAATAAAATTTGGAGCCTTTTTTTTAATGGTTCGGGTAAGAATCTGGATTTGGATTTGGATTCAGGTAAGGATTAAGGTTATGATGTCAGGCGTGTCGCAGTGTCAGGGTATGGAACAACCCTAAAGCTAATGACCAATTTTTTTTGCTATAAATTGCATATTTTATCAATATCAATAAACAATTTTATTGCTACCTGTAATGACTCAAATAAAAACAAGAAACCTTAACATCTATTAAAGGAGAATTGTCCCTTTGTAGATAGTTGGCTTACTGTGGATGCATAAAAATCAAATAAGCACATTAGTGAAGATTTGGTGAAAATCGGATAAATGATAAGAAAGTTATGAGTATTTGAATATTGAGATCTCTAATGACATAGGAAATCTCCCATTGGCAACGCGGTCACCATTTGTGATGTCACAAAGGGAGAACTCCCCATATGATGTGCACAAAAACTATTCTAAATGTCTCTTTATTTTCATTCTAATGATCAAACAGCTTTTCTTTTCATGATATATTATGACTTTCATATATTTACAAGTCATCCCATAAAAAGATTCTTTATTCTCCCTTTAGAATCAAGAAAAAAAAGAGGACTTTAGTACAATGTGTACAATAGATATGGGAAAGATCTCCCTGCATTACATCACACATCATGGTCGTGTTGCCAATTGGAGGATCTCCATATCATAAGTGATCTCAAAATCTAAAAATTCATATCTCTCTTATTCATTGCCTGATTTTTCTGAAACTTTCCCAACATGTTTTGGGGGTTTGTCTCCATTCACTGAAGCTAAATTTTTCTGAGGGGATAATTCCCCTTTAAATAATATGGCCATTATAATAGAAGTGTGACTTTCCTTCCTGTGTGATACGATATGCATTATGAGACTTAAAGCAAGCTAAATCCGCTTGAAACCAAGTGCTCTCAAGGTCTACCTTGGTGTTTTTAAACAGTTTGGAGGTTTTTTATTTCATGCTCATTTATCCCAAGGTTTTAACAAAAGATATTTTAAAGGGTGATGTATCTAAAAGTTTGTATTTAAAAAAAATGGAATGAAACAAATTTTGACAAATGGGTGATGAACCGTATTATTACATTTACATAAAAATCACTGATTAGAAGATGAACACTGCCGTTTGTTTGCCCCAAACAACTCGATTTAAGAACTTTACAGGAAAAGGAATTTCTTTGGAATAATGAATATATCAAGAAATTTATGAAAGATTTTATTATATCAAGGCGATTCTCTGGTCCCAATTTTAAACAGTCATGATTTGATGTATGTGGCTAGTCTAATGAGATTTCATTGAACAGGGTGTCCCCGATAAAACTGAACCTGAATGGTCAGTCGTCAGCAAATAACAAAATGTTAAATGCATATTAATTTTAAAGGTCATCTTTTCCTCTTTCTTTTGACACCAAAAACATGTACAATACAAAAGATCCATGCACTGTTGCACAGATGAACTAGAGGATTTTGAAATCTAAAAGTTAAAACCACTTTGCGCAGATCAGAGTAATTGGAATTGCATGGGATTCCTCATCAAGGGACGACCCTTTGTTTTCAGTACCGATAGGAGATTCAATGAATGGACGGTAACAAAGAACATGCATGTAAAAGACGTGGTAATAATACCTCCCTTTCTGTGGCAAGATTTTTGCATCTGTATGGCTATTTTAAAATATTTGATGTCAAATCAAAGAAGAAAGTTTAAAACTTTATGCTGCACTGAATATTTCATCATTTGCTTGCTTAAATTTACTGAGAAAAAAGACTTACCATTTGGGTTCCGCTTTTTCTGGGACGCATTGTATAATGAGGTTGATGGACTTTGTCCTGAGTATTTCATTATAACTGGAGAAGACTGTCATATTTACAGCATTCATTTTGAAGCAATTTGGAATGGGCAAATGTCGCAAAATCTTAAAAGACTTATTTGACAATATACTGAAAATTTGCAATAAAAGATGTAAAAAATTATAAAATAAAACTTGCATATATTACAATGTTATTATGATGTTTCCAGTATAGACGAATTCGGTTTGGGTGATGTTTTGTCATGGTGGCAGCCATTGCTGGGGGGATTCCAATGTACTGCGCATGCTCCTTGTGTGCGCATGTATGCGTAACAAAGGAAAATATACGAATGCGCAGATATACGCGCACATGGCGCGTGCGTAGTACACTGGGTAACCCCCAGCTATATGGCAGACATGGAGAGGGCTCACTTCCATGAAATGTTGCCCGAATTCGTATATAAACCCCTCACAAAAAGTTTCGCAAATTGACTTTGAGCCATGATAACTTTTCAGGTACGCTTTAGTTATTCCTGATATTCATACCATTGGAAAGATAATTTATTCCCTTTTTATTGATATCCTATTTGTAATAATTGTATCATGCTTCAATGCACAGGATATCAGAATATGGAGAAAAGTAAAAAGTCAAATGTTGTAAAATACATTTTTATTGATCACATTGAAGTTCCGCAACTTGACTTTAGGTCCTGATAACTTTGGGGATATTTTCTAATTTTTATTGAATTTTATACCATTGTCAAGTTAATTTATTCCTCTCTTGAATGATACCTTATTTGTCATGGTGATGTCATGCCTGTGTCCACAGAACCCCTCAATACCACTTGAATACATGACAGAGCGAAAGATAATTTTCAGTTTATATTTCTGTAACACAACTCTGAACCTTGATACATTTTAATGTGGGAATTTAATCATTGTCAATTTTTATAGCATTAAAAAGTTCATTTATTCTTCTTTTTATTGATACCCTATTTGCAGTGGTAACATCATGTTTGAATGCACATAACTCACGAATATAATGCAAAGTAAAAAGTGGAAAGTTGCGAAATGCATTGTTACATGTATTGCTCGCAACAGACAATAATACTCACAATAGGCATTCAATTTGCAACATTTAACTTCTGACTTGTCCTAACATTCAGGTGTTCTGTCCATGCAGGAACAACACTATCGTTACAATTAGGGTGTCATTGAAAAGAGGAATAAATTATCTTGACAATGATTTAAAATTCAATAAAAATTAGAAAATACCCCGAAAGTTATCAGAGCCTAAAGTCGAGTTGCGGAACTTCGCTTTGATAAATGCATTTTGCAACATTTGAATTTTCACTTTTCTCCATATTCTGATATTCTGTGCATTGAGGCATGACATAATCATTACAAGTAGGATATCAATAAAAAGGGGAATAAATTATCATTCCAATGGTATGAATATCAGGAATAACTAAAGCGTACCTGAAAAGTTATTAGGGCCCAAAGTCTATTTGCAAAACTTTTCGTGAGGGGTTTAGTATGCAATTATATCTATTGAATGCTTTGTAGGTCATTTTTGCAGGAATGTTAAGGTTTTATGTCATTGAAGAGACTTACCCGACATTCAGACCGAAATCGCTTTCACCCAAACTCTGTACTTTACATTTGCATGTACTCTCCTGTCACAATGAGCACATTTACAAGAAAATCTCCAAGTCCAAATTTAAACAGCTTTGTACAAAAACCTGGGTATTCTGTCCTGTCAGAAAAACATGATGACATTATCATGATGTAATAATGCTTGGTCCTAAACACCTCATTATTAAAGGAGTGGACTGTATCAAATTTGTTGTGGATGGAGGATGGCTAGAAAGTCCTAGAATACCACTTAAGAGCAAAAGCCAATGCATATAAGAGGTGTGATAGAGAGAGAGAGGGAAAGAAAGAGAGAAAGAGAAAGAGAGAGAGAGAGAGATCAGACTGAGTAAGAATAAATGTACTTCATTTGTGAAAACAGAGAGAGAAAGGGAGGGAGAGGAATGGGACTGAGTATTGTGTGTGTGTGTGTGTGTGTGTTGTATGTGTGTGTGTGTTCGTGGAAGAGAGAGAGAGAGAGGAGAGAGAAGACTGAGTAATATAATAAATACTTCATTTGTGAAAGAGAGAGAGAGAGAGAGAGGATTGGACCTTGTATTGTGAGAGAGTAAGGAGAGGGGGGGGGGGGGCTCAGACTGAGCATTGTGAGAGATATCGAGTGAGAGAGAGACGAGAGAGAGAGAGGGGGGGGGAGGGTGAGAGAGAGAAAAAATAATTTTAAATCCTAAATCTGCAAGTGATAGAAATATAATGTAAGAAAATTCTTGTGGCAAGAATGGTATATACATGTTATGTAGAAATATTTTTAAAAATGCCATAATAGCACTTCCCCACTAGCTACCAATTTAAAAAATAAATATGAAAAAAACTAGAAAAAGTGGCCAGACTATTCAAAACCTTGTTGGCAACATGTAAATTTATTCATGTCTTTGTAATTGGACAATCATTTTTTTTTTTTTTTTTTTTTTTTTTTTTTTTGGGGGGGGGACTTTAGAGTGATGCCCCCTCCCATCTGAAATGAAATCAAATTATAACCCCACCCCCCCCCCCCCCCCGTAAAAAAAAAAAAAGACTATGGAACTAAAAATGTTTTACAACACCCCCTTTTATCACTCAGAGCATTCTTCTTGTGCAATTGAGCGATCAAATGTTTGTTGGTGACTACCCCCCCCCCCCCCAAAAAAAAAAAAAAAAAAAAAAAAAAAAAAAATGTCCAATAAGGGAGTTTACAGTTACCGATAGGAGCTCTGTGACGTCATTGGGTCAGGGGTCATATGTACGTGGTCTCCTCTATATCAGGAATTCTTATGTGTGAAGTCTATGACACCTTTTGATTTACATATGGTTTTCATGCTTTTTATCGCTCATATTTGTAAAATAAGGATGAAGAATCGCACATTGTCTATTGATGAGATAGCCAGTGTTACCTTCCTATCGTCATTTGATACCATGTTTATTTAAGTCTCTTTTCTCAACTGAAAGCGAAATTGTAAGTTACCAACTCGCGTACGGCAAAGCGCATTGAGTTCGCCCAAATAACGGGGCTTGAAATCTCGATATTCGGACCGGTGTGCATAAGTACAGAGTCGGTGTTTTTGCAACTTTCTGGGAGAAAACGTTAATTAAAGTCATGAAAATGTCTCATCATATTATTCAACATGGCAAACGAAAAGGAAAAAACCGACAAAAAGAAATATACAGCTAGATTTTTGTCTGATAAGAATTTGTTGGTTGGTTGACCCATGGGTTGACTGTACGGTCGCCGCCGCTTATGTACATATGGCCTGACCCCGAATTGAAAGTGGATATCGGAGACTCGCGCATGCGCAGATTGTATCTGTAAACTCCCTTATTACGGTACTAAATTTCCTCAAAACGACTAAATGAGACTACGTACCTGAAACCGTCAATAGATCACATGATATTATCAGGTGCATTTAGTCCTCGGCTTCGTGTTTTTCAATCGAAAAGAAACAACTGCAAAAGGCCTTTTATCGAAGATGTCATCTCGCAAAATACAGAGTATCAAATATTTGTGTCTCGTGTTCGTCGTCTACTTCAACAAGTATGCAGAAAGTCAGGAGTGCAAACCGCTAATTGGATCCACAAAGAAGTGTGCCTGCACGTATACCAACGGGGCCACTACCCGGCAGATCGACTTCACTCCACTTGGGAACACCGATAGCACGGCAGCGTAAGTAGGACTCGAGTTAGACCGAAGGATTCAGTCGCTATTTTGGGATTGCATTGGTTAAACACTGAATGCTCACAAAATAAACGACTGAAAATCGTACATACACTTATCACAGGGATCCCTACGAGAGCAGGCATCTTTGCGTTAAGAATCTCAACAGTCCACAATAATTTCGCATTTTACCCCTTTTTCCCCCTCGATATTCAGAAAATTATAGTGATAGTTTTGATCTATACATAATAAATGTTATCAAAATCGTTCTTTACTTACATAATCTTGTTTCATAACAGACGTATCAGACAAACATTTCGGCCAAAGTCATCTTCTTCGTACTTTTTTAAGTGGTCGCCATTTTTAAATGAATATAATGCAAAAATACCGGGTACGCGCATGCGCATTGTTTCTGAATCGAGTAACTAACAAGTTATTGAAAGATCGGCGAAAACACATTGGCAGAAAGTAAGTCTTTCGTTTTTACATTTCTTATTATATAATTTTAATATTATTATTATCATAATAACGGTAAAACTATATGGCTCCTGTGCAGAATAATAATTCTGTTCAAAAAATGTTCTAAAGTAAAAAAATAGACAAATCTAACGATGTCGTGATCGCAAAAAAAGTTGGGCCATTGGTTTCTACATGGCTGAAAAGCAGCCACGGAAGGCGTTGTAGACCCCCTACGTAAACGTATGTAGTATACTTCCACCGGTCTCTGGGAAAAAAAAAAAAAAAATCTAAAATATTATAAAATATTAGAAAACATCCAGAGAACGGTGGAATATTTCTGCCTAGACTCGAGTAGGCACGGAGAAATGTTACCTGTACTCCATAATTTAGTAATTTATGCATGACGCTCGAATGATCACGAATTAGCATATGAAATACACTACCATTGTGCCTTCCAATGAACAATAGTCACGATAAAATTTAGATTCGTCATTTATTTTTTTGGTAAGTCCTCATTTCTTTATACGTTTTGAAATGTTGGGCGTAGTCCGACAGTGGATTCGTTGAAGTTCCTTTTTATATTTCTCTTCTTTATTATAAAAAATATTGAAAGATTGGGTCTACGCTTAACCATTTTTGAAGTCGAGTCTTGCAGTTTTTCTTGCGAAATGGGTCCAATTTGGTTATGATTAACAGCGCGCACGACAAAGCGGTCTTTATCGGGAACAGCTGAATCGCGTTGTTCAGTTACGGTCAACGCACTTCAGTCATCGCAACCGGGAGGCGGAGCTCCTCGCGATAGCTACCAGTAGCTAATCAGAGCGCCCAACAATCAAAATGCATTGTTCTCTATTTCTGTAAAAGCGGAATGGTAGACTTTTTTCCGTGGTAGGGTCAAGTCCGACGTGAAGAGAAATAAAGCCAGGGGATGAGCTTGAGGGTTTCTTTCTTCTCCATGTTCTTCGGGTCGGGCTGCTCGCTTTTTTTCAGCGACCCAGGAATACAGAGATACTCAGTCAGTCAGTCTACTCAAAAGCAAGTTGGGTTCATACATTAATATTATTATTAGTCTAGATTTCTAGATCTACGTGTTTGATCTGCTGTTACAAAGAATCTGTTGCTCAAAAAAAAAAAAAAATTGAACACGTTTGACTTTTTTCACGACCGGCGGAGAGACTCAAGAGTAGTGGCGGCGATGTCTGTGTGTGCTTGACATGACTTGCTATTACTTTATTTATGTTAAATTTTCCTGCAACATTAAATTTTTGCCCTATTGTGCTCAATGATCCGTGCAAAGACATGATTCATGAAAAGATGAAAGATACATGCCAAGGGGCACACAAGCAACTGAACCATCTGGGACTAATGACAAGACTCAGTAAGAAAACTTTCAGAAAACAAACTTAATTTTTCACTTTTTAAAATAACATTTTCACTTATCTTTCTTTAATAACTGGGTGTTTGGATGTTCCTTTCACTATCCCTGATGTTCTAAGTTTTTTGTTTTTTCTTCTTGGATGAAAAATTATTTTTTTAAATCCACTTTTCTGAAAATTTCCCCGCACGTTTTTGTGCGGGAGACGGCAAAAAATTCAGTGATGTTTTAATTTTTTTTTTTTTAAGATTTTGATTTGAAATTTTTCTTAAACCTATTCACTGTGTCTTATAATGACATATAATTTTGGAGCTGAAAGTGATTGCAAAAAGGAGAAAAACCTTAGATAAAACAACATTGACAAGGTTGCAAAATTTTCTCCCAAATATGGCAGTTTGGTCCACGAGGTCAATACTAAAGTATTGACCTCGTATCATGAGTGCCAAGGGGTAGGCAGAAATATTCCACCGTTCTCAGGATATTTTCTAATATTTTCTAATATTTATTTTGTTTTGATATTTTCCCATCGACCGGTGGAACTATCAGCATACCTTTTCCGTAGGGGGTCTACAACGCCTTTCGTGGCTGCTTTTAAGCCATGTACAAAGTCAATGGCAGGCGATTTTGAAGCCATTTTGACAGGACTAACAATGTCTCCCAAATTTTTGTACTTAAAAGTACAATATCAGGGAGATCTGTAGTTGTATAGAATCTCTAGATTCTATGGTTAGCAAAAAATAATATGGCTAGATCTATCATAATAAATAAATATAAAAATAAAGCTCTTACTTTCTGAAAATGAGTCCTCATCGCGTGATCTTTTTTGTCTGTCTTAATTGAATCGACCTATGCTAATATGAAGTAAGGTCAAGTTATGCCCAAGAAATAGTTTGACCAATCAGAACACTTGCTGAGATCATTCAACATGAATATTGATATACTTTTTATGAATATTTATAGCTTTGAACTTTATGAATGAAAACACATATCATGTGCGCATGGGTAGCTCAATTTAAGCTCCAATCCATATGAATATTCATGAGTAAAGATGGCTACCACTGGAACATCGCTATAAGACAGAATAGAGGAAGAATTTAATGAATTCTTTGGCTCAATATACAAGTTAAGGTAGGCTCAGAACATTTTCCAATATATATGATTATTATGTATTTGAAATTTAGTAGATCTAGAGTAATGAAAAGATGAATTTAGAACTAAAAAGGGAATTTCGAGACCACTGTCTTTCATGGATCAGTCACGAGTGCAGTGAAAAGTCTTGTCATGCCCTGCTCCCTCGCCAGCTCTGTGGGGTCCATGCACGGCGGAATACTACGATGTTCAGTCGCTTATTTTGTGAGCATTCAGTGTTTAACCAATGCAATCCCAAAATAGCGACTGAATCCTTCGGTCTAGCCAAGGGGTAGACTATTTACAATGGATGATAAATAAAACAACAGCTTTTTTCTTCTTTTTTTTTTGGAGGGGGGGGGGGGGGGGGGTCACTCACCACATGGTATGCTACTTCTGCACGTCCACAAAAAGCGTAAAAAAGGGTCTGTTTTCAGCCTTCCAGCGTCATCAATAATTTCACCATGTTCACTTGACATTTTCATTAAAATATGGGTGTTTTCAGCGAAAATTGCTGTTTCGGGGTCCAAATTTCATGGTGTTTAAACGCCATTTAGGGTATAGGCCTGACTTTTATAATGTAATATATCGTTTAGGGTCCATTTTCAGTGTGTTTGGACGCGCATGGGTAGCACTTTTGTCTTTGAGTGACCCGTCTGGGGTATCGGGTTTGGCTCAAGATTCATATTCAATTCCTTTTTCAAAAAGCTGTGCATAACTTACAGCTTGGTGAAGGACCCCCTGAAGATATACATGTACCTTTACAAGTTGTCATTATGATTGTCTAGAAGTAATCTGAATATTATTATGTAGATCACCATCTCGGTGAAGTTTGGCTTAGATCTAGCCACAAACTTTTTTTTTATTTTTTATTTTTTATATTTAAGTGTTTTATTCATTAAAAACAAATCAAAGTACAGGTCATCAAAAACATCGTATCAACAATTACAAAAAAAGTTTCAACAACAATAATAATAAAAATAATAAACTGATAGAAACAATAAAGAAAAAAAAGGAGGAACTTAAATAAGAAGAAGACTATTTATGGAAATGTGTACATTGGACATAATAGATACAGTACCAAGCACAAAGTAGGAGGAAGCCTCTTTGTAAACTGGACCTATATGCCTAAATATAACCCAGGCTGTAAAACAAAGAAAAACAAGAATCGAGCTTTAGTCCTGTTATTTATCACCGAAGACCGAATACACCCCACAGTTAAAATTCCACTTTCGTATCTGTAGTTACATACTGATCAAGTTTTGTTTGATATACAGTCAACCCCGCCTGAGACAAATCTACATGAAGTCGTACATGTGGAAACATGATGATTTGAACACCAAAAGAACAAAACACCCAATAAAAAAGAGGGAACAAAACTGATCTTCATGGGTCAAATAAAACAAGAGAAGACCTGAAAATCTAAAATTCCTTAAACCCAACTGTAAAAGTTCGTCGAAGACAAGGCCGACTGCATACCAACTCATTGAGTTTTTCTCTTCACAAGTACCGTCAACGCACGACAAATTTTCAACCATGAAGTGTACCCTGACCTAAGTGACCTGAACTAGAGACAAATTTATGAATACGCATTTCGTTGAAACAAGAGTCATATCAACGTGCCGACTTATTAACATAGGGGTTCTGTCCTCCCGATGACTCAGTACTGCATACTGTAATATTATCATGTTTTATCATGTCACTTACCCTAAATGCAACTTTATCAACTTTAAAACACTATGTGACTTCATTCAAAAGAATTAAAAAAAAACTAAAAGTAATAGAATACTGGATACCATGTATGCTACAATGTACAGCATAATAGTGCACAATGTACTTACAAAATTCACTAATTGAGGGCATCGAGGTACAATTTTATGTTATATACTGCGACAAAGTAGAAGTAGGGAAACAGTTAAACTCAAAACGCCATTTTTTTAAATGGATGTGTAGTTTTGTTTCTCTTTTTAGCTAATACATATTCAGTTTCTTTTTGTTTTTAACAACGGATTTAAAAACAGCAAGTTTGGAACATTGTTATAAACTTAACTAAACATAAATGTGGTATTTCAGTAATAAAAGAGATAGGAACAAACTTATCTTCACAAATCCAAAGATTTTCTCAAAGTTGGACACATTTTGAACTGCAAGTTTGCATTTTCTGCGATATTGTATCTAGTATTAAATCAAGCCAAATGTGGAGATCTTTTCACAATCACAAAATAAAGACTTGTTCCTCTTTTTTATTACACAGCGAGCAATTACATGTAGTGAATCTTCTCTTTAATCTTGTGAGAAGTCTTAGAGCAATAGCTTTATGAAAAATTGAAAATAAAGGATCTAGTTTAGTTTCATTGCACAGAAAATTAGTATGTGTATTGTGCCCAGTTAACATTGACAGGTAAAGGTAGATTATCGCCAATAGTCATATCTTTTTTCAGGAACATGGAACCAAATAAAATAGTGTTGCATCCCTAGAACTTTTTAGAATTTACCAGTTTATGAACAATGGTTTATGAACACAACAATATCGACATCTAGTTCTCTATCCACGTCTTCAGGGATATTTTGGTAAGAAGTTAAATTTCCTTCTATCTCCAAAGATATACCAAAATCTAATACTAATTCTTCAAAAGTTTATGCACTGGAAAAGGGGGATTAATAATCAGATAAGGTAAGAATGTTTTATCAAACAAGATTCGTAAAAAAAATAGATTTAGATTTAGAATCGAATAAACCTGTTGAACCAAAGACATTGACAGGCCATTAATTCTGAAATTTTGACCATAAAATTCTAAAGTTAGCTTCCTCCCTATATAAGATACCAGACACGAAGAGATCAGCAAGTTGTAAGTTACCAAGTGAATTAAGAATACTTTCTGGGGCCAAAGAGTTCCAAATAAGAAATCACCATTGAAACTACTAGAAAAGATAACTCAATATCCTTCCAAAGAGCAGTATAATTGGTATCTAAAATATTTTAACCCACACCATCTTTTGAGCATAGCAAATGTTAAAGGATCAATCATTTTCAGTCCAGTCTTGCATACTAATCATTACATCATAATTTTTCTTTGAGACTCTGCTTTACCCCCGTTCCAC
>CALNVZ010000641.1:6756603-6786263 GCA_940671915.1 Paracentrotus lividus | reverse complement strand
AGAGCTACCGAGGCATGACCTAATTTGCATACAGTTGTAGTGCCAACACAACCAGCCAATCGCGATCGCGCTGTGAGAGCAATTCGAGATTATGTACAAGCGTGTGTGTATGTTGATACATGTATCAGTGTATGAGTGAATGCTCGCAGTGTTCGGATATCTCGTATCGCGTGTATAGCTACCTTCTCGCTTGCACTGTACAGCCCCTGGCAGGCGGGGACAACCCGTTTTCTCATCCGAGCAGGCGAATCATTGCCGATAAGAAATTGGATCATGACTTCGGCAATCGTTCGTGCATTCTAGCTTTCGGTTTTTGGACCACTGCGTAAGAGTCCCACATCGTTAGTATGAATGGGCAGCTTGCAAAGTGCGTTACCGCGTACGTATTTTGAACTCCCTCTACACCATGAGGAACGTACATCTTTAAAGACAGGGAATCGTCACCGTCCATGGGTAATTTGACACCATGGATGTTTACCCAGTAACAGGTGTCATCCCTCACCTGACCACTGCCAGACCTCAGTAATGCCTTGTTTATTCCACCCATCCCACCATCTGGTAAAGTCATTAAATCTCAGTTTCCCTAGCCGATCATACCCTAAGCTCTTCGGGGTGGGACAGATTGTTTTGCTGTGGTCCAAAAATATAGCTTCAAGGTTGATATTTCCAGTGCTTTTCACCAAGTCTGGGATCAGCAAATTTTGATCCACTCCCCATGAAAGCTGAAGATTCCTCTTAAAGGAAATTCTTGACAACCTCTCTTAGATCCAATCCAAATAGCTTCAGTTTTAGATATATTCATTTTACATCCAGAAAATCTACCAAATTTGTTCAAGACATCGAACAGGTTTTTAAAAGAATCTCCTGATCCATCCACAAAGCAGATCGAGTCATCAGCAAATAATGAAATTTTCACCTCTTGGTCTAGTATCTTTATACCTTTAACTCGGTCATTCTGTCTAATAGATAAAGCTAAAATCTCGATGACTAGTAAAAACAAATATGGAGAAATGGGGCAACCCTGAAATATACCTCTTTGCTTTGAAATGCGATTTGTTAAAAATCCATTATTCATTACATAGGTCTGGCAAGTAGAATACAATGTCTTTATCAAATCAATAAATTTTGGACCAAAATTAAACTGTTCTAAGGTATTAAATAAGAAGTTATGGTTGACACTATCAAATGCCTTTTCAATATCAAGTAATAATATAGCACCAGGAATTTCATTTGCCTGAGCATATTCAATAATATCCAAAATAAGTCGTACATTATTACTAATATTTCTGCGTTTTAGAAAACCTGATTGATCAGAATGGATAAGGCCGTTCATAAACTTTTTCATACGTATTGCAAAACATTTTGCTAATATCTTATAATCCACTGTCAATTATGTAATTGGCCGGTAATTTTTTACTAACAAAGGATCCTTATCCTTCTTTGGAAGAAGGGTTATAACACCATTTCTCTGCGACATAGATAATAAACCATTTTGTAAGGAATAATTATAAGAATCCATTAAAATATCATTAATATCAGGCCACAAAACTATGTAAAATTCAATTGGTAGACCATCAAATCCAGGAGTTTTGTTCATCTTCATAGATTTAATAACATCAAATATTTCTTGTTTTGTTAAAGGCTTATCTAAAATTTTCTTTTCATCCTCAGACAGCTTGGGAATATCTAGATCATCAAATATGCCTTCATTGAAACCATCATTTTGAACATCTCTACCAAAATTGGAATATAGATTAGAATAGAATGATTGAATTTCTTTTAAAATGTTATCCGGATCCGTAGTCATATTGTCATTTGCATTTTTAATTCGAGTTATAGTTTTCTTTTGAAATGATCTATTTTCTAAGTTACAAAAATATTTAGTACCCTTTTCACCTTCTTCTAACCATCTTACCCTTGATCTTATTATTAGTCCTTTAACTTCAAATCATAAATTTTGTTAATTTACCTTCAAGTCTTCTAATCTCAACAAATGAGGGTTACTCAGCAGAATGAAACGATTACTTGATTGTAAATCTAACTTTTCTTCATATATTCATTCAATAACTGCTCTTTTTCCTCTATTCTCTCCTTTTTCTTCGAAAGAATATATTCGATGCTAACCCCAGTTAAAGTACATTTTTCAGGGAGTCCCTACTGTGTGTTGGATTGCATCTTTCGACATCCTTATGAACGCAATTTAAATTGATTTATTTCTGTCCTTAGTAACTTTGTATGAGTCTGCATTCATGAGTGTAAAAGAGAGCAATAAGTTTCCAATAACTTCTACCTCGCTTTGGTTGACAATCAATTAAACTGGATAATGACAACTGAGTTGCTGATTGAATTCCAGGTTTAGAACTTTGACTTTACACACAACTCAAAAAAAAATTACTTGATACAAAATATATAATCCAACCTAGACAAGTACGGTACTTGAGTGTTTTTTGATGTCGTATATTTGCTTCCAGAGTAGGATGTATATACTCTCCAAACTCAACCATAGTCATATTCTTCATAAGCATTTGAAACATTGTCACTGGACTTGTTTGGTCTTAAATGTCGTGTTGTCTAGTCCTTTGTATAATCTTAATGGCCTTATACTGAATTAAAGTCCCCACCCACAATCACAGAAAATAGTCAAATTTATCTAATTCTGCCAAAAACTTCAACAAAAATTTTAGGGGTCATCATCACATTTGGAGCATAATATTATCACCAGGGTCACTGGAACATCATTTAGCTTTGAACATTTTAATATCAAAACTCACCATTTGTTGATCATGAATACTAAAAACCTTAACTGAAAATGAGTTTTGATAAGTATGGCTACACCTCTTACTATTAGGAAGAAAAACTAGCAAACCATGCATTTCACCCCATTGGGACTTCCAGATATTCTTATCTTTCTATCAGAATGTGTTTTCCTGCAAAAATATTATCCTTTCAATGTTTCTCAGTATGGGAAAAACTTTCCTTCTTTTTACAATTAGTCCTGTAGTCCCCTACAAGATTAAAAGAGCTAAAGTTTTATAGCCATTGTGTCGCTTGTACAATTCCTTGACGACTTAAGACTGAGTAAGAAAATATAGATAAAAGTACCTCATATACATATACATAAACCCATAACATTTACATGTACATGTACTTGTACATCGCACATTGTCCGAGAGAAGCAAAAAGAATATCTGTACCTCCAAAAGAAATAAACACATCATCAGAGTAAAACTATGTTGATCGGGTGAAAAAAAAAAGAATTAAAAGGGAATTAACAAATGGTAAATAAATTAGCGTTATTAGATCTAAAAACAATAGGAAGGCAGCACAAGATACAACACAGAGCTTCAAATCAACAATCCAGCCCTGTGTAAAAGTGCGTAAAAACTGAATAGGAGCAAAACAAATAAAGCCACCAAATCCTGACTGTTAAGATCCATAAAGCAAGAGAATAACCAAATAGCTCCACACTATTACAAATAACAAAGATAGAAGAAACAAAACAACTGTAGGTATTAAGAAAAGAACATTGGAAATATCATTTCCTTTCCAAAGTCTTTGTGTGATAAATTGGAAATTAACGATGAAAGACCCTATAAAAAAAAAGGATTAATACAACAGTTTTTGCAGTCAATAACATGCTGAAGCCTTATATCAAACATATTAACACACTCAGGTTTACGTTCACTGGTCCTAGTCAACAAAGAATCAATATTTCCTTCTTTGGTTGCGATACGCTGAGGTTTTAGTCTGGAAACATGAAGAAGGGTTTCTTTCCTTCCTCCTTTTAGCTGCTTGAGCTTGTCCAACTATTTCTTACGCTGTTCATCACTCGCTTAAGAAGTCTTCTGACACAAGTTTATCTCTTCCTTAACTTGTTTTTCTTGAACTTTTGCGATGCAATGACTTCCTTCACCTTTTCCTTATATCCCATAGGTTAGAAAAAGCCACATAACCCAATGTATGATCCGAGCTTGTGATCCGCACGTTGAGCTGTCCCGTTCGTTGGCGTACGATGACATCTCTCTATCTCTATGGTATTCTGGAGAGATACCAACAAAATCACACAGCAAAGCTTTAACAGTCTCCTGGCACTTCTCCCCACGAGCCTCTGGAACTCCATGGAACACCAAATTGTTCCGTCTGCTCCTATTTTCCAGGTCGTCCAATTTCTCTATTATAATTTTCTTTCTCCTTCTTCATCCTTCTCAACTCCAACATGGCTTCATCTAGCTGAATAGTACAGGCAGTAACCTTCTCAGCATTCTCATCAAGCTTCAATCCAAATTCATCCAGCCTCTTCACGAGCAACGTCTCCATTCTCTCCTCTAGCCGAGAAAAACGATCGTTAAACTTCTGTGAGAAAGAGCTGAACCACTGGGGTGGCCGACACTGGTCTCCATCTCCGCCGTCACCACCGGGCAAACCAGTGGCATGTTCTGTGTCACCCTGCTCGAACGCAAGCTTTTTCGAAGCCATACCACTATCTTTCTTTTCAGGTGTATCAAGATGTCGCTTGGAACTTATTGTTTATTAATCTAATCTTGAAAACGTGGATAAATAGATCATCACATTTGCTTACCACCGTTACTTCTGGTTCAGTCCGAAATGGTGATTTTAAAGGATCAAAATGACAGCATGTTTTTGCTCCTCTCCAGTTAGGGCGCCCTCGAATGCATGGCTAGCCACAAACTTGATGAACATAATTTACACATCTGCTTCCATTTAATAATATTTTTTTTTTCATATTTAGCTCATTTTGACTTCAGTTTTTTATGCCGTGGCGTGGCGTCCATCGTCTGTCGTCCGTCGTCTGTTGTCTGTCGTCCGTCAACAGTTTCAACATGCTTCTTCTTTGTCATTTCATGTCCGATTTCAATTCTGTTTGCTTTATATGATAGCACTAGGTGGGGGATTCAAAACTTCTACGCAGAATTTTGAAACTCATTATACATGTATATATGTTAATTTATGCTCATTTTTCAAAATTCACAAAAAATGCTTCTTCTTCATTTGTTGACCGATTTTGATTTTTTTTTTTGTTCCATCTGGTAGAGCTACATGAGGTTCACCAAACTTCTACACAGAATTTTGAAATTTTGACTAGAAAATTATTTATGCTAATTTATGCGAAATTTATTCATAAATCACAAAAAAATGCTTCTTCTCCTTCATTTGTTGATCAATTTCAATTTTGTTTTCTTTAAATGATAGCACTAGGTGGAGGGGATACAAAAATTGTGCACAGAATTTAGAAACTCATTAAATATGCTAATTTATGCACATTTTTCAAAACTTACAAAAAATGCTTCTTCTTTATTTGTTGACTGATTTTGATTTTTTTTTGTTCCATCTGGTAGAGCTACATGAGGTTCACCAAACTGTTGCACAGTATTTTGAAATTTTATTAGAAAATTATTTATGCTAATTTATGCAAAATTTATTCATAAATCACAAAAATTGCTTCTTCTTCTTCATTTGTTGATCAATTTCAATTCCGTTTGCTTAATATGATAGAACTAGTTGGGGGATACAAATCTTGTACACAGAATTTCTAAACTCATTAAATATGCTAATAAATGCACATTTTTAAAAATTCAGCAAAAGATGCTGAACTTATTTATTTGTTGACCGATTTGGGGGGGGGGGGGGGTACCATATGGTAGAGCTACATGAGGTTCACCAAACTTCTACACAGAATTTAGAAATTTTGGCTAGAAAACTATATAAATGTAAATTAATGCGAAATTTAAAATCATGTTATTTCTTTGCAACATGCCGGATGAGCACCACATCATTGATGTGCTAGTTAATAATGATGTTACATTTTTTACAAATAATGTGGAAATGAATTAAATGATAAATGACATAATTTCCTTTTTCACCTACCAGATTTGCATACAAGGTTTCAGGTGACTACAAGTATGCCTACAACCCATGTTTTCCCTTCAAAGACACCTTTTGCCCAGCAGATACAGCAGTAAGTATATGTACATGTATAGGGGAGACTGGGGTAATTATGGCCCCCTTTTTCACATTTCCTATTACTACCATTAAATGAAAAATCCAATGATTTCTATTATGTTAAAATACAGTCAATTCTATATACCTATAATATACAATAGAAAGTATAACCTGACTATTCTCATTTGCATATTATTTACCTTAGTTAAAAACTTTGGGGGGCCATAATTACCCCACGGGTTGGTATTTATGGCCCCTCTTGTAATGCTGTATGAATTCAAAGTATTATGCTAATTAATGATGGTAATGTATAATAAAGGTTGTTGGTTTCCTAATACACTTATAACACCAACAATGATTTAGTCAATAATTGGTTCAGCCAAATGTTGAAATTTGCAATCAAAGCAATTATATTTATGTACAAATCGTACAGTAATGTCCCATCTACGCTTAACTGCGCTTATACATGTTTATGCTTGGGCATATTACCCAAATGACATTTTCAATTTGATCCCCCTTTACAGCTTCTAATTGAAGATATTAGGTGAAGTTTTTCTGTTGTGTTTTTTACTTCCTATTGTTTCAGTTTCAATCAAAATTTCATCTTAAAGATTTTAATTAATGATATCAACCCAACATAAAAAGCAGACTTGTCACTTTCAAACGAACAGAATTGTAATTGCCGTACATTTTAGGCTCCCCTAAGCACAAAATTTCATGTAAATGGTTATTTTTTTCATATGATAGTAGGAAGAGTTTAGCTAGGCATGTGTAAAAAAATTAATTATCATTGTGTAATGCAGCAAGAATTATAAGCTCTCAAAGACAAAGGGGCCATAATTACCCCAGGGCCATAATTACCCCAGTCTCCCCTATATCTAAAAGTCTATTGGTATTATTATAATAATAATAGCTTACATTTATAAGTGCATTATATAAACATTTCATGCACTTAATCATAAATTAGATATAGAAATAATTATAGAATGGCTAGCCATGCGTTCGGTAATTACTTATGCATGGTTGTAAAAAAAAATTGATTTTTCTTTTTTTTGCTCAAAAATCCACCATTCTATAAAACAAATGATACCAGGTTAGTTCGTGCATCGGTAGGACTAGTGAGCATGCGGTAACTATGGAAACTAGTATAAACCACTCGACTGCGCCTCGTGAGTTTGACAGTTCCATAGTGACCTTATGCTCACAAAACCTACCATACTCACATCCTTGCATATTGTCGCACATGAAAAATGTCACAAAATGTACAGGAATTTTTTGGTTGTATAGGGATTCTTTTATATAAATGCAAACCTTAAATTTTAATTTGCAGTGCAGATCCAGGCGGGACGCGCCCCCACCCCGCCCCATATTTAAAAACCGCTCATTCACTGTACGTGTTAAAATCTGAACATTTCGACGGCACCCCACCCCCCCCCCCCCATCCTGAAATCCTGGATCCGCACTGATATTTGGCATCGGTTGATATCAGTCAAAGCGACCAGATAATTGTGTGCTTCCACAAAACTTTGGTCTCTTTGACGACATCACCTGACGAAGAATGTCAATCCAATGTTTAAAAAATTACATGAACCACAGATATATAAACCGATGTCTAAAATCAGCGTGCAATCTTTAAGTGTGGAACCGCATAATGGATAAAAAATTTTGTACCATTCTTTTGTGGTATGTTGGATCATTCACCGATGTGCGACATGGCCATAATATTAGTAATTTTACCATGATATTGGTGGAACTAGGGTGCATTAACATTGAGATCATCTGTAAACTATTATGTGGAAATTTGGAAGCTACAAATAGACCTCATGCATTGACGTCATAGCCCTCTATAGTTGGGGACTGAGGCCATTGCCTTGCAGGCGTTTGTGATCTGCAGCTGGTGCATCTCTGACAACTCCATTTACGCTCATTCCTATATCCTCTAAGGGAGGGCGCTATGGGATTATGACGCCATATGCATAAGGTCTATAAAGTTATTGTTACCTGTATGGAAAGACTATTTCTTTTCCCCCCTCCAAGTCAGTGATAAAACTACTTGCAGTTTAAGACTTTAAAAATTAACTGAACAATTGATAACAATTATGTTTTAATTAAGAAGTAAATTTTTTTTTAAAAATAATGAATTTGTAGATTTTTGCATTGCAGGTGACAGGAAACTTATAATAAAGTTTCATGGATCTGAGATGCCACTTTTTAGGAAATTTCCTTATTTTCAGCTCTTTTTTAAAGGAGAAGGAAACCCTAGGAATTCATTAAATTGTACAAAAACAGGAAAACCAAAGAAGCTGATCAATGTAAATTTGAGAAAAAATGAATGAATAGAAAGTTATGAGCACTTGAATGTTGTGATCACTACTGCTATGGGGATCCTCATATTGGCAACGGGCCCAAGATGTGTGATGTCATACATGAACAACTTCCCCATACTTTTGTAGGGCCTACATATTTCACTCAAATTGTCTTTTTTTATTAATTCCGTTAAAAGATCTGAGATTCTTTTCATGGGAGGACATGAAATACAAGTTCACAAAATATAATCATGTGTGACGAGTCAGTACTACCATTAGAATGAGGAAAAAGAAGAATTCTTGGTATTTTTTTGTATGTCATATGGGAGAGTTGTTCATGTGTGACATCACACATCTTGGGCCTGTTGCCAATGTGAGGATCTCCATAGCATTAGTGATCACAACATTCAAATGCACATAACTTTTTTATTATTTATTCAATTGTTCTCAAACTTTCTTTAATCTGTTTCTTTGATTTTTTTGTTTCATACAATTCAACTGAATACTAGGGTTTCATTCTCCTTTAAAGCTTATATTGCCCAAATTAGCACATTTTTCCAGGATTTTTATTTGGTAGTGAGTGGCATCTACGGTATGTGTGTTTTTTTTATGTTTGTAGGCATGCCAAGTTTCCAACAATGAGCTGTATAAGTACCCAATCGGTGATCCGAATGATGTCACCTACACAGTGGCTAATTCAGACATTGTCTTAACATATGCACAGAACGCCGGCAGGTAATTATGCATACAGATTTGCTTTGAAAAAGGATTTCTACTCGAGTATAAAGTGTGATGACATTCCTATGATTTTGTCAAGATTGCTTGTTCTAAATAATCTAGTGTCGAACATGATCACATCAAATACAATAGGACCTTTTAGGTGTCTATACATGTGCACGAGTCCAGCCCATTTGCTGGAACAAATTTAGGTTAAACCTTATACACAGGGTTATATAATTTAGAACAAGATTATAACATCAGTATTTTGGTTCTCTATTTAGGCTGTAATATATAACATTGAGGAAAAATGCTTCTAATCTTTAAAACTCTACCAATGTATTCATCTCTTTTATAGAAAATAAGATATTTAATGGTATACTGTATTTCGTGGAAATATTCGCGGTACATTAATTTTCGCGTATTTCGTGCAAAGAGCAGCAGGCGCGAATTTAATAACCCGCGAATATATAGGCATGATTTCCTATGCATTTATTGAATGTGTTCAATTGCAAGCTTACGAACATGCAGCATGAATTTAAGAACCTGAGAAACATGTTTTGAGGCCGCTCAGCGTGAAAATAACAGCGAGTAATGTATTCGCTGTTATTTTCGCGCTGAGCGTCCTTAAAACATCTTTACAGGTTCTTAAATTCGCGCTGCATGTTACTAAGCTCGCAATTTGACCCATTCATTACATGCATAGGAAATTATGCCTATATTTGTGGGTTTTTAATTTCGCGTCTTCTGCTACATTTGCGCGAAATCCGAGAAAATTAATGTACCGCGAATATTTCCACAAATACAGTATGTAATATTTATTTATGGTATGATTTTCTAAATATTTCAATTTGAGGGCTGTGAAAGTTTTTACTATCCTTGCATTCGTTGCTTGTTTTAACCCCAGGGGGGCTGTCGTTACATTCCACTGTGATGAAAAAGCATTAACAAGAGGATCAACGACGTATCAGCCATTCGGTGATACAAGTGGTACAGATTATGTAAGTCTTCATTGTTCCTTTCATGACAGGTACTATTTAAAGGCTAAGTTGATGATTTTTTTTTCCCCTGCAAAGTAGCAACACCACTGTTTCCTACATGTACATAATTTAATCAAAAACAGATTTTTTTTTGTTTTTTTTGTTTTATTGTATAATGTTTGCCAAATTGTAAAGAAAAGTACTGATTTTTATAGTGTCGGAATGTTGCCAATTTATGAACTTTGATGCTTAACCCGTTGGGGACTGAGCCCGAATGTATTCGGGCTGAGGTCTATGGGATTCGTGTGTTGTAGCCAAATCAGCTCGTCTCCAAAAGATTAATTTCCTTCTTGTTATTCCCAATGCCATACCCCAAAATGGTTTGAAAAATGGTCTTACTGTGTGCAGACATTTTTTTTTTCTGTCTTCTTATGTATTTTGGTAATTTTTTTGAAGGTTCAGTAAAAAATCATTGAGTTGGACCACAAAATTTGGGATATTATCCTAAATGGGGGAAATTTGTCAGGTTTATAGTGTTTTCTGGTTTTTTAAAACAAATCTGAAGGCCAGCACACTCCTTATACATGTACATCAAAAGGGGTTACAGAATTGAACAATGTTGGGGTCCATAAATATGTGATAATTCTAGCATTTCATAATACATGCGCCACCAATGTTCGTGATCATAAAGATGCCTAATTTACCTTGTGGGTCGACAACTTAGATAGGCTATAGCATGCACTGTGATTGAAAATTGGGGAATTAAAGAAATATCTCACTGAACGATGAATCCCAAGTGCAGGGAAGAATAAAGATTATCCAGTAAAAACTATGTATAAGAAAACGTGAGAATTGCAGCCTTAAAATAAATGTAGATTATTTTCCATAAATGATGTACTTTGTCTTTCATTCATGAACAATGTGAAAATGGAACAAGGGAGAATTTTACCATTTCATTTCTTCTGTTTGAATGTAGACATTCACGATAGGCACTTGTCTGGCTTGCCTGAATGATGTGCCTAACTGCCATGGATCAGGTGGAGGTGGAAGTTCTGGTTTAACCGGAGGAGGAATCTTATGTATAATGTGAGTCACTCCTGTCAAGGTTATTCATACTGCTGTTGAGTACAGTATGTTCCTCTTGACATATCGTAAACCAACTCCTAAAGCTTAAATCACATCACTTTTGGGCTTTGGTGTGCAAAAAAAAGGCTGTTTCCGCCAATTTTGTTTGGTGTGGTAAGTACACAAATGAAAAGGGCTGTATTACATGTTGCAACACGATTTTAGAAAAATTTGTCTTGATATGATCTGTTTACTGGTAATGCTTTATTATTTTCATCTCTCTACATTTTCTCCGACTAAGCTCTACAGGACAAGTACCTGTATGCATCGGAAATGACATTTGTCTTTTTAAATGTAGTAGCAGTGGCATAGCGTTAGTGATTTCTACCACTGTAAAATGTACTTTCAGTTTTCCTTACAACAGATTTCCAGGTACATGTAGTCCTACTGGTGGTTGTTAATGTCAGAGGGGTTATTTTGTTTTTGAAATCAAGCAGTACCATAGGGTTAGTGATTGGTACCACTACTATTTTCATATGTTTTTTTTTCTTTCAACAGATTTACAGTGCTGTTGGTAGTATACATTGTTGGAGGTATTTTGTTCCAGAAGTTTGCAAGAGGTGCCACGGGTAAAGAGGTTATTCCAAACTATGGCTTCTGGTCCGACTTTCCTATTTTGGTAAAGGTATGTATTTAGGTGACCTTTTTTAATCAATAGTAAGTGAGTTTCTTAGTTTCGTAAAGTCTTTTTTATTCAAAGAAGGAAATGACAACTGAACTATGTGTTTTTTTTTCCATAAAAAAGTACCAGAATATATCTACATGTATTACACTCCGCAATTGTATTGCTATATGTACATGTATCTATGTTTGTGCCAAATGGTGAATATGGCATGCCTGGCAAACAGATAAACAAATAAATGTGCCAGGAGTGTCAGTTCTGACAGACATGGTGCGGTATAGATTTTCAATATTATTAAATATTTGTTTGTTTTAATTTCCAGGATGGATTCATGTTCTTGATAGGACTATGCAGAGGAGGAAGCAGTGGAGCTGATTATGAAAGCATCAAATAAAGTAAGTTTATCTTTTGTAACCCTGGTGTCACATAATATAATAATAATAAAACTACCTATTTAAAGAGCACACATTTTTGATACAATATCACCAAAGGTGTAATTACATATTATTACCCCGGTCGCAGGATTCAATCCTAGTCACTATTTTACAAGTGGGCATAATTGATGATTCCTACCAGATGCATGTACCTGCTTTAACCCTATTCAGACTGGGGGGGGGGGGGGGGGTAAATTTGACCCCCCCTGTACAAAATCTGTGACTGCCGCGCAACCGCTGCGAATCGCAACCCAGCGCTTTATGACTTTTTTTTTCAAGTGTCCCGCTACTTTTGACACCAAGTTCGAAAAAATCGGACACTCAGTTGTCGCGTTACACGACATTATGTAATCGCATGTCAGGCCAAAATGGAACAAAAATCGTCATTTTGCATGCGTTTGTGAACATAATACTTCTTTTTTTCTAAATTGCTTCATAACACTGATAATTGTGCTTTCTGAGCCTTTTGATTAATTAAATTTGTCTTTATATTGATCAAAATACATTTCTCAAGCATAAAAAATTACAAAAACAAAGAAATACATAAGAAATAAAAACAATAGAATACATAAGAAATTCATAAAATAATAGAATACAAAAGAATTAATTTGATATTTCTGAATTTGTCAATTTAATACTGTTGTCTATGCTACTCAGCAACTTTTAGAAAAAATTTGGGCTTCATAACTATATTAATTAATGAAATATTAATGATTTCAATAAAAAAAGCATCTAATTTGCATATGGGAGTACGCATAAATTAGCATAAATTAAATATGTGAAATTTTTTTTTCAGCGACACCCTTTATATGTGCAGTGACGTTTGTGCAAAATTTCGCGGCGATCGGACCATCTGCGGCCGAGATCTCAGGGGGGGGGGGTCAAATTGACCCCCCCCCCCCCCCCCCAGTCAAAATCTCCTCTTGAAAAGCCCAGTCTGAATAGGGTTAACTCATTGGTGAGGTGAAGCAAATGTAGATAGAATGCCTTGCCCAAGGACAGACAAAATAAGTGCCAATCCATTACTTTTACATTCCATTCCGAGTCAAGTGATACGACCACTAGTCAAAGACACTTCTACTAGAGCTCTGGTACCATCAGACATAAACCAGTAAATTTGTCTCAATTGTTACGGTGCTATCTAACTTCGCGGAGACGTCTCCGCGACAGAATAGAAATTTCGTCTCCGTGACGGATGAATAGTATTAGAGACGTCTCCGAGACATCTCGGAGACGTCTCCTGAATATTGGAGATGGATATTTTTCCATAAATTGTCGCGGAGACGTCTCGGAGACGTCTCTAATACTATTTATCCGTCGCGGAGATGAAATTTCTATTCTGTCGCGGAGAGCATTGAAAAAATAGACCCTATTTAATTTTAATTCGGAACAAGTTGTAACCTGCTTCCCATCCAATATTCTCCCATTATCTGGCTGGCAATGAATCAAAATAATGAATATTGCATTTTTTTTATTTCCCAAAACTTTACCCAAATTGATGAAATGTTATAAAAATTTGTTTTAAGAATCTTGTATATAGTTTACAAAATGACAAAATCTCATCCATCGATCGATCTTTAAAATAACATTAACGATAATGATGACTTTAATACCTATTTTAAACTTTCTCCTTTTTTTCTTTTTTTTTACAGCTTTCATAGTTGGCATTTATTTGTGCACTACTAACTGCCCTTGACATCAAACAGCACTACTCATATCTTGACACTAGTACTATGCAACAAAGTCCAAACAAAGAATAATTACATACATGTACACACCAAACAAGCCCGAACTGGTTTGAGGGAAACTACCGCTAGAGCAACCCCCCCCCCCCGCCACCCATATAACTACATTGTACCCCCATCCAGAAAATTATCGCCTATAAATACTTACCCTTATTGTGGGGCATAGTTGTCCTTGACGTAATTGTCCAGGGGGTAGAACCATCAACTATGAACAAGGCCAACATGCTCTCTATCTTCAACTTATCCTATTGTCTCACATCAATGTACTTGAGTGCAATAGCGCTAGCTGTGACAAAAAGTTCAGCAACTTGTCCGTCACTGCACATTTCGTTGATGGTAGAAGATCCAGTAAACTGCCACTTGGTCCCCCTTGACTACTGCCCGTTTGGTCTCATCCCACATGGTCTAATTCCATTCTGTCTACAACCAGTTCGTCTAATTGCCAACTTACATACATGTATTTACCTTTTTGTCGATTTCCTGTTTTGTCTAAAGCCAATTTCTTCTAATGTCCACTGGGTCTTGCACCACTTGGTCAATTACCTTTAAAATTCTGGTAGTAGACCAAATATTAATTTTGGAAATGGATGGAAATTCAATTAGACAATTTGTTAATTAGATGAAATTGGCAACTAGACCAAGTGGAAATTACACCTAATTGTTAGTATACCAACTGTGTTTAGTGCAGTATTAGATAATTGGATGTGGAGAATTGGATAATTGGATAAACTAAGGTCCAGCCTTCAAAAGCTTACCTTTACAAGGTCCATTATTTTTATTGTGTCAAAAGACCAAATTTCTTAATCTTGTCTTTCAATCAGAAGAAACTCTTCAGTGAATAGAAGTATAGATGACCACTACAGTGCATCCCAGAAAAAAGTAAGCCCAACTTTGAGAGCCTCATGTTTATGTGACCTTGATATTTATTTCATGATGAAGGGTAACTCATATTCTTTTCAATGATACCAAACTTATACCTGTGTTGCAGCAGATGACTGAGCACTTGAGCTTTAAAAAACAAGGGTAGAAATTGGTTTGTACCAAGTTTAGGTAAAAGCAGCCTTTGCATTTCAAAAGCCCAAGTAATCCTTTGTTACACTGTACTAATGAATGGACTGAGAAAGGCTGACCTCACCCGAAGAATGAATGATCAGAAAGCCAGGGTTGCTTCTGACAAAACTTGGAACAATTTGTTGTTTTTTTTTTTATTAAGAACTCGAGTAATCAGTCTTCCATGACAGTACAGATATAATTTTGGTATCACTGGATAGAATATGAGTTATTCTTTGTCATGATATGAACATTAATAACACACAAGTAATACAGTTTTAATACGAGGCTCTGAAAGTTGGGTTTACTTGTATTTGGGATGCACTGTATAGATGGGGGAAATGTATAGAACGGTGGTCACTAAGACCGGTTCTGCAACTCACATTTCTGTCATGTTGGAGGCAATATTTTGGGCCAATTAGACAGGTTTGACTATAAAATGTTTGATAATTTACCTGTCACATGAAATGTGATAGAGGCTATGTTTGGCCACAAGTAACTCATGTATGTATACAAATTATTACTAGTGCAATCATGAAGTACAGCATTGATTGATTATATGCATAATTTTTATGTTATACTGAAAGTAATAATAAGCAAAGATGTCATGCTATTTTATCCTGTTTCTTTCTCGCTGCTGTTAAGATTTTTTTTTGTAGGTCACATGAATTTCAATGTAATAGATTAAAACAAGGTGTTTTGTGTACAGTAATCTGATAACAAGGTGTTTTGTGTACAAGGTCATAAGAATGATGATGTAATAATCTGGTAACAGAGTATTTTGTGTATAAGGTCACCAGAATTTCAAGGTAAATAATCTGGTAACAAAGGGTTTTGTGTACAAGGTCACCAGAATGTCAAGGTAATAATTTGGTAAGTAAGTCACATGTATGTCTTCAAGACAGGGCTTGATTAATTGGGTCTAAATAAATGCCTGAGGAAATGAATTATAATCTTTTCCCATTATAATGAGGTTCAATAAGATCATTGTAAAGCGCCAAGCACATCTTACCTGACGGACCCGAGTGCTATATAAGCAGCCACCACAATTATTATTATTATTTATCTACTCATTGAAGCAAATTATTCTCCTTATAAAAAAATTACTAAAGCGTGCAAATTATATTTGAACCTATTTGTAACAGTATTTTGATTAATTGGCTTGGTCAGTAGAATCTTGTTATAACATAGGTGGACTGTATCAGTAATTCAAGTTGATTGAATTTTGCAATATGCTATGCTATGTATATTTTGGTTGTATCGCTGCTTTGCTATCATGCTGTATGTTTTCTCTAGTGTTGTACACATTCGTGGAGATAAAGTGCCACCCCAAAAAAAAAGAAAAAAAAAAAGAAGAAAAAAAAAGAAGAAATAAATAATAAATAAATAAAAACTTTTTTTTTTTTTTTAATGACAAATTGCTCACTTAGAAAGAAGAAATTGCTTTACCAAAATGTTGGACAATTATGAAATAACTGTCGGTTAGATAAGGATAATAAAAGTTTTAGTTTGAAGTTTTGATGGTCATTTCACGATAAATTTAAATGCATTAATTTAATTTCGAAGTCAGGATGCATACATGTACATTTAGCTATATATAGTTTTTTTTTTATACCAAGGCAATATCCATAATACCTGTAAAATACAGCAGCTTTGAAGATACTATCTATTTTGGACATTTCTGCAACAAGATATTGACTCATAATCAATATATTATTTTTTAACATTGATATTTATTTCTTTATTTATAATACAAGAATATTTAAGAACTGTGATAAAATGGTTGCCTTTCGTGGATAATTTGTAATATAAGTGCAACTGTCTATGGTCAGTTTGTATCGTATATCTCGCAATAACTTGATGTAAATGTTGTCGGATGTGTTTTTTAAAGTCTCCCACTGAGGTTTTTCTCAAATTCATTGTCCTGGGTATTTGATATTCCTGCCTTATAGTGAGTGCAAAAGGTATTTTTTATGAAAGGTAAATGATTTAGTACGTTTGTCGTTTGCTTTACTAAGCATTGTCTTTCAATTTCATGTATCAGGTTTTAATCATCAAGGTCTTTCAAATCATCCCTGATTATCAATGATATTTCTCCTTGTATCTGTGACTTGTGTGAGATCCAAGATTCTAGGCCCCATTGCACGAAGAGTTACTATACAGTGCGTCCCAGAACAAGGTAAACCAAATTTGAGAGAGTCATATTCAAATTCTATAGCTTGTGTGACCTGAATATTTAAGTCATAATAAAGAGTAACTCATATTCTATTCAATGATACCAAACTTAAACCTGTGTGGTGATGGACTTGTACTTAAAAAAAAAAAAAGGGTAAAACGTTCCTTGTCAAAAGTTTGGTAGAAGCAGCCCTTGCATTTCAATAGTCTGAGTAATCCTTTGTGCCTCATGAATTGACTTTAAAAAGGCTGACTTCAAACAAAGAATTAATGATCAGAAAGCCATGGGTTGCTTCTGAAAAAAACTTGGTACAAATGTTTTTTGGCCAAAGTTTTTCAAAACTCGAGTGCTCAGTTTATCCAATACAGGTATATTTTTGGTATCACTGGATAGAATATGAGTTACCCTTTGTCGTTAATTCAAATTTAATGAACAATAAGTTATACAATTTTCAATACGATACTCTCAAAGTTGGGTTTACTTTTATTGGGACGCACTGTATTGTAACTTTGCCATCAATGACAACCTTCATGAATACTGCAATTTGATTCGCTTTTGAGCACTGTTACCATGGTAATTATCATTGATGCCAAGTTACTATAATAGTAACTCTTTATGCAATGGGGCCCAGATGTTGAATTAGTTGTTTCTATTTACATGGCTGCTCAGGAAAGCATCAATACTTCTAAGTAAAGTAGCCAGTAAGATCCAGGACCTGAAGTCATATCCCATGGACTTAGTATTATCGCCTTACTAAAGGGCATAGTACAGAATACATGTATATAAAATCGATGATTTAATACATGAATTTGAATGCTGCTGCAATTTTCTATTTCAAATAGGGAAATTGTAAAACAAACATTGTGGACCTCATGTACTTTTATTTTATTTACTATATTAATGATGTTTTTAATATATACAATGGAAAATCATTTAATACTAAAAAAAATGTACTATTCTCTCAATAAAACATGTATGAACTTAGCAAACGAAAATGATGTATTCTTTATTTGCTTGTCAGTTTATTGTCGTATTTAACAAATGTGAAGGCATGTAGGGGCGGATTGAGAATTTTTAAAAGCCGTTTTTGCCTATTTTCGTACTGTAGGATGGGGGGGGGGGTGACTGGACACTGAAAAAAATACAAGTCATGTTTTTGGTCTTTGGATCAAGCAAAGAATTTTACGTTGATTGTGCTTATCATCAATATTTGTGCTCCACAGTATTTTCTAATTGGCATTTTCTGCTAAAAAACTACAAAGACTTCGCTTTTAACCTTTCAAATAGCTGATAAAAATGGAGTGTCCGGACACCCAATAACATTATTTTGTACGAACATTTGCAAAACGGCCATAATTATTAAAGCAGCGAAGAGATATGGTTGATTGAGACTTTAGCATGTAAACATAAACATGCGCGTATTCTTGGGGGGGGGGGGCTTTACGGGCCCGGGCCCCCCGGGTATAGGCGCCCAAATGAGCTCAAAGGGGCGCCAAATTGACTTAGAGAGGCGGCAAATCGAGAAAAATGTTTTAAAAAAAAAAAAGAAAAAAAGAAAAAAAAGAAACCGGAAAAATAAACATGATTTAGACCTATACAGTAGATAATGACCTTACGGTTGTCCGAAGGCCGAAAATTTTACAACACCTACCCCGACCCCCCCCCCCCGGTATTCTGGGGGACATTTCATCAAAGGACTTGTCGGAAATTTTATCCGACAAATTTTTGCTCTCAGCCAATCAGATGCAAGCATTTCAGTAGCTTATAACAGTTTGGTCGGATAAAACGTCCGACAAAGTCCTTTCATGAAATGCCTCTCCTGACAGCCAATCGGCAGCCCCCCTCAAATCAGAGCAAAACCGCGAATTTTTATCGAGATCTAGGTCACGCGGTTTAAGCGCACTCAGGCCCTCTCGCGACCTGCGAGAGCAATTTCGCACATATTTTAATCGATCGCAGCGGAAAATTACGATGTCCAGTTGTCAAAATGTTTGGGGTGAGTAAGATGTGCTGGTTATATTTAAGTTTCTAAAAAGGTTTTTAATGTCATTTAAAATGAAATATTTGTTGAAATAGAGTGCATGATTTGAGTGTACGCCTCATTTTGTTCGTTTTGCAAACGTTCGAAAAGTTGCTGGCTGCTGACCACCGATTAGTAATCGTCGTCATAACGACATAAACATTTTCTGATAGAACGCAAATTTGGCGCTTCCATTGCTACGAAAAACTAAGGGGCCTTTTGAAGACAACTTAGATTAATTTTGGAATAAAGTTTTTGTATTTTTCTTCTATTGCACGAGAAAACACGAATATTTTGCTAAAAAGACAGGGAAAATCTAATTTTTAACACCGCTTGGGGTGATTTGCCGGTATGGTCGTTCGATTTTCAGTTCGGTCCCATGTATTTCAAATCATGTTGGACTGAGTCGGTTGTTTCTCAATGCAATGTTTGTTTGACCCTGAGTTACACATTAAACTTTTATCCAGACTCGTACTCGAGAGTCATAACAACAATGTTGGCCTCTAGATTTGTATAGAGTATAGAATCTAGATCTGTATTTGATATGCCATTAAAACAGAGACTTTAGTCTAGATTCTAACTTATAATCTAGGCCCTAGATTTAGGCTAGATACTCGGTCTAGATCTACTCTAGATCGATCACTAAGTTAGATTAGATCTAGATCTAGTGACTAGTCCAAGATCTAGACCTATCTTTTTTTTTTATTGTAAAAAGATGGAAGAAAATCCTGCATGTAAAATAACAAATGGAATGTTATTAGTCTAATGGGGTGTTGGTTGTCGATCTGGATATTTAAAATAAATGAAGCCTGTTTTGTTTGTTTTGTTTGTTTGTTTTTGTTGTTTTTTTTGATCTCAGGATCATTATGCCCCAAAATATCTGTTCTTGAATACTTCGTATCATCATTTTTTCTAAAAATTTTGTACTAAATACAACAAAGACATTGCTTATAGCAGGATTGGGGGGGGGGGGGGGGGGTGGGTGTCCAGACACTCAACAAAGTGAAGCCTTTTTCTTCTTCTTTTTGATTTTTTCTTTTTAATCAAGGGATTAAAGCCAACAATTTATGTTGAAGTGATTTTTTTATTATCATCAATATTTGTTCAGGTTTTGGACAGGTTGGATGTCTGGACAGAGGATTTTAACCATCTAATTTGAAATGAATTAGAATCTACAAGCAATGAATTTGTAGTTTTGTTTTGTTTTTTTATAGCACAAAGTTTTAGAAGAAATTATAGAAAAAAAGAAGATGGATGCTGAAAAACTATATTCAACCATTATTTTGACTTGATCCTCAGAATAAAAATGGCCTTTATTTTTGTTTATTAATCCGGAACACCCAGCCCGGCATTACTTTTAAGCTGGTGGCACCAGAAGAAGAGCACTGACCATTCATATTTTGAAGTAGGGATTCGCTTCTCAATGTTTTATTATTTTTTTTTCTTTGTTGCAGATTTTTCCAGTTACTAAACCATGGAACATACACATGTTGAGACTCCATTGTTTGGAAGCCAACTTGGATAACAGTCTGTTTTCAAGGGAACAAAATGGACTGTGCTGCAGCACTAAGACCAATAACAAATTATTAACGGGAAATCCATGATACAGTGATGGTAGGAGGAGGTACAACACCCGATCTGATGAGGCTGTTGGATGCTAAAATCAATGAAAAGGGAAAACTGACTTTTCATCTTCAGTCTCAGCCAGCCAACAATTTGTCCCTCTAGTCTTTGGAACTTTCTTTCCTTCTGACTACTCTCCTTTTTTGCGCCTCAAACAGAAGCATGCTACTCACCTATATTTATCCTTTTTGGTACTATCCTTGGAGAAATTCTCCAGAGGATACTTCTTTAACGCATGAGAAAAAAAATTCATACCCAAGCAGAGATTTCATCCATAGACCAATGGGAAGGTGTTTTCGGCGATAGAGCTAACCTACATCAAACAAACATGATACCATTATTTAATCTCTTCCTGGCTTCAAACAATTAGCTTATGACTTAGAGGAGCTGCAATTATCAAAATCTTTTTGTCATCCAACGGGGTCATCCAATAAAGAACATTATCTTCTTTGTTATGAAGGGGGGAAATATATGTTGTATGTATGGTAAGCAAGCCATCTCATAGAACCATGTAAACAATGTTTGTAGATTTTCAAAATAATTTTAAATTTTTTTTTTTATCAGCAGTATAACTACCTGTTAGAATTTTATCTCAGGGGCACGCATGAGGGTTTGTTTTTGCACGAAAAATAAGTGTGTTGCAAGAATATGATAATTAAAAAAACAAAAAACAAAACAAACAAAAGCAAATCTTTGATCTTTGTACAAATTTAATATTACTTTTGGAGGGATTCTAGGGACTCCTGAATAATATTTTCCTTAAAAATCAGCCTTCTAATGATTATTTTATATTTCATATTTTCACGCTACTTAGTAATCTTTGTCAAAGAGCTATATATACATGAAAATTTTATGCTTGAAATTTCCTCCACATCAATGACTTATATGAAGAAAAACCCAACAGTAATATTACATATTAGCTGTTTATTAAAAAAAAAAATGTAATATTATATACATTTATAATGATTTGTAGAATTGAGTTTTTAAGTGATACAATATAGTACATTTTTTTTTATTCCATGTGGTGAATTCAGGATTTTGAAATAAGGGGTGGGGGGGGGGGGGTCATATCCCGGGTTTTGATTTTTTTTTTGCTTTCCTGATTATTAACATTTAGTTCAATGAAATGGGTTTTCAAATATATAAGAGGTTGTTGTGTGCACCCTCCACCTGGATCGTTTACTTGCTTATCAAAAGTAAACTGAATTATTTGAAAGTTTCTTTATGATTTTTTAGATTTACCAAGACAAAACACCTGCTTGGAAAAGTGGTAAGCAATCCAAGTCTTATTGCAGAGGGACTTGGCATGTAAAATATATGATGAAATCGATAATAATTGGTCTTTAACAATCATGTATAATTATACGTGCTTTTAAAAATAATTAATCAGGAGGGTTTTTCATTGGCCCCCTTCATTAGATTCATCCGGTAGGTTAACTGAAAGTGTACAAAGGATGATCTTAAATGTGGCAGTTATTTTCAATAAGTATATGTTTCTTGACATTATTTATATTAGAATGCTCAATTGTTATCAAACTATCCCAACTCTCTATTTTCATCTTGTCCCATTGTACTTTCAATTCATTATAGGCTGCTTAAATTTCATTGGTTGATGTACAGTAATCTCTCATTATTGATTTTTTTCAAAGAGTTCAATTCTTTGGACTGAATGTCAAACATGAAGGGGGGGCAGTGGCCCGGCGCCCCGGAAAAAATGACTTTAAGGGGGGCCCAAATTGACCTTAGGGGGGCGCCAAATTGTTTTTTAAAAAATTTCGTTTGTACCCAATTGGACCCCCAAAAACATGTAACTGATGTATGATCTTAGCGAACGACCCAAAGCCCCCCCCGAAAAAAAAAAAAACAACAACAACAACACCTACCCCCCCCCCCCCCTCTTATTTGACAGGCAGCGTGAGTGAAAAAAAATTGTCGCCCGGTGTAACAGGAAAAATAATTGCGTGTTACATTCTCGATCAACAACTGGGGCACAAAATCAAAATCATGTTGCCTCCCCCGGGTGCAAAATCTAATTGATACGTGGCCATTGATTATGCTTTAACCTCCAGCACTTCGTTATAAACAGGAGTAAGACTGTATTCCTGTTTCAACAGTGTTATGTAATTGACAAGATGAAGAATTAAAGCACATCTTTGGTTTAAAAAAATGTCTATTGTTGGTTTAAAATTGCAACAAATATCTGGTGTCAGACGACAGGCTTTTGATAAAATTGTCCCTGAAATATTACACAAACAGATTTCTTAATTGACTTGAGTATTGTACCTTAATTAAATATTAAAAGCATTTGATTTCCAAAATGTGTGCCTATAACCTAACGTGAGGAATGTTACCATAAGCAAGATAGAGAATGTATTTTGGTTTAAAGTGAGAAGGAGCAATAGACATGGCATTCATTTCTTTTGTTTTTAGGGGATGATCTTTTACATATACCGCAAGCCAGTCAACAAAGAAAGTGGTATCCGCTCTATACAAGTTGAGTGAGAAGAACATTTGAAGAGAATAGGATGGAAATAAAAGGAGATGTGTGGAGTAGATGCTGACAAGAAGAGACATATTGTAAAGAGTGGGAGAAAAAAAACAAAGCTCAATAACGATATGGAACATTAGACGAAACGGGAATTAGACAAGTTTTAAAATAGTTGAATGCGTTTGGGACCAAAGGGTAACTAGATAAGCTGGTTGTATGATGAAAATGAATTTGACACGAATTGAATGAGACCAAATGGGGGGTTAGTGGCAAATTGGTTTAGAACATGACTGTCGCGAATTACTGGGGGCTGCATTCTACTGAACCCTAAATTTGGTTAATATGGTTTTCCATTATAATTTACATTTAGGTCTCGGGGACCTTTTATAAGAAACACGACTTGTGCTGCAGTTCATGCAGAATATTTCGGTTGAGTTACGTTCGGGCGTCCTCAAAATTATTTTTTCTGCTGATCCCCGGATGCCTTTCTGTCATAGTCAGCAGTGCAAAAATGTGATAATTTCGTTTAACCCATAAAACAAAGAAATAAGACATGATGGAATAGAAGATGAAATAAGATAAAACAACAAAAACGTAACTAAACGTAAGTGCCTGTGTGACTGCAAGCATTAGGTAGGCCTATTTAAGCTTTTTTATTATTTCGATAAAATTAATGATTTTACCTGTGAATGAATCGCAAAAGTTTAAGGTCTCGGATTTACGAGAATAAGAGAAATTTAACCCCCCCCAAAAAAATAAAAAAAATCCGGGGACATTGTTTTAAGATGCAAGAAAACGGGCCATTTTCAACAACACAAGATTTCAAAATTTTCCGTACTGTGGGAGGGGGGACACCCCCTCCCACATTCCTCCCCTCGCTCGCTCCGCTCGCATACACCCCAACCCCCTTTATAAAAAGGCTGGATCGCTCCTGTTAATAATTTCTTGAAAATCAACAGCTCAATATTTTTATTCATATTTTGTAATATATATACAAGAGATTAAAACAAAGCAAAAATTAAGAAAGAGGCGCATTCAATCCTTTGAATGCTTCAAGTGTGTGACCCTCTGATGATCATTGATAAAACCGTACGAAGTGGCAGTCGTGGTTAATTGACATGTGAACTTGAACTCGGGGCCGCGGAGTGTTTTTATGAAAAAAAAGTAGAAGGGGCTCATCGAGCCGCAAGTGATTGGGGGGGGGGGGGTGGGGCTGAACAGGCTAAAAGCAACAATTAATGTATGGTCAAGTTTTCCTTTTTTAGTACACTTTGCTAACAAAGAGTGGGGGGCTGACGCGACCCCTGTGAGTTTGACGTGAAATTAAAAATAACTATCAAAGTTACTATACAATAATACACGGACTGCGACAATATAGAACATTTGCGTATATTAATGAAACACTACTGTAAAACTCTGGTAGGCCAATTAATTACAAGTAATTTATAAAGCAACGGGCCGCGCGGTAGCGTTTTTTGTAAGGCTGAGTCGAAAGTGGGGAAGTGGGGGGAGGGGCGAACAGGCTAGATTAAACAAATCTACGGTCATTTTTTGCGTTTTTGTACACGGTTGCTGAAAAATGGGGGGGGGTTCAGCCCCCAGGCTCCGGGCCCCTGATAAGTGCTGCTTATATTGTGAAAATTATAACATAAAAACACACCAGTCCGGCATGAGGAATTTTCATTAACCTTGCACCGTTTTCAATGATAAGGGAATGAATTTCCAACCTATAGATAGCGTTTTATCAACAGTATTCCCCTATGAGAAACGTAAAAAGTCCAGTTAAATTGTTTATTTCAGTACAAATATCTATATTTATTATATAATCGCCAAAACACAACAAGGTGATAAACATACCCATTGAACATAAATCAAGCAGATGGTATCAATGAACAGAACGACACTCTAGTAATCCGTGACGTTAACAAGCTGCTGATGACCAATTCACAAGCCGCGAATTCTCTTTTGAGGCTGCTTGCTCCGCATAGGGATGAATTTCTTGACTCCGGCTTTTTTAGACAGCCACGCAACATTGGTGCCTGGCTGCCTGACCCGATTAGTAATAGTTTTTTAATGAGTAAGGTTTTTTCAAGAGATCGATGAAGTAAACTGCTTCACAATTATGTTTTGTTCATTTGGGCCTTTCATAAAAAGTCAAAAAATTAGGTCGAATAGAAATTTGTAAATAAACGTTAAAATGTCCAAAATATTAACCTAAAATGATCATTAAATTGCAAAATAAAAATCAATCATTTGTCAAAATAAATCGTTTTAATATTATTAAATTTCAGGCCTTAACTGAAGTGTAATTGAAAAACTCCAAGAAATTTTCATTAAATTTTAAGGCGAGATATTACTTTGGCGAGTAAAGCTTGCACTGATCTTCAAAAATAATTTTTCGGGGTCAAGTAGAGGTCACGCCACAATTTGGCAAAAAAGTGAAGCTCGATAAATAAGCGCGTTTTTAACGGGACCTGCGGAGGTTGGCTGCTGAAGACTGTCTTTTCTCTGTCTTATCTCTGAAAGTACCCGCCCCATCTTGTTCAGACAACAATTGACAAATCACTCTTAGTTAGCTCGTTTAAAGCCCCGCTCCTAACCATGGAAGGCCCGAGACATGCAAGGGGTGTGGAGATCAAACAAATTTTGTTGAAAAAATTGTCACATTATGATAAGTTAAAATTAATGAAACAATGTAATCTAAAAAAATATTATTGTTTGCGTTACACAAAGAGGCTAATTTTCCTGGGTAATGCATGGGTACTTAAACTTTGTAAAAAGATAGAGACAAAAGATATATCTTTAAATCTTACGCTTTTTCTCCCGGTTTCGCGTAAAAGTTGGCTTAAAACAGCGTTTTCTTGTGTGCGCCAATGAATTTATGACAAAAAAATAAAGACAGCTCCAGAATACCGATTTTTGTCTTATCTCTGAGAATAAGATAAAATACCGAGAATATTCTCGAATTCCGCCCAGGATACGCGCCGAATAAATATATAAGTATTTAAGATAAGATACATTCAAATTAATTAATTTTAATTAATTAATTAATGTCACTACAGCAGTGTGTAGTGATTTAATATATTTTATTTCCTTTAAACAAAGAGTCTAGTTATAAGACTACAGCCATTCCGCAGAGGTATATGTTTTGCCTAATAATTATTTATGCCCCATAGTTGAAAAGTATAGTATGTTCTTTGTTCTCCTAAGAATATCTTTCTCACAAGTTGAAGATAACCAAAGTCATTCTGAAACGTTTGAACGTGAAGCAGAAAGGACTGAGTTATATAACATGAGCAGAAAGTTTTAAAGTTATTTTGTGGACAACTTACAAAAAGCCCATTCGGTAAGAAAACTATATTATTGTATTTAATGTTTCGATATAAATGTATTGTAGAAAGTAGATTTACATTATGAATCCTTATTAAAGGTCTTGTAAAGTGTTGAAAGTGTTTTTAGTTGGAGAAGATTATGAAATGCACTCTGCATGAAGATTGTGTTAGTGTATAGTAAGCAAACATTGTGTAGCGTGGTATAATAATGTATAGGGAAGATAATTTCTATGTCTTTGTTTGAAAGGAATTGAAGTTAAGTAAGTTTTGTGATATTTATGTTATTATTTCATAATACTGCTTAATACTATAGAATTGAGTGTTTTAGGAAGTGATACAGTAGTACATGTAGTAGTTATGGCAAGAACTTTGAAGTTTGGTTAGGAAACCAAAGGGGTCCTGTTTTGCTAAATTATGCAGGGTCTTTGATTACTTTGGAATGTGGCCCCAAGTCCACTAATTTTGTATTTACTTTCTCTTTGGTTAGGTAGTTTACTGTATCTAGTGAATGCAGGGTTCAGTCAACATCAGTATTCTAATCCGGTTTAAACTTTTAATCTTGTGTCCGAATAGTACACTGGTTCTGTTTGTAGAGTTACAGCTTTTATATATTTATATGTTTATTATATGTAGTTCTATTTCTTGTACTTTCTATAGTAAGCTAGTTTATTTAACTATGATTAATGTTTCTTAACTAGTTCGTAGATCAATTATGAAGTTTAGTTCATTTATTTAGGTTAATTAAAGACAGTTTGTTTTATTATTTGTTTGTTTATTCTCGTTTACAGATTGTTTTATCTGAAGATAGATGCGACCAGAGTTTTGAATCTGAAGTGTTGGAGTTTGCTGAATAAAACAAGAAGTTGTTGAATTTTAGCAATTTGTGTACAGCAATTTATTTCATCGGTCTATCTTGTGGAATACCTTCATGGACAGTATAGTTAGACGAAACTCCTCAGTGACAAGAAAGTACTGAGTGCAGCCACAAATAACAATCGATTAGGGACTTTCGAATATTGCTATATGCTAGTCTAGTAGTGTATTTTGGTGTAGATCATCAAAAGTTGCAAAGGCCTGAAGTCTGCCTTTTGTCAGAACCAGCATTAAGATCAAGCGAAGATGACTTCCCATCGGAAGGCTAAGAGTTTAGTGGACGGTAGATGCGTCAAGAACGATGTGGAATTTGTCAGACTGAATCACAAGAAGTGTAAGAAAGCTGCAAGTATAGCTAGTTCGCAGGTTGTCTTAGGAAAGTGCGAGAATGGTAGAAGCATTTTCAAGCGAACTTGCGATAATGGACCAAGAGATAAACTAGGCTAGAATGATGGAGCAGTCAAAGAAGTTAAGACCGAAACTTAAGTTAGAAAAGGAGCATGCAGAATAGATTACTGGAATTAGAGGATGAGGGAAAAGAAATGAAGTCTAATGAGGAAGGTAATCGAACTACGAAGGAAAGTGCTGAGGACTCTGTTACCGTTTTCTTCATTCCCACAGCAAGATGTTAGATATAACGCACCACCGAACAAGTCGGGACTCGAGATCATGGCAGGTCCATGACTCAGATGGCAAAAGCCATTATGCAACAGAACGTTATAACGCAGGGAATTGCTGTCGCCAGTCAACTTCCAAAGTTTGGAAGTTTCCAGTGTTTCGTGCCCTGATAGCAAAAACTGGGTAAAAATAACGTCATATTTACGTCTTTTTCTTCTTGCCTTCACTCTTTTTGAACGTCAAAAAATTGACGTTTTAATGACGACAACTTGCACCAACGCAAGACGTCTTTAGATGGTCATAAATTGACGTGATTATGACGTCTTTTTTTTGTCGACAATGACGTCTTAACGACGTCTATATGACATATCGCATGATAGCAAAAAACTGGTAAAAATAACGTCAATATTTACGTCTTTTTTTTTCCTTCCCTCACGGTTTTTTGCGTAAGAAATTGACGTCTTTAATGACGACACTTGCACCAACGCAAGAACGTCTTTAGATGGTATAAAAATTGACGTGATTATGACGTCTTTTTTTTGGTCCGACAATGACGTCTTTAACGAGTCTTATATGACAATTCCTGATAGCGAAAAACTGGTAAAAATAAACTCCTATTTACGTCTTTTTCTATCCTTGCCTCACGTCTTTTTGACGTCAAGTAAATTGACGTCTAAGTGACGACAACTTGCACCAAACGCAAGACCGTCTTTAGATGGTCATAATTGGATGTGAGTTATGACGTCTTTTTTTGGTCGAGCGATGACGTCTAAGAAGTCTATACAAATACTTATGACGCAGTAACAGGACGTCATAATCATGTCCATACGCATCACGTGCTCTAAAAGTTCTTATTTTTAATTAAATACAACGACTATGAATTTTTTAATGATTTGATATGACATGATATTGCAAGTAATGATTATTGACGCCTTGGTCGCCAATGACAAGAAAATCACAATTACGTTGATATAAACTATTGTTTTAGTTCAAATGATTTCGGCTTAAGGCAAGTAGACTGCAGGACCAAGACTTTTCAAAGAAAAAATAACTCTCACATGTGCAATAAAATGTGAAAATGTAATAGACACATTAAAATTAGGAACTCAGTTACAGGATTTAATACATACTAAGATTGCATACTGGGGCAAAATAATCATATTTCAATAAACAAAAAATAAAAAAAAAATAAAAACAAAACAAAACCCATCCTTCACCCCCCCCCCCAACCCCGTCCAAAAAAGAAATCCTTTGAAATAATTGTTTTTTGGTCATACATAAGTATGGAGTCAAAAAGGAATAACAAGTCAAGAAATAAAAGTTAATAAAAAAAAAATAATCTGGTTTAATATAATATATTATTTATTATATACATGTATATATATGTAGATATCGCTTGAATTATTCCACGATGTAAATGTAAATAAATACTGATGTCCAAGAATTATGGCGTTCAAGTGTCAAAGAAATATTGCTGACGTCAAATGAGCAAAACTAACCATTGGAGACAGGTTTATGGCATAACCAGTATAAGTACATGTATAAATCAAGATATAACAAATCTCTCTCACAACAACAAACGAGGAGGAG
>CALNVZ010000641.1:6697752-6743114 GCA_940671915.1 Paracentrotus lividus | reverse complement strand
TCATAACTTTTGTTATACATGTACTTTGGTTTAATTTCTTTTACATTATTTTTTAAATCTAATTTTTGAAACCCTCACCCATAGTCATATATTTATTTTCTGCTTTTTTTTTAAACCAATGAAATTCCAGGGGTGCACTTCCTCTTTATTTGGTAAAGTTTCTGAGAAACTAAACGCTATCATGTTATCTAGAGGCAATTCTTATACTCTTTTTTAATTGATATTTCGGACTCCATTTTGGTAATGATTGACAGCTTGTCTGATACAACGTTCCTTTGGAAAGAGCTGAATTCAGTCAGTCATTTCACCAGAAGAGGATTTCACACGATCAAATCAGCTATAGCCCCAAAACCTAAGGTGGTATCTCACTTCGCGGAAACATATTTGAGACAGATTTGTCAACATGGTTTTGCCATTAGCTCAATCTCCTCAGTCTCCTCTTTCTCTCAATTTCCTAAATTTCTGATACGTTTCTAATAGGCCAACCTGTTATAGCCTACGTGGCACAAAGGATTCCGTCGCGAGAGACGTCTCAGCGAAGTGAGATGCTACCCTTTCTGTGCAGAATGCAGATACTCTCAACAGGTTTCCCAATGTGCCAAAGATACTTACTGACTTCCCGTTACATTCTCCTGGCCCATTAAATGGGTGACATGGGTTGAATGCATAATTCCAATTGATGGTGCAGTGCTGTAAGCATCAAATGGAAACCTGCAATGAAAACCAATTTCACAGAACTGTTAATCTTGTCTTGTCTTGTGGATACTGCACTTGATGATCCTCCAAGAGGCTATCTATAGACGCGCAGGCCATTCACTCTATCGCTGCCACTACTTGCTTCTTTTAAATCGCATGTTTTTTAGATGTTTCTTAAGTGTAGAGCCAAGTGCATTTATAGTGGTAGGAAAGAAGCGAGTTCCACTCTACAATTGTACAAGGGTAGACTACAGGGAATATTTATAACAATCCTTATTTTCTCTGATTAGTCTATATTGATCTATTGTTCTCAATATCAATGTTTTTAAATTATTATGCTTGTTCATTTATTGTACAATTATCAAAACTTAATAAAGTGATGTACCAGTTACAGAGTAGAAAGAGTTTTATCTTATCATCATTCATAGTCATGGAGTTAAGTTGATTGTCGAGGACAGCCACAAAGTGAAAAAAAAATGTGTCATCCAGCTTGGGGTTTAATAAATCAACTATATATTTTAAAAAAATTAATAATAATAAATAAAAATTGTGTGTAAAATTATAATTGTAGGCCTGCATACATGCACACAAACACAAATTTTAGAGTCTACTAGCTGACACTACTGCACTGACACATTTTAATGGTGCCAAAATTCAGGGAGGCATTGATCTAAACTAGAGATCACATTTGGTCAGATGAATTCAAGATTCTCCTTTTAATTCATCATTTAACTTTGTTATAGTGATTCCAAGGCAAGAGGCATAACAAATCTTAAATTGTGGCATGCTTAAATAATAAGGGCGTACATGTTTAGTAGACTAACTTAGGTCTAGTTAAATGATAAATTTAAACTGCAACAACAATTTGTGATTCACAACTTCAGATTCAAGATTGACAATCAAAAAATAAAAAATAAAACAAAAACAATATCAAATGGAAGTAGCAGACTATTTAGTTAGAGTGAGTATAAAGTTAGAAGTGATTGATTATTCATCATTGATACAAACTCTTACTCTTACTCAACTTACTCTGGTGTTCCATCTGTGCGAGAAATGGGTGAAAAGTCCACCACTTTGTTGGTTGGGTCGTCGAACTGGCACCGGCAGTTACTTTTATCGGCATCAATTTGTTGACATAATGCAGCAAAGCAACAAGAACACAGAGCAAGAAAAGTGACGATAATTAAAATCAAATGCCCAATGTATTGATAAAGCGCCATTTCTATTTACAGGTACAGGTACAGGTTGTCAGCAGTTCATGAGCACTTTGGTCTTTGCAGCTGCAGTCAATGGCAATGCCCAGTCCCTGGAACTGGCCTCACAGTCACAGTGCAGTAGTCGGTATATATTGTGCTCTTCAAATGATAAATCCAGTTGAGGAACTGACTGAGCTGAGCTGGAGTGAGTGAGACTGAGAGTACGTCGAGTGATAAAGTCAGCAGTGCAAATAAAAAGTATTGCTGGCCATGCATGTGATTGTGAATATTGAAACAAGTATCAGGAAGTCGATCCTACATACGTACATAAAAACACCCTACTGCAGATCTAATTAAAATGCCCAGTTGTGAAACCGAAATTAGATAGCAATTTACTACGCCGACTTCGACTTCTGTGATCTGAGCTAGCTCAACTACTTTGTGCACATCAGTTGACTATGCAGCAGACACAGTCAAGTAGATCAGGTGATCCTTTCAGCCAATCACGCATGCGCGCACATTTTAGTTTTGAATGCAGTGAGTGTGTTGTGTGTGTGGGGGGGGGGAGGGTTTGAAGTAGATAGTGAAGGACTTCGCGCCACATTAACGAAAAAACCCCTAAAAAATAACAACAACTACAACATTAAAACCAAATCAAACAAAAAACAATACCAACAAAAAGGAAGGAAGAGAAAAGAAAGAAAGAAGAAAAAAGAAGAAAAAAAAAGAAGAGAAATTATGTACGTAAGGAAAAAAAGAAACTGGGAAAAGGGAAGGGTCAACCTACCACTATAACTGATACATGACCTTATGGCTGGTACCGCCCCCCCCCATAAATTAGAAAATAATAATAAAAAAAAACGAAAAAATAGGTAAATTGGGGTAAATTATGACAAAAAAAATAAAATGCTCAATAAACAATTGTA
The DNA here is from genome assembly GCA_940671915.1 of Paracentrotus lividus. NCBI lineage: Eukaryota > Metazoa > Echinodermata > Echinoidea > Camarodonta > Echinidae > Paracentrotus > Paracentrotus lividus. Next base: position 6,740,296 of record CALNVZ010000641.1, on the reverse strand, counting down.
TAACTCATTTTGAAGTTATTTTAGATATAAAACGTTTTGTAAATGTTTTGGTTAAATTTCAGCCAAATGAATGTTAAGGTGACAGTTAATCATTACTACTCCATTGTCCCACTTACCCCGTCAAGTTGGGGTAAGTGGACAAGCATAATACATGGAATAAAATGTGGTTAAAAATGAGAAACAAGAGTCTCTGTCTTCATAAAACACTGTTTATAGGGGGCCTACATCTGGAATATCTTTCTAAGATGTCATGAGAATGATCACCAAAATATTTGCTCAAACATTATCACGACTCTATTATTACTCTTTTTTCCTGTACACATTTCAAATGATGAGAAATAATTTTTTTTTTAAACAAATCAAAGCTCAATAGCACTTTTTAGATGTGTGATTCTGTGAAGAAATTAAGCATCTCCTTCGTCCTTCATCCCCTTTTTTTGTATGAAAGTAAACGAAAGATACAGTATTTAAAAAAAAAAAAATAGACCTTATTTTCTTTCCCGTATTCCAACTTTATGAAAACTAAAGTTTTAAACAAAAAGTCTGCATAATTCAACAATATCCCCCGTTGAATAAAACCAGTGGGACACTTGAAAATAAAGACAAACTTTTTAAAGCAATCATATATCTCATTTTGAAGTTTATTTAAATAAACGTTTTAGAAATGTTTGGTTAAAAATTCCTCCAAATGAAGGTCAAAGTGACAATATTAATCATTATTACTCCATTGTTCAACTTACCCCCGGCCGTCAAATTGGAGTAAGTGGGTACATGCAGTGAACTGTGATAGTAAAGTGCAGAATGAAGATCCGTCTTCGCAAACTTTATTTATACATTTGAAATACTATTGAAATTGGTGCGTTCCACTTACCCAAGCATGTGGGGTAAGTGGACAGCTAATTAAAACAATTGATTTAAGTCTTTGTTTACATCATATTTCATTTTATACCATTTTCTAGTTTAAAATTTATTTGTGAACAATTTCAATGCCACGTTACCCCTAAACAAAAGGGATCTGGGAAACAGAAAGACAAGTTTGCATATGTGTGTATTTTCAAAATTAGCTAGGTGGCAATCGTTTATGTCAAGACGTGAGATGTTATTGATGATTTGAGCCGACTGACATCTTAAACCTACCCTTACAGTTGATATAGTACCTTGTGTTGGCCGAAGCCGGAAAGTATTTGCAACACCCACCCCCCCCCCCCCCCCTCTTTTCACTTCCATTTTTTTTTTTTTTTTTTTTTTTTTTTTGGGGGGGGGGTCTTGCTTTGTTTTGTTTTGTTGTTGTTGTTGTTTGTTGTTTTTTTTGGGGGGGGGGTTCGGTGCATAAAAAGGAAGGTGGGGGTCTGATGAGAAAAACTGGGTTGCACAGTGTCGTCATGATATGACCGGAGACAATTACCTTGAACATAACAGTGTAATTGTAAAAATTGGATTTTTTTTTAGTTGCGTAGAATCCAAACTTTTTATGCAAAGGGCCCAGAGAAAGTGAAAAAGTTGTCCTCATATATTTCGTCCAGCAAAGGACTGTTATTCAACATTTGTGAGGACGTGGATGTACGGATGTGATTTGGGAAGTTTTCAGAGGGGTAAGTTTTCTTGAGTTGGTATTGTGAGTATATGGTGGGGTAAATTTACTAGATTAGATGTGGATTCCGCATCGGTTCTGACAAAGGATTTAATCGGCCAAATAATAATACTTAATAGCGGCTATATGCTTGTGCATGGTCCGATAAAATTCTTTGTTAGAGCTGGTACTGGATCCGCTCCTTTAGGACACTTATCCATGATAATTATAGAGGTTATCAAGATGTCCGAAGATGCATTCAATCAAAACCATTGTTTCTTTGTTTATATGTTCGACATACATCTTATCCAAATCATTTCCAGCGATTGCCAAGTTGGAACAGGAGGTCAAAGGATCACTATTGTGATAGACAACGTCGCCGAACAATTATCTGAATTAATATTATTCTGGTGACGTATCAGTCCATTTGTCACGTGACTAGCCGAGCTTTGTAAATTTGCTGAAGACGAACATTTATCATTGTCACCCTCATGATGAAGCTCATGGTGAATCATAACTTCGCTCTCATCCTCTAGAATTTGTTCTAAACCGCATTCAGTAGGGCTTTTCCTCAGTAGCAACAACATCCGTCAAGCTTGGTAGATTCACCCAGATTTATAGGCGGTGCTCTTCTGCGTTTCACCGGCTTGTCCAAAACGATGAGGCAACTGTTTCTAGCCCGCCACCTACGCCATAATCGTTTGACCGTACTGCTTAGCTCGTAGCTACAGACGCATAGCGTAAGCGCGTCCAAGCATGCGTAGATCGGAAAGAGAATCTCTGACGTCATTGATTCACGCGTGTAAACGGCTTGAGGGTTGGAGCTTACAGTGACCCACATCATGTAGACCAGGGATACGATGACAAAGAGAAGAGAGAGAGGCCCAAGAGCTAGATGAACGCGTCCCAATGTGATAAATCGATCGGACGCCACTGAAAAACAAGGGGAACGAAAGTTAATGATGAAAGAAATTTTCATTAGAATGTAACCATACCGTTTTACAATTCAAGAAACTGCAATCAACTGTAAATAGTGTGAAGAGGGAACGAGAGAGAGAGAGAGAGAGAGACTGAGAGAGATCAGATGGAGGGCTATTAAGAAAATGAGCTGGGAAAAAGATGCAGAGAAAATGTTGATAACTATTCTTACAACATGTAATTTAAACAAATTTGTTGTATCTGCATTATCTAATTGGACTATAATATTGGTATCCGTTTAGTTACTATAATGATATGAAACCTCATTTTTTTTTCTTATTGGTGGCGTAACGCTCCGGGGGGGGGGGGGGGGAATCGGTCTCCAATAATTCATCCATGGTCTAGTAATGCTATGGTCCCAACCGGTCGTGTGTGTCACGCAGCCTAGTTTCCACCTGGCTGTATAATCAGGAAGAACATGACCACCTGACCCCTTGCTCCTCCACCTCCTTTGACAAAAAGACGTACACTTCCGTACGTCCAACGCAAGGATGTCTTACGAAACGCACGACCGGTTGTGACCATGGTAGAGTCCTCACTTACATTGAAAACATTTGCCACAGACAACGTCCGAAGATGAAATTCATATCCGCACAGCTCACAACTAGACGTTCCACTCTCAGCAATCCAGCGATTCAAACAGAACTGATGCATATACTTGACGGTTCCTTCACACAAACATGGACTGACTAGGTGGTAGAGTATGGAGTCCTCCTCCTCTGGTTGGAAACATATTCGACAGGTCACCATGGAAACAGAAGATGCGGAAGACGGGGAAGACGGGTTGATGATGTTGGAAGAGATCTAGATGAACATAGAGATGAAAAGAAACTTCATTTAGGAATAATGCATCTCTCTGATCATACAGAATTATCGTCACCCTCCCGTATTGTACCTTTTGATGTCAAACTCTCCCTTTTTCTGACATTGTTTTCTATGAAAATGTGTTCGTCACCTCACTTCATTTATCCTGTTTATTGCCATCTTTTGTCGAACCATAACTCCACCCTCCGACAATACCCTTCTTTGGTAGTACCAATTTCTTCGTCACCCTCTCGTTGACGTCCGGCCCCAAACCAAACACCCCATGCCATGATAATGCCGATATCTTCTTCATCCTCTCCGTCTATACAATCGTCTAGCCCCAATTCATCCCTGCCCTGACAAAAACATCCTCTCTATATAATGCCGGTTCTTCGTCAGCCTATTCATCTTTTTACCCTTTGAACGTATACATTTTTAGAACCAAAGCTTGATCCGCCACCACTCCCAGACGTTAATGTCAATTTATTCGTCACCCGGGCCCGTAACACAAAGGTTTGGCAATCAATCGCTAAATGGCAATAGCCAATCAAGATCTTTGTTACACGCGCATTTTGTTCAACAGAGAGACCAGCATCCAATCAGAATAGCTCTTTCAAATTTGCAATGATCGCAAATCTTTGTGTTACGGGGCCCAGATCTGTCTATCGGCATCTAGTGTCTAGTCCAACCCTTCCCACCCACCCCCCCTGACGTACATGTAAGTTTATGATATTCATATCTCTTCGTCACCTCTTCATCTTTCATCCTTTGACGTCTTGCCCGGACATCCGATACACCCTTCCCTTGCTCATTTCCATGAGTAAAGCAGTCTTTTCGTCACAATCACCCTCCGTCTTTTGCCTAGCTGTTTCTATCCCGAAACTCGACACTCCTCCTCACGTCCTGACTTTTTCTATGATAGATAATGCGGCTTTATTCGGCACCCTCTGGCATTTTTTTATCATTCTCCTTATAATGTCCGATTTCCTGTCACCGCTGTTCGTTTTTCACGACTTGACTCTTGTCCCAAAAACCCCACACCCTCGTCACTCTCTGACATATCTCCGATAGTAATCTTCTTCGTCACCCTCTTGTCTTTCACCCTTTGACGTCCATCCCTTCCGCTGACTTGCAGGTAAGATTTGAAAATGGGGTCACCTTCGTCAATCTCTGGTCTTTCTCCCTTGTTCTAGCCCCAACCCAATCCCCCCTTAACGGCATTTCGACTTTTCGTCACACATCCTATCTCTTGGACTTTACGCCTTGCTCTACCTACTCGGCCTTATTACGACGTAGTTTTGATAATGCCGATTTTCGTCACACACCCTACATGCCCTCTTACGCTGAGCCACAATCCCCCCCTCCCATCGTTCCTGACGTATTCTACGATAATAAAGATTTTCATCACCTATTCTCTCTTTTAGCCTCTTGTGCCAGCACCAACACTAACCTTCTCCGAACACATTATTTTCTCTTTAGGCCTATGCCTCTGATCTCAAGCGCCCCCATTTTTAGCAAAAGTTAAAGTTACCCTCCTTGTTTCTGACTGTTGACGTATACTAACCTGCCGAGTAACTGGAACCGACGTACACGTTGATGCTACAGATTCATCGGTCTCTGTGTTCATCATCCTCATCATCTTCCTTCTCATTCCAGTTCATCATCATCGACAATCTCCTTCATCATCATCACCCTCATCACTGACGACATGGACATTGTTTCAATGCAATCGCTCTTTCGTAGCTGCTCATTGTCCTTTCCTACCCGATATTCCGAGATGGATCGCGAATGGGAACGGAGCGAAGATGATGCGCGTTCAGCCTGTCAAGTGTCTATTACGCACATCGAAAGCGCGTCTCGTAGCTCGTCGCCCTGTATGAGTCCTCTGATTTGCTGCTATGTGCGTAGTGGTATCAATCGTGTCTGTTTCACTGGCAGACGATCTGTCGTACTTTCTTTCTTCTTCGTCTTGACTGTCTCTTTTGTGTTGCAGACATTTCGAAGATCTTCTTCGGTGTCTGCAGTAGTGTCTAATGTTGTAGACGCTTGCCGTGTGAGATCGCAGGAAGATATCACTTGGTCGAAACATTCTCTGAGAGATGGGTGATGGGATATGATTTGAAGCAAATTAAGCAAGCAAATTTAGAATACAAACAATGATATGAAAAAAATTTCACTTGAAAAAAAAACTTCACTTGAAAAAAAAATACGTTGGTAACAATCATTTGACATGCAATAGACCTCTAGATCTAGATTGTCAAACTTTGACTGGTTATCATAAGAAAACCAAAAAACAACAACTTTAACCAAAAGTATTTTCAACAAAAGGAATAAGGAGCAGATTCAATTAAGTATTTATAATTAACAGATTCAATTAATTATTTATAATTAACAGATTCCAAAACAGTAATATATGATATGTCTCCTGTGGAGTGTACACAAAGACTTACGATTGATTAAAAGTTACGATTGATTTTTTTCTTTGTTCGCCTTATCATGGACAGGATGCTCCAAAGTTGATGTGTCTTAATCCTAACCCTAACCCTACTGCTTTAATCATATCAAAAAAAAAAAAAAAAAAAAAAAAAAAAAAGAAAAAAAAAAAAAAAATCCTAATTGCCATGACTTTACCTGGCTTCCAAATGAGGCTACTGAGAAAAAATCAATCGTACACTTTTAATCAATCTAACTTTGTGTTTACACCCCACTGCTGAGATCTTACCTTCTCACTCGGGAGGTCAGATGCATAACTGCTGAGTTGGTCGATCCTCATTCTCCACCATCCATCTCCGATTTCCACAGAAATGGCCACAGATCTCGGCTGAACGTTTTGGTGTCATGATTTCTGACAAACGAGTGGAACTATGACGAGGTGGATGGTGGTGATCGGTCCAGCTTCGTACACTCGAGATCTGGAACTCAAAACGCTGAGGCTCTATGACTCGGGATGGGCGAGTCGAAGTTCGTCATCCTCTGTTGTGATGTTCAATTACTCCGATGCGTTGAGACCATCGCTGTCACTACTCATCACGAGATCTGATTCCAAGTCGATGTTCGTTGAGTCTAATCGACGGGACCGGGTGTCGTATTCGCACGTATGTCGTAGGCCTACTGTCGACATTCGGAACCCTGGGTCAACCTCGTCCACATCTTCAGTTGTTCTTAACGGATCGACAGAGCAACAGTCCAATATAGAATTAAAAAAAAAAATTTTAAAAAAAAAAAAAAAAAATTTAAAAAAATTTAAATAAACAATATTCATCATTGAATTAAAAATAAAAAATATTTGTTCCCCAATTTTTAGAAAGAAAAATAAAATTCAATGTTAATTTTGTTTCTTAAAGAGTCGCTCTCTTCGAAGAGTTGTCTTCAAGTTAGATTTAGAAAACCCACCAAAAAGTGATGGTCAGGATTCGTCTGTCGACATTATAAACAAACCAAGATGAACCAATTAATTGCAGCTTAATGTTTCTTCAGGATGGAGAATGTTTCATTTCTGCTTTCCTAAATGTCCCTTGGTTTTTTTGTGGAAGAATTCAGGTGCATAAATTCATCTGAATCTTCATGCAAAGAAATATAAATCCATCCAAGATTTTTGACGCCGGTTTTGCATGTTTTATCTCACGTCACATCTACAGCGCGTTGAATAACAAGCTGCACGTCTCGTTTTTTTTCAGGTGCGCGCGCCAGAAATTGAGGGGGGGGGGCGGGGCTAAGGGAAGGGGCGGGGCCGGTTTGTTGGCATCAGTCTGTGTGTGCTGCATAATCATCATCGATCTCTTCATAATTAATTAATTTGTCTTCGGATAAAAATTAATATCAAACCTATATTTTTAGCATCCAAATTTACTTTTAATCAAAGATTGGATAAGACAAAATGAGAAAGAAATTGGGAAAATCAAAAATAAGGTGAGCGAGGAAATACGAATCAGGAATATATTATGGAAGTAAAGGAAAAGTAGAAGATGAGAGAGAAACAAAGAATAGATGCAAAGAGAAAAAGTGGAAGATATACAGCAAAGTATTGGATCTACATTAAGGGGAAGATCAAAGTAAAACAAAACAAATTTTTATAAAAGGATTAGAAGAAAGAAAAGAAAAGAGATGAGAAAGAAATTTCCGAATTTGGAAACCCAAGGTTTTGGAAAAATAAAAGGGAAGGTGGGAATTAATTATGCCGATAAGGAATGTCCGAAGGGCCAATGCAGGGAACGAAATGTAGGACGGGAAATATCTTTATAGGGAACGGGAACTGTTTACAGGAAAAATATCTCAAATTAATTAAATTAAATTAATTTATTAATTGTGGCTGCCTCAAGTACTTTCTTGTGCACGAGGAGTTTCGTCTAACGTATAATCTGTCCCATGAGGTTTTCAACAAGATAGGACCCGATGAAATTAAATGCTGGGATCCAAATTGCTAAAATCAACAAACTTCTGTTTTATTCAGCAACTCCAACACTTCAGTTCAAATCTCTGGTCGCATCTATCTTCAGATAGACAATCTGTACGAGAATAAAAAACAAATAATAAAACAAACTGTCTTATAACCTAAAAAATAACTAAACTTCATAATGATCTACTTGAACTATAATATAACATTAATCATAGTTAATAAACTAGCTTTACTTTAAGAACGTACAAGAAATAAGTACCATTATAATAAACATTAAAATATATAAAGCGTAAGAATCTACTAAAAGAACCAGTGTATATTCTGACACATTTTAGATTTAAAGTTAAACCGGATTAGAATACTGATAGTGACTTGACACCCTGCATTCACTATATACAGTAAACGCTACCTAACCAAAGAGAAGAAAGTACAAATTAGTGTGACTGGGGCAACATTCCAAAGTAAGCAAAGACCTTGCATAATTAGCAACAGACCCTCTTTGTTTGCCTAACCAAACTCAAGTTTCTATGCATAACTACTACTGTATCAAAATTCTAAAACACTCAATCTATAGTATAGCACGTATTATGAAAAACATATCACAAAACTTACTTTAACACTTCAATTCCTTCAAACAACAGACATAGAAATTATCTTTCCTTACATTATATTACACGCTACACAATGTTTGCTTACTTACACTAACACAACTCTCATGCAGATGCATCATAATCTTCTCCAACTAAAACAACTTTCAAACTTTTACCAAGACCTTAAGTAAGGATTCATAACTGTAATTCCTACTTTCATACATATACACTTATATGAAACATTAATACAATAATATAGTGTTTCTTACCGAATTGGGCTTTTGTAGTTGTCCACAAATACTTAAAACTTTCTGCTCAGTGTTATATACTCAGCTCCTGTTCTGCATCACAAGTTCAACGTCAAGAATGACTGCGTATCTTCACTTGTGTAGAAGATATTCGCTTAGGGAGACAAAGCACATACTATACTTTTTCACTATGGGGCATAATAATTACTAGGCAACATATACCTCTGGAATGCTGTGTCTGTATAACTAGACTTTGTTAAAGGGGAAATAAAAATATTAAATCACTACACACTCGCTGTAGTGACAATGGCTCCTTAAAATGTAACATACATTTACCAAATAATCAAGATCCAACACATTCAGATAATTAGATCAATATCAAAATATACACTATACTACCAGGAAATACCACAATATTGATCTACTCCAGCTAGCATTGGACGTTCTCTGAACTGTTTTAAGAACGTTCCAAGTTCGTTCTATGGAACGTTTTTGTCAAAACGTTGAAAACGTCCTTTTGTGGAAGTTTTGGACGTTAATAGAAACGTTCCAAATGGACGTTTAGAAAACGTCTCTAAAACGTTTAAAAACCCAAAAAGAACGCTTCGACAATTTAAGGACCTGTAGAAAACCTTTGGAACCTTATTAAAAGTCCAAAAACCTTTCATAAACGTTCTGTGGACGTTCTACGGACGTCCAAAAAAAACCTTCAAAAAAACGTTTGGAACGTTCCAACTGGACGTTCTTGCGGACGTCCAGAAAACCTTTGGAACGTTCAGGAAAGTTTTAGAACTGTCTGTATAGGAACGTTTGTTAGAACATATTAAAAACTATGTAAATAATGTAATAGATACAATATGTTATTTGCACCTCAAGCTCTTGGCCAAATTGTGGAATGCACTTAGGAGTGAAGTTCCTCCAATCAAAAATCATGCTTACAAGGCAGACTTGAGTTGGATTTATTTTGAATTTAACACTAAATAATGCTCCAGTAAATTTATATTTTATTGAAAGTATCGGTTTGCAAGGTTAGTTATTACTTTAATTGTTATGTTAGTAAACATTCCAATTACCGATTAGTGTTTTTTAATCTTTATGTGTGTTTCTGAACAATATTACAAGTGAAACGAACACCAAAACATGAATGTTATTAAAACTGCTTAAATAGAAAAAAAAAATCATTAAAAACGTTTTATTTCATATGTTATAAGTATATATATCAAAATTACCACGTCATTTGGCACTAAAGTCCTATTTGGACGTTTTACAAGACGTCAGAAAACGTCAATAAAGTATGTCTCGTTATAAGGTTCCAAATAAAAACGTTTTTGTTGTGAAAAGTTTTGGATTAAAACGTTCCATTTTGTAACGTCCAAGAACGTTTTAAAAACGTTCTTTTTGGAACCATTATGTTTTTCACAAATTGAAAAGTCCACTGTGGACGTTTATTAACGTTTCTAAAACGTGTCATTTCAGACGAGGACCTACGGACCTGATTAAAACGTTATTTTTTCTTACAAACAGTTCTGAAACGGTTTTGTGTTTGCTGGGGTATCCGTACTTGCTGGGTTACCATGTTTGCAACGATTGTCCCACATACGGAAATAGAAAACTGTAAATTCACTTGAATAATTAATCAAAAATAAATATATTGGGGAAATATTCCGACACCAGACAAACTTAGTTACAATAAGGCTCTCTTGAACGGGGAGTCCCTAACGTCCTTTTGTGCGTGACATACACAACTTAGAACAAACAAACAATCAATTTCAAATATATCTAAGTGAAACATGGAAGATTGTAGAAAAGAAAATAGTAAACAGATGAAGATAAGCCAACAAAGAAGAGAAAGAGGGAGAGGGGGGGAAAGCAGTAGAGGCGTAAAGAGGAGATATCAAACTCAGAAACAATTGATCCTGCGAGAACGTTACAGAAAGCAGAGGGCACAAAACTTTTGTACTTTACACACGCTTATAACATTAATTGTTCAACGTTCTCACGATCAATGTTGTTAAGGAACTTTGCCTAACATGCTAGACCCATCAGTCCCTGGCTTGGAAAAGGCTTCCACCTCTTCGCAAATGGTCCAGCTTGAGTAGAACATCTTCGTTTATCTCCGTCAACGACAGCTAGGTTTATCTTTCTGCGTCGGGGTCAACCTTTGGGGCTTCTGCGATTGCTGAGGTTCCTCGCGTCGCCAGCCGTGGCCTCCTCTGTGTCACAAGACTTCGTGTAACAGCGTATCTGGGGTTACTCCTTCTCACTTGTATTATAGGTTGCAGAACTTACTGCCACTACCTGTTGCCTGGCTAATGCTTTCCCACAACTCCCATCCCCAACGCTGTTCTTATGGCGTAGGGGTCGTCTTCTCCACCTGATACGACTTCACGGGGTCTTAATAGGCACTGGGACGTTGTTCCCAATCAACAGGAGCACTTCTATTTTCTCAGTCTTATAGTGAGCCACCAGTTCACAGGCCACTGATTCTCAAAGTGTGGCCATTGTATTAACCGACTCGAACTTGGGTATCTGGACCTCTCGCGGGTAACAAACAGCTCTGGTGTAGCATGTGGGTAAGGTCTATAATCTGCTTTTTGCTGAAACGTCCAGTACTTGATAGCCCAGAGTATTCTTGGTGCTCTTCACCCGTTGTCGGCTCTCTGCATAGTGGTTAGATGCAGCATCTGCCTGGGGGCCCTGAACATCCCATGTTACTGCAGAAAGATCTTCCGAAACAGACCCCACATTGGAATTGGTCGTCCAAAAAGGCGCGTATCGCAAACCTCCCTGGTTGGCTCTCCTTGTGGCTCTGAACCACACAGGCACGATCACTGGAGTGCTCCTGACATCTTGGTCACGAGTAGAACATGTACCTTGTGCACTTAGATGAATATCTCTACTGGCGTGGTCCTGTTTCTGAGGTCGATGGAGACAGGTCAGTGATTTCCCTCGACATTCCTTGCAGCTTCTCTCTGAGTTGCAAGTCCGTCACCCGGTGACTGTCAGTGATCCCACAACCCATGCAAAAGATGTCTTTTGGAAAGAAGAATCCTTACGTGCATGGTGGGACTGTGCACTTAGAATTCTTCACAGTCATCTAAATGGTGGTCCATTCACAATATGACATGACGAGTACTCAGTCGTTGTACTCGTAGAGTATATTGGTCGCGAAGGCCTCTTCCCTCGAGGTTTTGACTGGGGTCAAGTTGCTCCGCTGACTGGAATTGGCGCGCGACTCTGATCTCCACTACGAAGTTCCCTTAAGCTCCGGAGAATATTTCGTCTTTCTCGGGCGGCACTACCGACAAGTCAACAAATACAGCAAATGAGGATAACTCCGCATAACACGGGTCTTCCACTATTAACTTCTTCCCGCCACTAGCGCTCCAAGTATAAGGGTAGCTTTGCTAGCATCTTCACACTTCTCTTGAGGATAGTCCAATATCCCCAAGGATGACTTCTGTCGTCTTAAGCTCCGCCTACTGCTCTAAAAGTCTGCAAAGGCCAGGAGTCCTTCTGGATCTCGATCGATATTCGAGGCCAGTTATTCAGGCTTTCTATAGTAAAGGCTGAGCTGATGACGCTACCGCTCCCGTACCTCTTCGCCAACAATTTCCTTGCCGAAAGTACGCGGTCATCTCGTCCCAGAAGAAAGATAGTGCTCAACAACCTTCTCGGCTCTTCCAGTACGTAGCTGTCTAGGTGAAGTTGAGTCGGCGACAACCGTCCAGCGGGCTTAGAGTCAACCAAACTCATAAATCAGTCTTTCCACAGCGATAGTGTAGGGGTCGCACCACCCTGATAGCAGGACACGCTCGTCATCAATGACGTTCCATAAATTGGTCGTATACAACGCTGGTAAACACTGCGTCGTAAAACTGAGACAAACGATATGGATATGGACACATCTATTGAGTGATTTTGACGTCATGTTATTGACCAATATGACGACAATTAAATTTGCATTATTTATATGACAGATTATGAGTGATATGGACGTGCATGTATTGAGCAAATCTTACGACGACTAATTACAATTTATATGACCAGAATAATAACGTTATTATGACGTTTCAGTTTATTGACCAAATCTCGTACGACGAGTAAATTGAAATTTTGTATGACCAGAGTTATGACGTAATTATGACGTTATTATTGGACCAATCTATGACGAATAAATTTGAAATTTTGTATGACCAGATCTATGACGTAATTATTACGTCATTTATTGACCATCTGTCGACGAGTAAATTCTGAATATCTTATATGACCAGATATTGACGTGACTGATGATCGTCATAGACCTAATCTATCGACTAGCTAAATTTACTAATAATGACAGATATAACGTAATTATGACGTCATTTTATTGTACCAATCTACGACGAGTAAATTTGAAATTTGGTTATGACCAGATTATGACTTAATGTATTACGTCATTTATTGACCAATCTTCGACGAGTAATTTTGCATTTAATATGACCACATTATTGACGTGATTTTGACTTCATTTCTTGACCAATCTACGACAATCTAATAGTGCATTTTTTTTTTTATATGACCAATAATGAGTGACATATGACGTCATGTATTGACCAATCTACGACGACTAATTTAACAATTATATGACCAGATAACGTATATTTATGACCCGTTGAAGCCAATTACTGGACCATTTGACACCAGTAAAACAAGTGGTGATTTGCCTCCGGCCATTTTGCTTCCAAGAGACCATGATTAATAAAGCAAACAGGCGAGAGGAGCCCAAATTACATATGCCTGAGCGCCCCCTCCCCAAAAGGAGATATGTAAAAATATAGTATACTATATATTTGGGACCTTATTTGAGTCAAATGATATTCACAAAAGGATAATTATAACCCCATCAAACATAAAAAGTATTTAATTGTATCAGAAGCCCCCCCCCCAAAAAAAAAAAATAAAAAAAATAAATGAATGAATGAAAATAAAATAAATAAATAAATAAATTAAATTGACTCACCCTCTTCCTGCGCATTTTCATATATTTTCTGCATTTTTTCCTTGTTATTTTTATTTTTTATTTATTATTTTTTTTTTTTGGGGGGGGCGGGGGACAGCCCCATCATAAATAGCTGATAAGCAATTGCTATATAAAGGGCTGTAGGATGTACATATTGCTTTGAACACATATAGGGGCATATATTCATTTAAGCACTCTCCCGCCTCCTCCCCCTCCAAAAAAAAAGAATTAATAAATAATAAATTTAAAATAAAATAAAAAAGTAAAAGGAGAAAAAAATGCAAAAATATATTGAAATATGCGCAGGAAGAGGGGGTGAGTAATTTAAGTTTTTATTTATGTTATTTTTATTTTCATTCATTCATTTATTTTTGTTTATTTTTTTTTTTTTTGGGGGGGGGGGCTACTTGAACAATTAAATACTTGTTTATGTTTTTGATGGGGTTAATAATTATCCTTTTTGGTTGAATAATCATGACTCCAAAAATAAGGTCCCAAATAATATATATAGTATATTGTTAATATTCCTTTTGGGGGAGGGGGCAGCTCAGGCATATGTAATGGCGCTTCCTCTTCGGCCTGTTTGCTTTATTAATCAAATGTGGTCTCAATGGAAGAAAATGGCCCGGAGGCAAATCACCACTTGTTTACTGGTGTCAAATGGGTCCAGTTAATGGCTTCAAAACGCGGTCATAATTACGTTATCTGGTCATATTAAATGTGTAAATTAAGCTCGTCGTAGATTGGTCAAACATGACGTCATAGTCACGTCATTATCTGGTCATATCAAAAATGCATATTAGATTGTCGTAGAAGATGGTCAAGAAATGAAGTCAAAAAATCACCCGTCTTAATTGGTGGTCATATTAAATTCAAATTTACTCGTCAAGATTGGTCAAATAAATGACGTAATAATTACGGTCATAATCGTGGTCATACAAAATTTCAAATATTTACTCGTCGTAGATTTAGCGTCAATAAATGACGTTCATAATTACGTTTATAATCTGGGTCATATAAATTGTAAATTTAGCTCGGTCGTAGATTGGTCAATAAAATGACGCATGTAGTCACGTCATAAGTCTGGTCATTATAAATATTGCAAATTTACTACGTCGAAGATTTGGTCAATAAAATGACGTAATAATACGTCATAATCTGCGTCATACAAAATTTCAAATTTACTCGTCATAATTGGTCAATAAAATGAAACGTCATAATTACTGTCATAATCTGTTCATACAAAATTTCAAATTTACTCGTCGTAGATTGGTCAATTACAATGACGTTCTCATAATAACGTTATTATTGGTCATTAGTAAATTGTAAATTAGCTTTCGTCCGTAGTATTGGTTCAATACATGACGTCATATTCACTCATAAATCTGTCATATAAATAAGTGCAAATTAAAAAATTGTCGTATATTGCGTCAATAAATGACTCAAAATCACGTCATAATGGGTCATATCATAGTCGTTTGTCAGTTTTACGACCAGGTTTTACCAGTTTACGACCAATTTATGACGGTCATTATGACCCCAGTGTCTGCTATCAGGGTGGCGACCCCCTACACATCCGCGTGCTGGAACGAATGCATTTATGAGTTTGGTTGACTCTAAGCCCCTGGACGGTGCGACCGAATTCTCAACTTAACCTCAACAGCTAACGTAGCTGGAAGCTCGAAGAAGGTTGTTTGACCACTATCTTCTTTCTGGGGACAGATGACGCGTACTTTCGAGCAAAGGAATTGGTTGGGAAGAGGTACGGGACCGGTAGCGTTCATCAGCTCAGCCTACTAAGAAGCGAATAACTGGCCTCGAATATCTGATCGAAGTCCAGAAGGACTCCTGGCCTTTGCAGACTTTCTTAGAGCAGGAGCGGCAGCTAAGACGACAGAAGTCATTCCTTGGGGATATTGGACTATCCTCAACGAGAATGTGAAGACTTGCTAGCAAACTACCCTTTTACTTGGAGCGGCAGTGGCGGGAAGAAGTTATAGGTGGAAGACCCGTGGTTATGGGAGTTATCCTCCATTTGCTGTATTTGTGACTTTGTCGGTAGTGCCGCGAGAAAGGGGGTCGAATATTCCGAGTTAGAGGAACTTCGTAGTGGAGTCAGATGGTCGCGGCCAATTCCAGTCAGTTGAGCAACTTGACCCGCAGTCAAACCTCGAGGGAGAGCCTTCGCGACCAATATATCTACTGAGTCAACGACTGAAGTACTCGTCATGTCCATATTGTGGAAATGGACCACCATTTAGATGACTGTGAAGAAATTCAAGTGCAAGTGTCCCACCATGCACGTAAAGGATTCTTCTTCCAAAAGAATCTGTTGCATGGGTTGTGGGATCACTGACAGTCACCGGGTGAAGGACTGACGCAGAGGAGAAGCTGCAAGGAATGGTGAGGGTGAAATCAGCTGTGACCTGTTCCATCGACCTGTCAGAAGCAGGACCACGCCAGTAGAGAGATATCAGTCTAGTGCACCAAGGTAGTTCTACTGCGTGGCACCAAGATGGTCAGGAGACTCCATTGATCGTGCCTGTGTGGGTGAGGCACGTAAGGACGAGCAACCAGGGAGGTCTGCGATACGCCCTTTGGAACGACCAATCCAATGTGGGGTTTCGGTTTCGGTAAGATCTCTGCAGTAAACTGGATGTCAGGGCCCCAGGAGATGTGCATCTAACCACTATGCAGGAGAGACAACACGGGTGAAGAGCCCAAGATATCTGGGTTCAAGTTTACTGGACTTCAGCAAAAAGCGATTATAGGACCTACCCACATGCTACACCAGGCTGTGTACCCCGCGAGTAGGCCAGATACCCAAGTTCGAGTCGGTAACAATGCGCACATTGGAATTCAGTGGCCTGTGAACTGGTGCTCATATAATGAGAAAATAGAAGTGTCCCTGTTGATTGGGAACAAACTGTCCCAGGGCTATAGACCCGTTGAAGTCGTATATCAGGTGAGAGAAGACGAACCCCTACGCCATAAGACAGCGTGCGGATGGGGAGTTGTGGGAAAAGCTTAAGCCAGGCAACAGGTAGTGGCGTAAGTTCTGCAACCTAATACAATTGAAAGATAGAACCCCAAGATACGCTGTTACAGAAGTCTGTGACACAGCAGAGGCCACGCGGTGATTGGCGACGGAGGAACCTCCAGCAATCGCAGAAGCGCCAAAAGGTTGACCCGACCTCAGAAAGACCTAGCTGTCGTTTTACGGAGATAAACGAAGATGTTCTACTCAAGTGACCATTTGGCGAGAGAGGTGGAAGCCTTTCAGCCAGGGCACTGATGGGTTAGGATGTTAGGCCAAAGTTCTTAAACACAGATGAACGTTGAACAATAAGTTATAAGCGTGTGTCAAAGTTACAAAAGTTTGTGCTCTGCTTTCTGTAGATTCTCCTGGATTCAATTGTTTCTGAGTTTGATATCTTTCCTTTTCCGCTCTGACTGCTTTCCCCCTTCTCCCTCTTCTCTTTCTTTGTTAGTGCCTTTATCTTTTCCATCTTCGTACTATTTTCTTTTCTACATCTTCCATGTTTCACTTATATATTTTAATTTGATTGTTTTGTTTTGTCCTAAGTTGTGTGATAGTCACGCAAAAGACGTTAGGGACCCCTTCAAGGGAGCCTTTATGTGTAACTAAGTTTGTCTTGTTCAGGAATAGTTTCCCATATATTTTATTTGATGTATTAATTTCAGTGAATTTACAGTTTTCTATTTTCCTATGTGGGACAATCGTTGACACATGGTAACCAGCAAGTAGGATACCCTAGGCAAACACAAAACGTTTTCAGAACGTTTTTTTAAAACGTTTTATTCAGGTCCCGTAGGTCCTCGTTCTGAAATGAACGTTTAGAAAACGTTTATATAACGTCCAAGTTGGACTTTCAAGTTGTGGAAAAAATAATTGGGTTCCAAAGAAGAACGTTTTTAAAACGTTCGTTGACGTTACAAAACTGGAACGTTTTAATCAAAACGTTCACAAACGTTTATTTGGAACCTTATAACGAGACATATTTTAGTTGAACGTTTTCTGAACGTTTGTAAAACGTCAAATAGGACTTGTATGACAAATGAGTGGTAATTGCATATATACGTGATGACATATGGAAATTAAACGTTTAATTGATTTTTTTTTTTTCTATTTAGCCAGTAATAAATTCATGTTTTTGGTGTTCGTTCATTGTAATATTGTTCAGAAACACACATAAGATGTTAAAAAACACTAATTCCGGTATTGGAATTACTTACATAACAAATAAAAGTAATAACTAACCATTGCAAACGATACTTTCAATAAAATATAAATTTACTGAGCATGTATGTTAGTGTTTAAATCAAAATAAATCCAACTCAAGTCTGCCCTTTAAGCATGATTTTAGATTGGGAGGAACTTCACTGCCTAAGTGCCATTTCCACAAATTTGGCCAAGGAGCTTGAGGTGCAAAATTAACATATTTGTTATCTATTACATTATTTACATAAGTTTAATAGGTTCTTACAAACGTTCCTATAGACATTCTTAAAACGTTTTCTTGAACGGTTCACAAAGGTTTTCTGGACGTCCGCAGAACGTCCAATGGAACGTTCAAACGTTTTTTTGAAGGTTTTCTGGACGTCCGTAGAACGTCACAGAAACGTTGTAAAAGGTTTTGACTTTTATAAGGTCCAAAGGTTTTCTTACAGGTCCTTATAAATTTTCGAAAAGGTTCTTTTGGGTTTTAAACGTTTAGAAAACGTGTTTTCTAAACGGTCCATTTGAACGTTTTATTAACGTCCAAAACCTTCCACAAAAGACGTTTCTAAACGTTTTGACAAAACGTCCATAGAACGAGACTGTTGGAACGTTCTTTAAAACGTTCAGAGAACGTCCAATTGCTAGCTGGTAGATCAATATTGTGGTTATTTCCTGGTAGTATAGTTATATTTGATAGTTTGGGATCTAAGTTACTGAATGGTGTTGGAATCTTTGATTATTTGGTAAATGTAGTTACATTTAAAGAGCCAGTGTCACTACAGCAGTGTGTAGTGATTTAATAATTTTATTTCCCTTTAACAAGAGTCTAGTTATAAGACTACAGCCATTCCAGAGGTATATTGTTTGCCTAGATAATTATTATGCCCCATAGTTGAAAAAGTATAGTATGTTCTTTGTTCTCCCTAAGAATATCTTCTACACCAAGTGAAGGATACCAGTCATTTGAACGTTGAACGTATGCAGAAAGGTACTGAGTTATATAACACTGAGCAGAAAAGTTTTAGTTATTTGTGGACAAACTAACAAAAGCCAATTCGGTAAGAAAACTATATTATTGTATTAATGTTCGAGTATAAATGTATTGTTTAGAAAGTAGAATTTACATTATGAATCCTTATTAAAGGTCTTGGTAAAGTTTGAAAGTGTTTTTAGGTTGGAGAAGATTATGGATGCACTCTGCATGAAGAGTTTGTGGTTAGTGTAAGTAAGCAAACGATTGTTGTTAGCGTGTATATAATGTATAGGAAAGATAATTTTCTATGTACTTTGTTGGGAAGGAATTGAAGTAAGTAAGTTTTGTGATATGTTATTTTCATAATACTGCTAATCTATAGAATTGAGTGTTTAGGAAGTGATACAGTAGTAGTTTATGCATTAGAACTTGAAGTATGGTTAGCGAAAACAAAGAGGGTCTGTTTGCTAATTATGCAAGGGTCTTTGATGTACTTTGGAAGTGTGGCCCCAGTCACCCCGCACTAATTTGTAGTTTACTTTCTCTTTGTTAGGTAGTTTACTTATATTTAGTGAAATGCAGGGTTCAGTCACATCAGTATTTAATCCGCGTGTGTTTAACTTTAATCTTTGTGTCAGAATAGTACACTGTTCTGTTTAGTAGAGTTACAGCGTTAATATTTAATGTTTATTATAATGGTACTTATTCTTGTACTCGTTCTTATAGTAAGCTAGTTTATTTAACTATGATTAATGTTATTATAGTTCAAGTAGATCATTATGAAGTTTTAGTTCAGTTTATTTAGTTATTTAAAGACAGTTATGTTTATTATTTGTTTGTTATTTCTCGTACAGATGTGTTATCTGAAGATAGATGCGACCAGAGTTTGAACTGAGTGTTGGAGTTTGCTGAATAAACAGAAGTTTGTTGATTTAGCAATTTTGTCCAGCATTTATTTTCATCGTCTATCTTGTGGAAGACCTTCATGGACAGTATAGTTTAGACGAAACTCCGTCAGTGCACAAGAAGTACTGAGGAGCCACAATTAATTAAGTTAATTTAATTTAATTATTGAAGATATTTCCTGAAGCAGGTTTCCCTTCCCTATAAGATATTTCCCGTCTACATTTCGTTCCCTAGCATGGGCCCTTCGGACATTTCCTTTCGGGCATAATATTCCACTTCTTATTTCCAACTTGCATCGATATCTTTCTCATCTCTTTTCTTTCTTTCTTCTAATCCTTTTTTATAAAAATTGTGTGTTACTTTTGATCTTCCTTATGTGTAGATCCAATAACTTTGTGCTATATCTTTCCAGTTTCTCTTTTGCATCTATCTCTTTGTTTTTCTCTCTCATCTTCTACTTTCCTGTTACTTCCAAATATATTCTGATTCGCTATTTCTTCGCTCCACCGTTATTTGTTGATTTGTCCCAATTTCTTTCTTCATTTTGTTTATCCAATTCTTTAGAGTGTAAGTTAAATTTGGATGTAAATATAGTTGATATTAATTTTTTCCGAAGAAAATTAATTAATTATGAAGAGGATCGTATGATGCATTATGCAGCACACACAGCGTGAGCAACAACCTCCCCGCCCTTGCCCTGTGCCCGCCCCCCCCCCTCAAGTTTCTGGCGCGCGCACCTGAAAAAACCGAGTGAACGTGCGCTTGTATTTTTCAACGCGCTGTGTAGAGTGACGTGAGATTAAAACATGGCAAACACCGGTCAAAAATCTTGATGGATTATTATTTCTTGTATGAATTCAGATGAATGTTAGCACCTGGAAATTCTTCCACAAAAAAACCAAGGAATTTGGAAAGCAGAAAAAGAAACCATTCTCCATCCTGAAGAAACAAATTAAGCTGCAATGTAATTGTTCATCTTGTTGTATAATGTCGACATGACGGATTGCCTGACCATCACTTTTGTGGTTTCTAAATCAACTTGAGACAACTCTTTCGAAGAGAGCCGACTCTTTAATAAGACAAACAA
This sequence comes from Paracentrotus lividus, assembly GCA_940671915.1. NCBI lineage: Eukaryota > Metazoa > Echinodermata > Echinoidea > Camarodonta > Echinidae > Paracentrotus > Paracentrotus lividus. The sequence goes on along the minus strand of CALNVZ010000641.1, from coordinate 6,719,499 downwards.
AATTTGAAAAGCGATGCTGCTCGTCTCTGGTCGGATCGTTAAGAACAATGAAGATGGTGGACCGAGGTGCACCAGGTTCCGATGTCGACAGTAGGCCACGACATCACGTCGCGGAATACGACACCCGTCCCGTCGTATTAGGACTCAACGACATCGACGTTGGAATCAGATCTCGTATGAGTAGTGACAGCGATGTCTCACGCATCGGAGTTGAACATCACAACAGAGGCATGAACGAACTTCACTCGCCCATCCCGAAGTCCATAGAGCCTCAGCGGCGTTTTGAGTTCCAGATCTCGAGTGTCGAAGCTGGACCGATTCACCACCATCCACCTGTCATTAGTTCCACTCGTTTGCAGAATCGATGACACCAACGTTCAGCCGAGTCTGTGGCCATTTCTGTGGAATCCTGGAGAGTGGAAGTGGAGAATGAGGTATCGACCAATCACAGTTTCATCTGACCTCCCGAGTGAGAGGTAAGATACTCAGCAGTGGTTGTGTAACACCAAAGATTTAAGATTGAGTTAAAAGTTACTATTGATTTTTTCTCAGTAGCCTCATTTGGATAAGCCCAAGGTTAAAGTGTCATGAATTAGGATTTTGAATGATTTAAGAGGTAGGGGTTAGGGTTAGGATTAAGATCATCAACTTTGGAGCATCCTGTCCATTGATAAGGCGAACAAGAAAAAAATCAATTCGTAACTTTTAATCAATTCGTAAAGCTTGTTGTTACACCCACAGGAGACATATCATATATTAACTGTTTTAATCTGTTAATTACTAAATACTTAAATTGAATCTGTTAATTGAATAAATTAACGTAATTGAATCTGCTCCTTATTCCTTTTGTTGAAAATACTTTTGGTTTAAAGTTGGTGTGTTTTTGGTTTTCTTATGATAACCAGTCCAAAGTTGACATCTAGATTAGAGGTCTTATTAGCAGTCGTCAAAATGATTGTTACCAACGTATTTTTTTTTCAAGTTGAAGTTTTTTTTTGTCAAGTGAAGTTTTTTCATATCATTATGTTTGTATCTAAATTTGCTTTGACTTATTTGCTTCAAATCATATCCCATCACCATCTCTCCAGAATGGTTTCGACCCAAGTTGATATCGTTTCCTTGCGATCTCACACGGCGCGTCTACGACATTTAGACACTGACTGCAGACACCGAAGAAGATCTTCGAATGTCTGCAAACAAAAGGACAGTTCAAGACGAAGCAAGAAAGAAAGTACGACGATCGTCTGCCAGTGTGAAACAGACACGATTGATACCACTACGCACATAGCAGCCAATCAGAGGACTCATACAGCGGCGACGAGCTACGAGACTTCGCTTTTCGTATTGTGTCGATAATAGACACCTTGACAGGGCTGAAACGCGCATTCATGCTTCGCTCCGTTCCCGATTCGCGATCATCTCGGATAAATCGGGTAGGAAGGACAATGAGCAGCATACGAAAGAGCGATTGCATTGAACAATGTCCATGTCGTACAGTGATGAGGGTGATGATGATGAAGGAGATGTCGATGATGATAACTGGAATGAGGAAGGAAGGATGTGGGATGTATGAACACAGAGACGATGAATCTGTAGCAGTCAAAGGAAGCGGTACGTGCCAGGGTTCCAGTTACTCGGCAGGTTAGTATACCGTCAACAGTTCAGAACAAGGAGGGTAACTTTAACTGTTTGCTAAAAATGGGGGCGCTTGAGAGTCAGAGGCATAGCCTGAAAGAGAAAAATAATGTGTTCGGAGAAGGTAGCTGTTGAGTGCTGGACAAAAAGAGGCTAAAAGAGAGAATAGGTGCATTTGAAGAAATCTTTATTATCGTAGAATACGTCAGAGATGGGAGGGGCGGGATTGGGCTCAGCCGTAAAGAGGGCTGTAGGGTGTGTGACGAAAATCGGCCATTATCAAAAACTACGTCCGTAATAAGGGCCGAGTAGGTTTTTAGAGCAAGGCGTAAGTCCAAGAGATAGGATTGTGACGAAAAGGGTCGAAATGCGTTAGGGGAAGGATTTGGGGTTTGGGGCTAGACATAGGGAGAAAGACCAGAGATTGACGAAGGTGACCCCATTTTCAAATCTTACCGTGCAAAGTCAGCGGAGGGATGGACGTCAAAGGGTGAAAGATCAAGAGGTGACGAAGAGATTACTATCGATTTATTCAGGAGAGTGGACAGGGTGTCGGGTCATTGTGACAAGAAGTCAAGTCGTGAAATAACTGAACAGCGCGTGACAAGGAAATCGGAAATTATAAGGAGATGAACATGATTTAAAAAAAATGCCAAGAGGGCTGCCCGAATAAGCCGCATTATCTATCATAGAAAAAGTCAGGAAGTGAGGAAGGAAGTGTCGAGTTTCGGGATAGAAACAGCTATGGCAAAAGGACGCGAGTGTGATTGTACGAAAAAGATCTGCTTTATCATGGAATGAGCAAGGGAAGGGTATCGGTGTTCGGGCCAAGACGTCAAAGAATGAAGATGAAGAGCGTTGACGAAGAGATATGAATTATCATAAATTACATGGTACGTCAGGGGTGTGGAAGGGTTTGGAACTAGACACTAGAGTGCGATAGACAGACTTGGCCCGTAACACAAAAGATTTGCGATCAATGCAAATTTTGAAAAAGAGCTATTCTGATGTGGATGCTGGTCTCTCTGTTGAACAAAATGCGCGTGGAACAAGGCAGTCTTGATTGGCTATTGCCATTAGCGAATTTGATTGCAAAACCTTGTGTTACGGGGCCCCGGGTGACGAATAAATTGACATTAACGTCTGGTGAGGTGTGCGGATCAAGCCTTTGGTTCTAAAAATGGCTATACCCCGTCAAGGGTAAAAGGAATGAACTAGGCTGGAACGAAAAAGGAAACCCGGCATGATTAGAGAGGATGTTTTTGTCACGGAGGGATGAAATTGGGGCTAGACGATGTGTATAGACGGAGAGGATGAAGAAGATATCTGGCATTATCATGGCATTGGGGGTGTTTGGTTCTGGGGCCGGACGTCAACGAGCAGGGCTGACGAAGAAATTGTACTACCAAAGAAGGGGTATTGTCGGCGAGAGGTGGAGTATAGGTTCGACAAAAGATGGCAATAAACAGGATAAATGAAGTGAGTGACGAACACAGTTTCAAGAAAAACAATGTCAGAAAAGGGAGAGTTTGACATAAAGGGCTACAAGTACGGGAGGGTTACGATAATCTGTAGTGAGTCAGAGAGATGCATTATTCGAAATGAAGTGTTCTTTTCATCTCTATGTCATAACTAGATCTCTTCCAACATCATCAACCCGTCTTCCCCGTGCTGTCCGCATCTGTTCTGTTTCCATGGTGACCTGTCGGAATATGTTTCCAACCCAGAAGGAGGATGACTTCCATACTCTACCACCTTAGTCAGTCCATGGTTTGTGTGGAAGAAACCGTCAATATATGCATCATTCTGTTTGAATCGCTGGGATTGTGAGAGTGGAAACGCTAGTTGTGAGCGTGTGCGGATATGAGATTTCATCTTCGGACGTTTGTCTGTGGCAAATGTTTTCCAATGTAAGTGAGTACATCTTACCATGGTCACAACCGGTCGTGCGTTTCGTAGACATCCTTTGCGTGGACGTACGGAAGTGTACGTCTGTGTCAAAGGAGGTGGAGGGAGCAAGGTGTCAGATGCGTGTCATGTTCTTTCCTGATTATACAGCAAGGTGGAACAGGCTGCGTGACACACCACGACCGGTTGGGACCATAGCATTACTAGACATGATGAATTTATTGGAGACCGAGTTCCCCCCCCCCCCCCCGGAGCGTTACGCCACATAAGAAAAAAAAAATTGAGGTTGTCACTTATCATTATAGTAACCTAAACGGATACCATAGTTATAGTCCCCAAGTAGATAATGACCAGATACAACGAAATTTTTTAAATTACATGTTGTTAAAGAATAGTTATCAACATTTTCTCGCATCCTTTTTCCCCAGCTCATTTTTCCTTAACGCGCGTCCATCTGATCTCTCTCAGTCTCTACTCTCTCTCTCTCTCTCGTTCCCTCTTCACACTATTTACAGGTTGAGTCAGTTTTCTTGAATTGTAAAACGGTATGGTTACATTCTTAGTGGAAAATTTCTTCATCATTAACTTTCGTTTCCACCCTGTTTTTCAGTGGCGTCCGATATCGAATTATCACATGTGGGAACCGCGATTCATCTAGCTCTTGGGCTCTTCGTCTCGTTCTCGTTGTCATCGGTATCCCCTGTGTGTCGTACATGATGTGGTTTTACTGTCAGCTCCAACCCTCAAAGCCGTTTACCACCGGCGTGTGAATCAATGACGTCAGAGATTCTCTTTCCGAGTCTACGCATGCTGGACGCGCTTACGCTAGTGCGTCTGTAGCTACCGAGCTAAAGCAGTACGCGTCAAACGGATATGGCGTAGGTGCGGCGCTACGAACAGTTGCCTCATCGTTTTGACAAAGCCGGTGAAACGCAGAAAGAAGCACCGCCCTATAAATCTGGCCGTGAATGTTCTCCAGCATTGACGGATGTTGATTGCTACTGAGAAGCCCTACTAAATGCGGTTTAGAACAAAGTTCGTAGAGGATGAGGACGGAAGTTATGATTCACATGAGTTCACATGGGACAATGATAAATTTCGTCTTCGCAAATTTACAAAGCTCGGCTAGTCACGCGTGACAAATGGACTGATTACGTCACGCAGAATAATATTAATCAGATAATGTGTGTCGGCGACGTTGTCTATCACAAATAGTGATCCTTTGACCTCCGTTCCAAACTTGGCAATCGCTGGAAATGATTTGGATTAAGATGTATGTCGGAAACATATAAACAAAGAAACAATGGTTTGATTGATGGCATCTTCGGACATCTTGATAACCCTATAATTATCATGGATAAGTGTCCTAAAGAGGAGCGGATCCAGTAACCAGCTCTAACATAAGAATTTATCGGACCATGCACAAGCATATAGCCGCTATTAAGGTATTATTATTTGGCGATTAAACCTTTGTCAGAACGCGATGCGAATCCACATCTAATCTAGTAAATTTACCCCACCATATACTTCACAATACCAACAAGAAAACTACCCCTCTGAAACTTCCAAATCACATCCGTACATCCACGGTCCTCACAAATGCTTGAATAACAGTCCTTGCTGGACGAAATATAGTGAGGGACAACGTTTTTCACTTTCTCTGGGCCCTCTCATGCATAAAAGTTTGGATTTCTACCAAACTAAAAAAAAATCCATTTTGTCAATTACACTGTTTATGTTCAAGGGTATTGTCTCCGGTCATATCATGACGACACTGTGCAACCCAGTCTTTCTCATCAGACCCCACCTTCCTTTGTATGCACCACCCCCCCCAAAAAAAAAAACAAAAACCAAACAAACAAACAAAACAAACAAAAAACAAAAGCAAAAGACCCCCCCCAAAAAAAAAAAAAAAAAAAAAAAAAAAAAATGGAAGTTGAATAAGAGGGGAGGGGGGGGGGGCGTGGGTGTTGCAATTTACTTTCGCGCCTATCCGGCCAACACAAAGGTCATATATCAACGTTAAGGGTAGCGTTTAAGATGTCAGTCGGCTCAATCATCAAGTAACATCTCACGTCTTTGACATTTAAAACGATTGCCACCTAAGCTTAATTTTGAAAATACCACACATATGCAAACCTTGTCTTGTTCTGCTTTTCCCCCAGATCCCTTTGTTTAGGCGTAACGTTGGCATTGAAATTGGTTCACAAAATAAAATTTTAAACTAGAAAATGTTTATAAAATGAAAATATGATATGTAAACAAAAGACTTAAATCAATTTGTTTTAATTAGCTGTCCCACTTACCTCCCACATGCTTGGGGTAAGTGCGAACGCCACCAATTTCAATGAGTATTTTCAATGTATAAATAAAGTTTGCGAAGACGGATCTTCATTCTGCACTTTCATATTCACAGTTCACTGCATGTACCCACTTACTCCAAATTTGACGGCCGGGGGTAAGTTGAACAATGGAGCTAATAATGATTAAGTCAATTGTTCACTTTGACCGTTCATTTGGGAATTTTTAACCAAAACATTTCTAAAACGTTTATTTAAAAAACTTCAAAATGAGACTATATGAGTTGCTTAAAAGTTTGTCTTATTTTCAAGTGGTCCCACTGGTTTTATTCAACGGGGGATATTGCTTGAATTATGCAGACTTTTATGTTTAAAACTTTAGTTTTCATAAATTGGAATACGGGAAAGAAAATAAGGTCTATTTTTTTTTTTTTTTTTAAATACGTGTAGTCTATCTTTACTTTCATACAAAAAAGGGGATGAAGGACGAAGGAGATGCTTAATTTCTTCACAGAATCACACATTCTAAAAAGTGCTATTGAGCCTTGATTTGTTTAAAAAAAAAATTATTTCTCATCATTTGAAATGTGTACAGGAAAAAAGAGTAATAATAGAGTCGTGATAATGTTTGAGCAAATATTTTGGTGATCAGTTCTCATGACATCTTAGAAATGATATTCCAGATGTAGGCCCCCTATAAACAGTGTTTATGAAGACAGAGATCTTTGTTTCTCACTTTTAAACCACATTTTATTCCATGTATTATGCTGTCCCACTTACCCCAACTTGACGGGGTAAGTGGGACAATGGAGTAGTAATGATTAACTGTCACCTTAACATTCATTTGGCTGAAATTTTAACCAAAACATTTACAAAACGTTTATATCTATATAACTTCAAAATGAGTTATACAATTGCTTTATTGAGCATTTTATTTTTTTTGTCATAATTTACCCCAATTTACCCTATTTTTTCGTTTTTTTTTTTATTATTATTTTTCTAATTTATGGGGGGGGGGGAGGCGGTACCAGCCATAAGGTCATGTATCAGTTATAGTGGTAGGTTGACCCTTCCCTTTTTCCCAGTTTCTTTTTTTCCTTACGTACATAATTTCTCTTCTTTTTTTTCTTCTTTTTTCTTCTTTCTTTCTTTTCTCTTCCTTCCTTTTTGTTGGTATTGTTTTTTGTTTGATTTGGTTTTAATGTTGTAGTTGTTGTTATTTTTTAGGGGTGTTTTTCGTAATGGGGCGAAGTCCTTCACTATCTACTTCAAACCCCCTCCCCCCCCCCCCCACACACACACACACTCACTGCATTCAAAACTAAAATGTCGCTGGATGCGTGATTGGCTGAAAGGATCACCTGATCTACTTGACTGTGTCTGCTGCATAGTCACATGATGTGCACAAAGTAGTTGAGCTAGCTCACGATCACAGAAGTCGAAGTCGGCGTAGTAAATTGCTATCTAATTTCGGTTTCACAACTGGGCATTTTAATTAGATCTGCAGTAGGGTGTTGTTTATGTACGTATGTAGGATCGACTTCCTGATACTTGTTTCAATATTCACAATCACATGCATGGCCAGCAATACTTTTTATTTGCACTGCTGACTTTATCACTCGACGTACTCTCAGTCTCACTCACTCCAGCTCAGCTCAGTCAGTTCCTCAACTGGATTTATCATTTGAAGAGCACAATATATACCGACTACTGCACTGTGACTGTGAGGCCAGTTCCAGGGACTGGGCATTGCCATTGACTGCAGCTGCAAAGACCAAAGTGCTCATGAACTGCTGATCAACCTGTACCTGTACCTGTAAATAGAAATGGCGCTTTATCAATACATTGGGCATTTGATTTTAATTATCGTCACTTTTCTTGCTCTGTGTTCTTGTTGCTTTGCTGCATTATGTCAACAAATTGATGCCGATAAAAGTAACTGCCGGTGCCAGTTCGACGACCCAACCAACAAAGTGGTGGACTTTTCACCCATTTCTCGCACAGATGGAAAACCAGAGTAAGTTGAGTAAGAGTAAGAGTTTGTATCAATGAATGAATAATCAATCACTCTAACTTTATACTCACTCTAACTAAATAGATCTGCTACTTCCATTTGATATTGTTTTTGTTTATTTTTTATTTTTTGATTGTCAATCTTGAATCTGAAGTTGTGAATCACAAATGTTGTTGCAGTTTAAATTTATCATTTAACTAGACCTAAGTTAGTCTACTAACTACATGTACGCCCTTAATTATTTAAGCATGCCACAATTTACAGATTTGTATGCCTCTTGCCTTGGAATCACTATAACAAAGTTAAATGATGAAATTAAAAGGAGAATCTTGAATTCATCTGACCAAATGTGATCTCTAGTTTAGATCAATGCCTCCCTGAATTTTGGCAACATTAAAATGTGTCAGCGCAGTAGTGTCAGCTAGTAGACTCTAAAAATGTGTGTTTGTGTGCATGTATGCAGGCCTACAATTAAATTTTACACACAATTTTTATTTATTATTATTATTTTTTTAAATATATAGTTGATTTATTAACCCCAAGCTGGATGACACATTTTTTTTTCACTTTGTGGCTGTCCTCATGATCAACTTAACTCATGACTATGAATGATGATAAGATAAAACTCTTTCTACTCTGTAACTGGTACATCACTTTATTAAGTGTTAATAATTGTACAATAAATGAACAAGCATAATAATTTAAAAACATTGATATTGAGAACAATAGATCAATATAGACTAATCAGAGAAAATAAGGATTGTTATAAATATTCCCTGTAGTCTACCCTTGTACAATTGTAGAGTGGAACTCGCTTCTTTCTACCACTATAAATGCACTTGGCTCTACACTTAAGAAACATCTAAAAAACATGCGATTTAAAAGAAGCAAGTAGCGGCAGCGATAGAGTGAATGGCCTGCGCGTCTATAGATAGCCTCTTGGAGGATCATCAAGTGCAGTATCCACAAGACAAGACAAGATTAACAATGTTCTGTGAAATTGGTTTTCATTGCAGGTTTCCATTTGATGCTTACAGCACTGCACCATCAGATTGGAATTATGCATTCAACCCATGTCACCCATTTAATGGGCCAGGAGAATGTAAAGGGAAGTCAGTAAGTATCTTTAGCACATTGGGAAACCTGTTGAGAGTATCTGCATTCTGCACAGAAAGGGTAGCATCTCACTTCGCTGAGACGTCTCTGCGACGGAATCCTTTGTGCCACGTAGGCTATAACAGGTTGGCCTATTAGAAACGTATCAGAAATTTAGGAAATTGAGGAGAAAGAGGAGACTGAGGAGATTGAGCTAATGGCAAAACCATGTTGACAAATCTGTCTCAAATATGTTTCCGCGAAGTGAGATACCACCCTTAGGTTTTGGGGCTATAGCTGATTGGCTGATCGTGTGAAATCCTCTTCTGGTGAAATGACTGACTGAATTCAGCTCTTTCCAAAGGAACGTTGTATCAGACAAGCTGTCAATCATTACCAAAATGGAGTCCGAAATATCAATTAAAAAAGAGTATAAGAATTGCCTCTAGATAACATGATAGCGTTTAGTTTCTCAGAAACTTTGCCAAATAAAGAGGAAGTGCACCCTGGAATTTCATTGGTTTAAAAAAAAAGCAGAAAATAAATATATGACTATGGGTGAGGGTTTCAAAAAATTAGATTTAAAAATAATGTAAAAGAAATTAAACCAAAGTACATGTATAACAAAAAGTTATGACTGATCGTTTTGATTTTATGATGTCACTTGCGAGCAGCTCTTCCACTGTGTTGTATGTGGAAATCCCATGATTTTTTCCCCTTTTTTTGGGGGGGGGGGGATGTGGGGGGTTCTTGAAGAATTAAATGATCAATTTTAAAGAACCCAGTGATGTCACAAATTAGAAAAAAATATTATTCATAACATGTTTAATTTTCTTCAAACTTTCACTTATATTTTGCTTTCATGTTTCTGCTTTAATAGTAAAAACAAATGCAACTCCAGGATGGACCTCCTCCTTTAAGGGTGATTTGCATTCCAGAAAAAAAAAACCCAAACAAATAGCAAAAAATCAAAGCAAAAAAAATTGAACCCTAAATAATTAAAAAAAAAAAAATTATTAATAGCTTCATCATACCGGTAACTGTATTTTAGTTTTAACTTCCATGATATAAAATATTTAATTTGTTTTGATCAATATTATACATTTAACTGTTCTTGGAGAAAAAACATTTATAGTGCCTACATTTAGTTACTAATGATATATCAATTTTGATTTTTACAGGTTTGTCAACAGTCCAGGAATACTCCTTCCACTGATGTATTCAGCCTGGGAGACCCTAAGCCTACTGCATGGGCACCTCAGGTTGATAGCTCCATCCTAGTCACGTACAAATCTGATACCAAGTAAATACCATTTTCAATCTCAATGTGGTAAACTTTTATGAATGCATTTGGTGTGAGTCTCACGCCACCTGGGGGATGTTTCACAAATAGTTAAGTAGACTTTAGAATCGCACTTAAATCACCTCATTGATGAGATCATGGACGTATAGCTTTTGTCAAAAGATATACATCCATGCTCAGATCATGGCCAGGGGATGCGCACTATTGAGAAGTCGATCAATATGATTACGCGTCATGATACAGGGTCCGTATAGAAGTTAAAGGGAAAATCCACCCAAGGAGAAATCAACCTTACAGGAAAGAGGAAAATGAAGGAGCAATCTAAAAAAGTTTTATCAAAATCGGTTATAAAATAAGAGAGTTATGGAAGTTTGAAAAGTCTAGTTGTTCCTTCTATGGGGATCCTCAAATTGGCATCATCGGCTTCAAAATGGCCGATCTTATGGACAACTCTCCATTCATTTTGTACACAAATTTTCAGATTTTCCCCATTTTCTTTCGAAATATATCTTACCTCCTCCTGAGCTCAACATATGTTGTGTGAAATAAATTTTCCCATGACACATTTTGAGCTCAGAAGTAAGAAGACATATTTGAAAGAAATGAGGAAAATCTGAAAATTTGTGTACAAAATGAATGGAGAGTTGTCCATAAGTTCGGCCATTTTGAAGCCGATGATGCCAATTTGAGGATCCCCATAGAAGGAACAACTAGACTTTTCAAACTTCCATAACTCTCTTATTTTATAACAGATTTTGATGAAACTTTTTTTAGATTGCTCCTCTCATTTTCCTCTTCCTGTAAGGTTGATTCTCTCCTTGGGTTGGATCCCCTTTAAAGTGAATAGTAAAGACTATTATCATATACGAAACGAATCAGTGGGGTGTGTAGAACAACTTGCTTTTTATTTCGTGAAAACGGACAACCTGAAGTGGAGTTAGAGGACGTTATCTGTCCCCCCCTGAAATTAAACATCAATTAAAATTTGGAAGGGTTCTTGATGACGTCATAAGTGGGAGGGAAGTTGCACAGCTTGAATGCTGCACTATGTGTACAAGTCTTTATACGTGTATTGTAATGCATTACTTTTTATTCCCTTTCCTTATTTCCTTGTTTCTCTATTTCCTGATGTAATCCAATCCGTTGTATCTCCTTCCATACCCATGGTGTTGATATTTCTGCTTTCCTTATGTTATATATTTTAATTTTCTCTTCTTTATGTAATCATTGTTTTCTCAATTTCCTTATGTTATCTATTGTTTTTCTATATTTCCTTATGTTATCCATTGTTTTTTCTCACTTTCCTTATGTATACTCATTGTTTTTCTCACTTTCCTTATGTATTCATTGTTTTTCTCTCATTTGTTTTATGTTATCCATGTGTTTTATATCTTCATTATGTTATTCATTGTTTTTTTACTCCTTTCCTTCCTTATGTTACTCATTGTTTTTTTTTTACTTTCCTTATGTCATTCATTGTTTTTTTCTCACTTTCCTTAGTTATTCATTGTTTTTTCTCACTTCCTTATTGTCTTTTTCACTTTCTTTATGTTACAACATTGTTTTTTTTTACTTTCCCTTGTGTTATTCATTGTTTTTTCTCTCACTTTCCTTATGTTATTCATTGTTTTTCTCACTTCCCTTATTATTCATTGTTTTCTCACTTTCTTATGTTATTCATTGTTTCCTCTATTCCTTATGTATCCATTTTTCTCTCTTTCCTTAATGTTATTCATTGTTTTTCTCACCTTCTTTAATGTAATTCCATTTGTTTTCTCTCTTTCCTTATGTTATTCATTGTTTTTCCTTATGTTATTATTGTTTCTCTATTCCTAACCATGAATTTTTGTGTTTTCTATTTTCTTATTCATTGATTTCCTCTTTATTCCTAATTGTATTATTGTTCGTCTCGATTGTTTTATCTTTCTGTAATGCAATTATAGATAGTAATAGATATGCTTCATGCATTACTTCCGGGTTTGCTCCTCACACTTGTTACGTCATCAAATTGCCCTTAAAAATATCCACGGATCTTCATATGAACCCGATTGTTTTTACAATGTTCAAAGCAGCATTCTCGTGAACGCAATATGCTAAAGGGATCAACTAAACGGTTCTGTTTCTCATGTACAAACTTGATAAATGCAATTGAATTCAACAAGATTGGCCTCTTCTTAGAATATCCACTTTAAGAGTGACAGTAGCATTGAATGATAACAGCAGCGCTATTTCATTTCATGTATGACTGGGGGTGGGGGGGGGGGGGGGGGGCCGGGGGGGGGGGGGGGCGGGGGGGGGGAACGGGAACATGGAAGGAGAATTAATGATACACTCTTGAAAGCGGAATAAAGCGTCGCAAAGATGTTATATATATATCCAAAATTTGAAATAGAATGACCTACTTAACACCTTATGCTGAAATTAATAACAATCTAAAGAATAAAGCGTCGGAACAAATAAGACATATTCCATGAATATAGCGACCTGAGGAAAGGGCATTTCATCATTGTGTTTTGTTTGCGAGAGTGAAGTGCGAGCTGAAAATTTTGCCTTATAATGACATTTAGCAAGTATTTAACAGTTTTGCCTCTTCACTAGCTTCATGAGCTGATAATGACTAAATAAAGTATGTTGAGCTTTAAAAATCGAGGGGGGGGGGGGACACATCCCCCTGTCTCCTCCGGGATAGCAGTCAATGCTTTTCTTGACAAACCCAGTCATTTGAACTTTTCTTGAAGCCAGATTAAAACTAATTTGTGTCACGATGTGTTTGTAGTGCCTTGTAACATAAAGAGTTACAGTCAATTGCAGATCGATATAGGCCAATCAGGATCTTTGATACATGGACTTCTTGCATGAAAGTCTCACTGTGACCCAATTAGAAGGGTTGTTTCAAATTTGCAATCGATCTCACTCGGAACGAATGGGGCACAATTTTCTAATGGTTTTAATTTCTCAATGCCATTGAATGATTAATGTTCCTGAATACTCCAATTTATATGCTGACTTTTAATTTTTATTTTACAGGACATCACTTGTCACGTTCACCTGTAATAAAACTGCTGTGAAAGAACCTGTTCTCAAGTTTGTGATAGAAAACCCAACAAACAGTTATGTAAGTACTTAAAATCTTACAAACATCTATGCATGCACTTCTACTTCAAACCCAACTTACATTACACTCATATAGTGAGTACTTAACAACCATGAATAAACCTACATGTACATGCTGACTTCTAATGATTGCTTATTTTATTGAACTATAAGAGTGTTAGAAATTGATAATTCTTTCAATTTTCCCACTGGTGGTTTTAGTGGGGGGGGGGGATGATTAGATATTTGCAAAGATTTACACTATTTTTGCATACATTGAAAGAACACTACATGTACATGTATATTATACATATAGTGCATGCTCTGGAGTTGAATATACCGTAACATGTGCAGCCATAATGTATGGTATATTTTATGGTATATTTGACAACAATAAATATGTACTATGCGTTATATAAGATAGGAAACTGATTTATCAAACGACCAGAAAATTTTATTTCGACAGGTTAAATTTTTGTTAACAACTGGTGAATGAGGTTAATGGGTTGGCGCTTTGAAATTGTGCAAGTCATTGTTGACGTCACAATCAAATTGTTAGATTTACGCTACACGTATATGCGCTTGAAATAATGAGGATACGCGAGCGCTCATATTGAATTGGGGTTATGTACACAAAAAACCATGCAATATAACTTGTTATATGCAACGGTCGTGCCAATATGAATAATTATGCAATGGCAAGGAGAGCGTATCTGACCAATCAGAAACCTTCTATCATACGACCCTTCTTATACGCTGTATGCACTGTTTGCATGTAACCTTAATTTCCATATATATTTGTATATTTTATATGTAGGCCTACATGTACATGTACTTACCAATTTGGCCCTTTAAAGACATCTTTAAAAAAATAAAAAATTAGAAAATCCCATAACATTTTCAGAATACTTTTCAGTGTATTACTTATAAACTTCAAGCTTGTGATATTTCCATTAACATATTCTGTAAATCCCTAAAAAGTGCAGGGGGTACATGTAGTTTGAAGGATAGTGTTTTTTTTTTGTTTTTTTTTACTTGGGTTTTATGGACGTTTTGATACCAAAGTGTTGTTATGGTACTAGTACCTGTATGGCAGCTATCAAAGGGCTTACTTTCGTTCAGCCATTAGCCTTTCAACCTCTAAAATCCATTTATAAATATGTATCGTGGTTATTGTCTCCCTGACATGTCCTAACCAACTTCATTGTTTTTATACCCCTAGCAATTCACAGTGAATACATGTCTTGCCTGCCTTGAAGATGTTCCAGGCTGTCCCAAAGCAGGAGGAGGAGGGGGGAATAGTCTTACTACCGGAGGAGTGCTCTGTATTGTGTAAGTCATACATAAGCTTAACTATTGTCCCTATATCTATCACATGCACGTACGTTCCTCCTTGGATCTTGGCGTGGGCAGCCATATTGTGCGGTGGTCACATGTTCAGATTTCTATGGTCAAACATCACGTTCAACTCTCCACGCCATACACAATAGAAAGTCGTAGATAGATGCAAGTTGTGTTGTGACCATCGCGGTCTATTGTCATCTTGTGCGACGAAGGGTTCGTTCATTTATGTTCTTGTTTTTTTCATGCAACGAAATGACACCGAAAACAAAATAGTAAAAAAATCCACAGAAATAACGCAAAAGCGACAACGTTGTGAATATACACCTCTACTTTGAAAATTGGTGTTTGAAATATACCAATTAAACACACAATTTGGCGTTTCTATGGTCACTTTTTAATAAGAGTGCTCAAAATGAAGATTTATTTTTTTACTAAACCAAATATAGAAATTATATGTGCTTTTATAAAGTCATAATTTTTTTATATCTCTTCTGTTTTTGATATTTTGAAAAAAATATGAAATGATAATTAGAAGTTACCTGAACCGATACCGGTGTTGGTTTTAAGAAGGATAGTTTTTTTTTTACTTAGGGATGCCCCTTTGAAATCAGGTAAAATCTTCTCTTTTTTTTTACAAATAAAACCATAGATTCGTAACAAGTACATTTTCATCATTGTGTCAATCGTTTATTTATGATTTTAATGTTGATATCAATCATCGAAATTAAAATATAGAGTGTGAAAATACATTGTACAATGTATGTCTATGTTTCGTTGGATTAATGCTGCAGTAAACAGGAAAAAATTCATTAATATTGTATTGAAACTCGCAGAAAATAAATGTGGAAAGCGTGCGTTGAGAGGCTATATCGCTGCGACTATCGGCCAAGTTTTCCAGTCCCATTCCGGTGCTTGGTAATATTTCACGTGGGTTTCACATGTGATATTCCAGGATGTGTCTCCAAGTCAAAAAAACTATCCTTAATCTTAAGCCAACAACGGTATCGGTTCAGGTAACTTCTAATTAACATTTCATATTTTTTTTCAAAATCAAAAAGGGAAGAGATATTGAAAAACTATGATTTTATAACCCAAAAATTTGTCGTTTTGATCAGGCTTCCAAGATGCATAAATAACTGAGCGAAATATTTCCCAATTGTTTGTTGAATTAGTTTATTTGATACACCAATCTCCAAATTTAAGATGCATACATGTATGCACCATTTTGCCACTTTTGGTGTATTTCGGTGTTTTTTTTTTAATTTTGCTGTCCAACTCGTTTCAACTGCTTGAGAAAAACATTACTACAAATTACCGACCGCTCGCGTTGCACACGAAAACTAGCGTGCGCGCGCACCTCAAACTAACATGTCGTCCTACGCCAATTTGTTCATATTTGCCGCTTTAAATTTATTGCCCCCGTATCTGTCAGATACGGAGAGGGGCTCTGTGTAATAATAATAATATACTGAATTTATAAAGCGTCTTTTCATTAGAAAGTGCATAACGTATGTGATTCATATTTACTGGCATATAACTATTGCCCCCTCATCCATCCCAAATGAATCTTCAAGAAGGTTACATCTCAATATTAATGTATGATTATAATGTAGTGCTGTGATGCTGTCGTCATTCCACAACAAATTACGACATCATCTCGGTGCCCCTCACTTTTTCCATTGCGTATATCATTATTAATGTATGATTATAATGTAGTGCTGAGATGATGTCGTCATTACACCTCAAAATAATGATGACATCATCTCGGTAAGCCTCACTATCACCATTGCATACAGATAGGTAGTTCAATGTAAAAAGCATAAAAATTATGATAATGTACATACTTTAGTTACTCCTATTTACATTGTATATATCTTTATTTATTTCTTTCTTTATGTATTTTTATACATCATTTTCACAAAGGAGCCTATATTGTAACAAGCTTAGCTTTTAACTTAGGCTCCTTCATATTTCTTTCTTTCTTATACTAATGATGTCATTTGTCTTATGATTTATCAAATAATGTATTGTATTGAAATGACATATAAGTTTTGTTTTTATTATTGTTTGATTGGAATATGTAAAAAAACTGAACTGAACTGAATATTAAAGGTATGTTCTTTTGATCATTTAGTACCTGTACTACAGGTTTAGTAGATGATACCACTTTTATTTTCATATCTGTATTGCTTTATCAACAGATTTACAGTACTGGTGGTCGTGTACATCAGTGGGGGTATTTTGTTTCAAAAGTTTGGGAGAGGTGCAACGGGTAAAGAGCTGATTCCAAACTATGGATTTTGGTCTGACTTTCCTGCCTTGATTAAGGTGAGTGGATTCCCTTATCTGTATGCCTTCCCTCCAGTATAGGGTCTGTTAATTAAAAAGTAAAATAAGTGAAGAGGAGATCAGGTTTGCTAATCCAGAATGAATATAGGGTCATTGAATTTTTGTAAAAATAGACCCCATTTCATTTTGAGATTAATCAACCTCGTTTCATTTGCGGACTATTAAACCAGCTTTCTTTCACTTTAGGATACAGGAACCTGTTTTCATTTTCGGAGAATCAAACCGTAAGAATAACGGACCGTATAAGTAACAAACATACAAAGAACCAAATCTTGACAATAATGAGGAACCCCCTAGACTCATATAAAGTGGAGATTATTGGTTTATATAATGATGATGAAAAGCATTTGGCACATATTCTCTTTTTGACTTCTTTGAGATAACAGATAAGATAAGTACTGTCTTGCTTACATGTCAGTTTAACTTGCATAAAGTCAGACAATCACCTTAGTCAAAGGTCTTTTTAAAGTCATCTTTTATTTTACTTTTTTTTTTTAAACCCCTCATGAGTCGATTTTTAAAAAAAATCAAAGCTATTTCTTCAGTCCCTACAGATTGGACTTAGGCAAGGTTGAATGTAGATGTGAATGAAATTTGATTTGTCTGGATACATGTTTGGTGCGCACTTACAGACCAGATGGGACTCGTTGCCTTGATAAATGACCATAATAATCCTCATTAATAATCCTTGTCTTTTTCCCTGTAGGATGGCATTCTTTTCATGGTTTCACCTTGTAGGAAAGATGACGGATACTCATCCATTTAATGAGGTAGGTATGAAGGAAGTGCCCAAGTCTGCGCACCTAAAAGGGGTGTTCTTACAGTTATCGACTAGATTATGTGTGAAAATTAGATTGATTCGTCAAGTAATCCACAAAGGAGTACACATCAAATAGTAAATTGTCACTAACAGCCCCGAAAAGGCCTCTTAATACTTTTGAAAAGTGATTATCTTGTCTTTGACGTGTGCTCACCCATGCCTGACTCTACAGATCTATCTCATTTTTTAACACAAAATATAATCAATAGGTGTAATAACACCCCTGCCAAGTTATTAAGCACAATACATTTTTGTTAAAAAGTTATGCTATTTTAATCAGGATGGAGTTGCTTTTTTTTTATAGCTTTTTGTTGTTTTGATTTTACTCCCACTTTTGCACAATTTGAAATTTACATGTTTGCAAACAATGCGCTGTGTTCATCCAAGCATAAATATATAACACACAAAATTGGTACCAAAAGATGCGGGAAGAGTTACTCTTTCGGAATATGTATAATAATTTGGGGTTTATACATTGGTTTTCATTTTATTGACATTTTTCTAGGTGTCTAGTTTTTTTCTGACTCACTCGGTATAATCCTAGCTTTTTATTCCCCCATATTTCACCCTATAATTCTGTTGCTTTAAACAACTAGATAATGCATGTACTTCATTCTATGTATGCAATTTTGTTGTATATGTTTTTTATTATATTTCGTGTGATATATGAAATTAACTAAACGTAAACTAAACTATGCATTCTATTTTATAAAACAGATCATTTGACCATTTTCATCCTAGGCGAAATATCTGTAAGCAGCATTCACCAAGGACCAAAGGAAGATTATGGGGATTATGTCCGTCATTAGTGAGCTTTCCATTCGTCACAAGGAAGTGTATACGGAGGGAAATGATGTTGCTTGAACTTGTTGTTTCATGCGCGAACTCTGTTGCCACATTGCCTTCAAGATGCTACATGTACATCAGAATCCAGGAGAGATATACAGAGTGAGTCAATAAAAATGTCCCATCATTTTGAGGTCGTCTAGTGAAAAGTATGAATATTTAATCATGGGTTTCATAATATGTTTTGGTAGAGCATCGTCCGTAGCAGTGATGTTGGTACCATGTTTTCATTTGGATCTCTGCACGCATGACTGAATAACAGACAATCTTCAAAAGACGGTAAGCTCTCACTTGCGCCAAGTGGCGTGGGTGAAGAATAAACAAATGAGAATGTATTACTTATGTGCACGCACAAAGACACACACCCACACGTACCCTCATTTACACTTACACAAAGCACATACACACCCACATCCTCATAACACACACCCACACGACACCCTCCACACACACACACACACACCATATCTCATCCATACCGCAACATGTACACACACAACACACCCACGCACCCTCAGCAAAGCACACACAACAACACAGTACACACACACCCTCACTCACACTCACAATAAGTTGTTAGGGAGTGTTACTATGTCCTAAACATTTCACTGTGATGGTCTTGTTAGTGTGGAATGTTCTATGTGAATTGGTGTATTGAGTGTGTGTGGGTGCATGATATGACGATGTGCGGTTAGTGTTGAGGGGGATTGATGTGTATGGTGGGGTGTGGGGTTAGTGGTGAACACATATGTCTATCAGCATTTGCTGTCTTTATCTTCACCCAGCCACGTTGAGCACAAGTGAAGATGTTTACCGTCTTCCAGAAGATGTGGTCTGTTTGATCGTCAGTATGCGTGCAAAAGATCCAATCGAGAACATGGTACGGAGATAAGTGCTAGAAGGATGACTGTTACCAAGACATATCATGAAAGTCCATGATAGGTGTCATACTTTTCACAAGACCAATCCAAAAGTGAGTGGGACTTAGTTTTTGACATCACTCTGTACTAGTACATAAACCTTGTAGAGGTGAATGGTCTTTCTTAGCAAGCCTAATTGATATGGGTTAGTTGTTGTTTTGTTTGTTTAATTAAGTTTATGTAAGTACTTCTGTTGACCAGGGTGGCTGTCTATATGACACAAAGATATACACTTACCATTATCATAATTCGAAACACATAAATAAATACAGGGTTATGTTTATATAGTTTTACTGTTTGAATAATTCATATAAAATTCATCATAACATTCATTAATATTTGTTACAAAAATAAGAAATTTGAAAATACACAAATGCATAAAAAAAGAACAACAAAAATTGTACAAAGTGATTGTGCTAATCTTCAGTTTTCTGCTCTCAAAAGTCAGGGATTGTTTTTGGAAATACAGGTGTAAGAACTGTGATCATGATACATGTATCCGAAAGTCTTGTGGATGTAGAATATGCCTGCATTATTCACTTTCATGTACCTGTGGTTATGATAATTAAAATTTAAAAAAATGGATAAATAAAAAAAAAATCACAAAAAGATTTAATCACAAAAAGATTTTATCTTTAAATTGGTAATGTAAAGAGGAATTTATCAACAATTAACAACTCTGATGTACAAATCACTTATTTCCTTTTACATTTAAGTAAATTTTATTCATATTGTGAAAGTGGAAATATAAAGCGCTGAGGGAGGAAGCAACATGTTCTCGTTTTTTTGAAGCATCCAAGACCGCTGGGAACCATGTTGTGTTTTCTTTTACGAAGCCCAATGAAGCGTGATTGCCAGAAATGATTTTCATTTGAAAGCGAAACAAAAGTATAAATTATTTCATTGGAATCACCCAATTTTTTTACTTATTTATTCATGCAATAATGAGTGAGATGACAGGTAAAGAAGAGCAAAAAAATGGGGATTTTCTCTATACAGTCTGTGTCAAATAAAATGGTACAGTTGGAATTTTTTTTTTTAAAGTATGAAAATTAATCACATTTTAAAAGTGTTTGATATTTCCATAAAGTAGGAAAATAAGGCTTTCTTCTGCAATTTTTTCCATCCCATTCGGTGCTGTAGATCTTTAGATATGACCAGTTTTCTATAATCAAGAAAAAATGTACTCTGCGCATGCTTCTCTATGGGTTTTGCACATAATACATGTAGCTATGAGTTCACCACACCAAGACAATAGATGTGTTTAATTTCGATGAGCTCATCGCCGCACAAAATTTAGCATAACTTTCGTTTTACAAAAACAAATTATACAAAACAAAGTGCATCAGCAAGAAGAATCTTTTGGCTTTAAGTTGGTACCACATACACACATCATTTATGAAGATTTCATGCCCAAATAATTTTTTCCCAACTGTACCATTTTTTTGGACACAGACTGTACATGTACTGAACCCATGTGACTTAGGCCACAATGGGTGAAATTTTTAATGCAGCTCTTCACTTGATAGTGTTGCTGGGGTAAAATTTTTCCATGATTTTATTTCCGCCTCCCTCCTGTTTAGTGCGAAATGCAGGTAAAAATGTAGCCAGGCTGAAGCCAGGGTAATGATACTGTGCTGCTGCATGTATACGTCAACTAGATGTACGGCATAACTTCATGTGCTTGATTGTTATTATTTATTAGTGACCAGTAAAATTGTTTCTGCTGTGCTCCTAGTCAGGAATTAAAAAAAAAAAAAGGGTTGCTGGATTTTTGTTTGGTCGTTTATTTATTCACTTTCAATATTTACACATATAGGTGATATATTTTTAGACATTAAATTTTACTTACAAGTTTCAAACAGAAGGAGTCACAAAATTAAATTATATTATTCACCTTTTCACCACCTTTGATGCTGCAGAGAGAAAACAAAAGTGAAAGAATCATAATATTCTGTTTTAGAGAAATATCACTACTTGGTTTTCCCATGAAACTGGTGGCATCACTCATCAACCATATCAGGACAACTACCCCTCTGGACAATACCCCCAGATATAGAGATAGATTTAGGTTTAGAGTAAGGGGGTAGATTTTTGCAGGGTCGTTGTCGGGGGGGGGG
>CALNVZ010000641.1:6661028-6684747 GCA_940671915.1 Paracentrotus lividus | reverse complement strand
CTAGCTCATTTTTTGTCGTTTCTTAGTTTGGAGAAGTAAGAGCTCTGGAGTATCGAAGGCTCAGCCTAAATCCCCTCGGCTTGCTGGGTGTAACACGCGGTCAAAGACCCTATCAACCGTAAGCACAATGGAAAGACTAAATATTAGAGGACTCTTAATTAATTGTAGTTTCAGCTTTAATTTCACCTTGAAAAAAAGAAATAAATGAAATTTAAAAAGAATTTGCAGAAACTCTAATCTGAATAAAGCAGTTGAAGTCAGTATCTAGTAAATAATGTAGTGGCGGTGCACTAAATAAGCGACCATGAATTCACAAACAAGAAGTCTAAGAGATAGAGTAGGAGCCATTCAAAGATAGAGTCGCTAACAACACGGTGTGTATAAGAGACTCAAAGAGAGGTATCGAATGGAGAACTGCGATAATATCAAGAGGAACCATGTAGGTATGCCCGTCACAAGTCCGAAAGATGGGTCAGTCATAACGGACAGATATACAAGAGAGTATAGCCAATAGAGAATGACGCTAAATAGCAGGCACTATGTGATTGGGGTCAGGAATTTGAGCCTCAGAGGAGAGGAGCAGGTCGCTGTGGGAACAAAAAAAACTTGCCCTGCAATCCATCCGGCACGACAAGTACCAACCCGACTCGAAGACCCAGATGTCACCAAGCGCGTAAACTGCCTCCAATGAATAATTATATATAACTAGATTAGGCCTACTCCTGGGGCATGTCCTAATCGTCCAACCCCAAATATTTGAAAAACACGAAAACCTGGAAATACGCCAATGCTAACAACTCAATCAGCATAAATAAACCAGGAGAGATCCCAAAATTACTCGATTCTGGAGCATCCATATGAGAGCAAGCCAGTAAACACAAATAAATCCAACAATATTGCACCTAAACACTGCGATGACTTGAAAACATGGCAAAGTACAATAATCAATCTCTGGCCAAACACGTTGTGAATAGGGGCCAAGACATTGATCCAGAACTGGTGCTAATATTTTGATGTCCTTTTTAATCGTCATTTGATCACAGGAATATTCGCGACTAATTATGCTGCGTGTACAAAATTACGGGTACCTTTTGGTAAATGTTTGTTAATATAATTACAGCAGTAACCACTCTTGTCGGCCTCTACAAGGCCAAATGAAGCATCTTATGGGTTCATTGGGGGTCGTCTATATAATCCACATAACCAATAGTTAAAACAAACAGGACCGTACAGATCGATGAACACATCCGGTACTCATATCTGTTGTAATACTAAAATAATACAGACCTCTATTGGATGCGCAACCCAGTAAATTTTAATTATAATTATATCTAACGGTTTTTTTTCTTTTGGTCTCCATTTTTATAAATATTTTATCAACACATATCATAATATACTAATAATCGATGTATGTAGTTAATATTCTAAATGTGTCCATATATAACATTTAATTCACCTTCACAATGAGCAATTTTGTTCGGACGTGGCTATTAAAAAAAATTAGATAATTGAGATGGATTATCAAGAGGGACGTGTGATGACTTTTGGCAGGAGACGTTCTCTACTAGAAGTCATCTTCGTAGGAACAGTCCTCATCAGATGTTGAAGTCGGCGCCCGGATTGGAAATCGAACAGTGTTCGATAATCCCTCCCTATGATATTGTATTCCCGATATGCTATTCCAGTAGGGAGAGCCTTGTCTCCGAAAGGTACGATAGATCTAAAAATCGCCAGCTCTTTAGAGATATACATAGTGCTCATGTTAAAAATGACTTTTTTCTTAGAAAAAAGTTTTATGCCAACAGTACACTGCCTCTCCACCTATCCCCACTGAATTCGTCTTGTAATAACAAGCGACTTAATCAACCTGGCCGATAATTGTAGGTCTTGAGGTATATAGGTGACAAAGGTGCAACCCTGATGGATTTCCTCCACACTAACTCCAAGTCAGGAGTGATCCGATATTAACCATTCCCAAGGCAGCTCTAGTTGGCACTAGGAAAGTCAATTTAGTAACGTATCACTACGTGATTAGCCGACCCAGCCTGCGTATGGCGTGACGGCAC
Organism: Paracentrotus lividus; assembly: GCA_940671915.1. NCBI lineage: Eukaryota > Metazoa > Echinodermata > Echinoidea > Camarodonta > Echinidae > Paracentrotus > Paracentrotus lividus. The sequence continues at coordinate 6,682,681 of CALNVZ010000641.1, read as the reverse complement.
CTTAGTTATTTGATACATTCAGAAATCTCAACGTGTGTCTCATATATACATCGAACACACTGTCTGTCCTGAACTCTAACCTATCTGTCCACACTTTTGGTAGAGGTCACAGATCAGCGATTTCGTAAAGACGATTGTCCATCGTTGAACGAATTTACCTGGTGAGATTTTAACAGTGATACTTCGGGAACCAATATAATCGTATTACCTGATTGCTGGAACCGTCTGCATGTCAGATATACACGGACAAGTTCTGCCTAGTCTACTGCAATGACTAGGACATCTATCTCGGATTAAATTTAATTAATTTTGCCACAAAGATATATTCTACTGAAACTCCATCGCACAGACCGGAATGTTTATGTCAACGTTCGAAAGAAATAATAATAGAAGGTAACGGCAGAGTATACGTGGAGCCGGCAAGGCAGACAGGATTGGCGCAAAATAGTGCGAAAATTAATTACAACACTCACGCAAATGTCTCTTCCTAAACGCTTGGTCCATTGGCACCTAGGCCTAACCATTTGTCACCCGTCTCCTGAGGTCGGCAGTAGTTAGTACCTGCCAGCGAGGGAAACATGCGCTAGAGATTACATTTATGCTGGCAAAATTCAAGGACAGATCTTTTGTAAGAGGTCTCTTGAGAATGTACAATAATCAGAAAGTCCAGGGTCACCGAGTAATTCTCACTTTATTGCTAACGACTATTGGACACGGCGTATTTTCCTGAATTACATAGGTTCGTCGTGGGAGGCCGACAGGTTAGTTAGCATAACACTGATTGGAAGCCAACCCATGAGTCAATACAGATATGGACGAGGATCACTGGAGATTGTGAACCGAACAAAATGTGATTTTGGTGAATATATTTCCTCTAATATTTCAGGTGATCTTTGCGTTTACTCTGTGAGTGAATATATATTTTTCCTTTTCCTTAGCGTCATAGACTTACTATTTACTAGAATGATGTGACCAATGATCGGTAACATTTGATACCTATCTTCTCATACTCAAAACTCCTCCCGCCGCCCCTTCAAAACTAAACTACTCTCATAATCAAGAGGAATGTATAGATAGAAGAGCTGACATCTTGAGAGTAGGTGAAATAGTATGAAGACTAACAGGCCTAAGATATGAACTCCTTTTTTAGTAGTGTGTAGTGAGTAAGCGTGTTAAAAATCGTTTTTCATCACTCACCTCAATAAACCTTTGAGAGGTAGTGCTTTGACCGTTTGTTCCAGTCCGATCATGACGTGTTGGCAAAAATTCAAGAGGAAAATGCAACGATGGAAAGTGCAGAAAGGAATTAAGAGGTAAGGAGGAAGAGAAGGAATAATGGGGGGAGAGAGAGAGATAGTGTGTGTAGTTAATTGTTTAGTGTTATGTAATTGGTATTAGAGTAGGGGGTTATGTACAGTATATGTAAGGTAGTAAAACTATCGTTTTGTGTGTGAATGTTAAGGTAATAGTAAGTGAATTAATAAGTAGTTAACATTAGAAGGTGAACCAGTTGATGTCTGAGAAAGATTTATAAGGAGAGTATATTAATTTTAAGAGAGTGAGAGAAGTAGAGAGAATGAAGGAAAGACAGTACAGACAGACAGAATAAGATATAAATAGGAGTAGTAGTGTCGTATTAGTAAGTAATGTTGAGGGCGAATATATAAGGAATTGATGGAAAGAGGAGAATGTGAAGATGCAAAGGACAGGATAAGCAGGAGAGAGGAAAGAGAGAAGGGATGGGGAAGGAGAAAAGAGTATGAAGATACTGGAGGATAACAAAGAGGAAGTACGGAGAATAGGAGAGTTAAAGAGACTGGGGCGAAAAGATTGCAGATCCAGGAACCCTAAAAAAGGACGGCAAAACGACTATTAGGAAAGATGACGAACATGGAGGTACAATAGCTTAGGTTCGGAGAAAAAGACATTGATGCCTGATAGACGTCCCAGAAATTAAGCCGTATTCCCAAGAGGACGAAAAGTGAGCCACATGCGAAAGAGGGATAATGAAGAGTAGATTGATCGCCTAAAGTGAAGAAAGGAGAAGATTTGGAGTATGACCAGAGCGAGATTATAAGTTAAATTAAATGGAGGGTTTGTTGAAACAGAGAGAGTGTGTAGACCAGAAGATAGAAAGTGAGAAGGGAGGGATAAATTAGAATAAGGGAAGCAAAAAGTGCACATTCGGAAGAAATGAGAGTTAGAAGAACGGGGGTAATAAAAGAAGCTTTCCTATTAAGTTTGGCAAAAACCCGGACTATATTACATCAACTATCCGCTAAACGACATAAATGTAGACCCGAATCCCAATGAATCCACTAGTGCATAATAGATAAATAGTTAAACACAGCTCCGATTGGCGAGGTGTAAACAATTGTGTAGTATAAAACGATATCTGTTAAAGCTCGGAAGAGTGCGTATTTATTTATAAGCCATACCTATTCTCCCGGGTCTGTTTTTGTATTATGTCTACATTGGGGTACATTGATCACCCATAACTTTGAAAATATTGACAACTATTCTGACCTTTCACGCGACATATAACAGAATTAAAAAAGAGGTTACTTGGGAATTTAATTTTTCCAAATCCGTTGAAAATCGTGCATTACAAGGCGGCTTTGATGGACCTACAAATCACAGCTATTCTTATTATATTAAACATGACCTGCAACGCCACAGAGGTGGAATTTTATTTTGATAAATGGCTCCCTAGGGAAATCGACATGGATACGTCATGGTAGAGATTGATCATTATTTTTTTCGACATTTTCGCAAATTAATTACGATACCTTATTAGAATGCCAAGAGGTTACAAATAATATTTACATTAATTTTTATGTCAGATAACAGTACAGCATTAAGTACGTGACTAATAATATATAATAATATTATACCTATAAATATCAAAGTGAAAGTTTTATATAAAACCTTAGTGCTACTTCTCATCTGCTCATATTTAAATATTATCCTAATTTATGTTATAACAAACTTTGATGGGGTCAATTAATTCCTACCAACTCTCAGGCTCTCCTGATGAGGAGTGATTATTACGCTATATGTAGCATGAACTGTATAATCATGGACCTAATGATTAGAGTGAACATGCTGACCCTCCTGAGAAATATTTTGATTACTAATATGATATAAAAAATGGAGCAATATAATATATATATCCGGCCGTAACGCATCAGTCGCAGTTCAAAATGTACGAGTACCATAAAGCACAAAAAAATTGAACCCAGAGGGGGGTGAGGGGCGTCCACGAGAGGCCCCCAGTCTCTTGCTTTATAATTTTATAAATTGTCTAGAAAATATATGAAAGTGGCCAAACAACGTGTTAACATTGTATTGTTATTAATTTATACTTATACGTCTATGGCTTCGCATTTGTCTTTCAACCTATCTAGAGCACGATATCAGTCGGTCATCTCCGTGTTGCATGCCTTTGTAATTGAAATTACCCTGTACAGATCAAGATCAAGCCTTAAATACCCCGATATCACTACTATCAAAAGTGCCCTCGTGATGCAAAGTCAAGTGGTCCATACTAATGAGACTAGAATCTCACCTGAGTGCATAATTACGCCGATGACTCTCACGTACAAGTGGATAGAAATCCAACGTTAGTGAAAGTATAACGATTCGAGGGTGCATATAATGGTGATAGAACTAGTTCTCCGTATTGCTCACCTGTGTGTCGATATTCACCCACTAGGTTCTATAATGACTCAATTTTCAAGTATATAGTAGTATGAATTCAGAATAGTAAAAAATGTAGCTAACATCAATTATGGGGAAGATCTGTCAGCCAAGATAACCAACTGGTGAAACAGGCGTCATGTATAATAAAAATTACGTGGTGTTGCGGTATAACTACCGCAACTTCCGCTTGACCAATCCCAGAGCGCCCACACACTAAAGGAACACTAATTGGATTGTAAGTGCGAATGTGATTTGCTTGATGAGGCGGTTAGCGCCGACAAATTAGTGCAGAATATAATTAGACAACAGTGCCATAGCATCCCAGTGGAGATACGATAAAGTTACAAGTATTTAGATCAATCAACATCATATGCGACATAGGTTATGCAAGATGTTCGACACCATCATCCGTGCAAATTAGAATGGAATCGATGGTGTTATAGTGTCTAGCTTTTGTCAGAACCCGCAGTAGAGAGATTAGACCCCATACCCAATAGAGACCAATGGTAACGAATTTATTCCATTAAAATTTAAATTAAAATAATCTCGCTTTACAGCGACCAATACATTAACACGATAATGTGAAAAACAAAGAATACAAGTAAGGCATAATTTGGATATAGAGAAAATTCAAGTTCCAACTTTAGCAGTTTAGGAATGTTGTTGTTGACTCTAGTTTTTGATTGTATTCTCCGTAGTTCCCTGCCATACTATTTGTCATCAAATCATCATTTGTTTCATATTACTAATCCAAAACAAAATAGATTAGATATATTTCTCTTAACTAATAATAGACCCTTTACATTTGCATGACATATTGTAATTTGCAAAATTTATAAAAATAGTTGATATTTCCATTCGAAATAATCAGAACAACCCAAAACTAAGATTACAGAGGAGATAAATAGTATTTCAGGGTACCATTATTGCCTCTTACTCAACATCCATTACCAAATTACCTATTACAGCAATTGACAGAGACCCATTACTTAGCGAAACAGTCATTTCTTTTATTTCTGTATATTCGAGATAAATTATATGTCTGCAATGACCGTTCTTCGCTTTGCATTTTCTGCATATTTCCTTCGTATATTTCTTCCTAACCTATCCCTGGTGAACTTGGCTTCGTAATCGGAAAGTAGATTGTTGGCATTATTGTACTTTGTCTGTACTAAACATCATTTGGACTGAATACTGTGAGCACAAAATCGCCTCCAAAATGATCCAGAACAACAGAGCGCTTGACCTCATGATGTACCCCATTACTTAGGCTGGAGACAGTCCTCCAATGTCACTACGATATATATAATGAAACCTAAGAGACAGAACAAACATTTTAAAATTTAATATTATAGCAAGACAAGTATAGTTTGATAAAAGATATAAATAACCTAAGATAGATCTTATACCTAATTTTTATTCACGTTCTATTTTAATTTAATACAGATGATAACTGAACAAAGTAGGAGTGAAAGCAGCATTAGTTAAAGCCATGAAATGAGAATTAATCGCTTTTACAAAACCTTCCGTTCTTGGCAGATAAACATTGGATGAATTAAAAAACTATACAATACCATGCTCGAATGAGCAAAAATATTAATCATAGTTGAATGTTCGATGGAATAATGTTCCCTTATCTAGAAGCAAAACGACAAATTATATAGAATTCTATGAAGAGCAACAGGGTATCTGTATTAACAACCTTAACAATATTATCTCCCTTTAGAAGACCATGAAGCGCAAATATGAGTTTCCCTACACATACACACTTTGTCACCCGAACAGTGATCTGGTTCCACATTGCACCACTTCTATCCCAGAAGCCCGGAACCTTATTTCAAATTTTCGGGCGAACATCATCTATTTTTTTAACCGGTGGTCATTTTAATTGGAAACAAATTATACCTACGAAGCCAGAATTTTTGTAGATACTATCTGGTTTTCCCAACCTGCCCTAATTATTATTTCATTTTACCCGGTATTTAAACTCCAATCACGGTTACTACTTTCTTCTTAACAATATGGCATACCCCATCTATTAATTTGTTTAAATCATTTTAATCAGACTTTCTGTATGACACCTCATGCATTGTAGCGGTAGTCGGGGTGATCACTCATTGTTAACATGGGGACGAGGGTGGGGATGTGGTACCTAGGTGGAGTATGTGGTGATGAAAGCCCAGTAACAAGCCTGTGGAGTGAATAATACGTGTACCATCATTAGTTGATTAAGTATGTGCCAGAAGTTTAAAGATTGAAAAACATACGTTTTTTCCTGTATTTCATGCTACGTGGTTCTCTTCTGGTAGTTTGTTATAGCCAATATATGATCAATATTTTACGGAAGATCTACCCACCCATCAAAAATATGATATGATAGTAAATTTTTTGTCAATAGAAGAAAATTCTTCTTAGCTGGGATATGAAGATAAATACTAAGCAGGTGGAGCTAGCGCAAGCTCGAATGTCAGCTCCATATTGATACCCTACAAGTTTTGTCCGTTACCGTCGCCTTACTTACTGCGTGATTATGTGAATAATAAACCAGATCCTTATTACGCCTGATCACATGAGTCACCAAATTAGCTATAAACTTATAATTAATACGATCATGAATGCGTTGACATTATTCAAGAAAGCGCTCTCCGCGGGGCCATAATGTCTGACACAATCACACGAAAACGCCACGCAAATACTGCCAATTCATTAATGCTTCCTCAGTTCAACATGCCATTATACCTCCTCCAAAAGCAATTTATTTAATCAGGCTTATGACGCAGCACTTTTAGTACCCTTGTTCGGGTTGTTTATGATTAACGACACGCCTACTTGTATAGAAAAGGTGGCCTTATAACCCCAAGCTACCCAGATATTATTTTCTTAACATATTTAAAAAAAATAAACTCCACAGTAATTTAATGTATTCGATTAACCAATGGCAGACATCAAATATTCCCTTCTGGCATTTGTTTATTATAACAATCTACGTAAATTTGATATGTTAGACCTAACCTCCCAGAAATAAGCTGATTTGAACCACCATTACCCGTTGATTTTTGGAGAAAACTGAACCGTTTTTAATTAAAATAAGTTTATGGACCCTGAGAAAAAGAGATGGCCAGAAACGACTCTAATAAACAAGAGACAAAAAATATCTTTCTCACATATCGAGTTCACACTCATGAATTATAGAACAGAAAATCTTCAATATAATGTGTTGAAAACAACATCTTGCTTTCGATCGATTAAATATACACCCGTAAGTAACATTTCCTTTCCAAACGACGGATGGACAATACGTAATTGCCATTTCGTACGATCGGCCTTACGGAAATAGCCTATAAAAGCTGATTCCTACACCCGCCATACGAGGCCTCCAGTGCAAAAATGGGACTGCCGGTAGTGGGGCGAGATCATCTGTATGGGCGTACCAAAAGAAATCTAGCTATACGAGGTTTAATCACATAAGCAAAACCCACTGCCCAATAATTGCAATATATAAATAATAGGATTGCAAATCGTATATTATATTATAATATGCTCGTGCCCTAAATGAAAACATTACTCTTATCGTCTGCGCGTTTAACAATTATTTAATACCTCCTGGTCTTTGCGCGAATAGCTCAAGTACACTACGGTCCTAATCCCAAAGGATCATTTTCGATAAATCATGGGCAATCATTCACGGTCCACTCTTCCATGTCCTACCGGTACCATTTTGCACCCTGTGGGAGGGAGGGAGCAGCGATAGACAAAAACGCCGCATGCCCTAGGGACGTAAGTGGGCATGTGGGATCGAACCACGCGTCCTTGCTTTCTCAGTCAAGTGATTAAGCCACTCAGACTGATGGACACTTACAATAACCTCCATTAGATAGACCCAAAATAATCTGCAACAACAAGTTGTTCTAGTATATTGACAGTTTGGTAGCATGGTCTTAGCGCTTTACTGGATTATCATACCAAGATTATATGCATCTCTCAATCTGTCTACTAAAGTATCCTCATTAAAAGTAGATTGAATGACTTCAGGACCTCGACGACTGTACTATGATCATAAAAATGATAATAAGATTAACAGTGCTTTTATAACTATGTTTTTTTTTCGTCGCTAAGCGAGTAGGCTTGACTGGTATTCTCAGCTACAAGCGCCTAATCCTCACTGTGGAGAGAGTAATTATTCTGGCGTTGGTGAATTGTTTGTCACTTGTTTTTTATGAGTTGTCGTTCCGCTTTGCATATGAGATTATCGACACCTGTCATTGACGCATTGTGAAAATTTGCTAAGCAATCCAAAACTCAATATCCTTATTATCTTACCGGTAGCTAGGATCGTATATATTATACTGTACCTAGAGCCAGACTGGCGCCCGATTCAGCATTGTTGCGATGGAAGGTTTGAAGGTCCTATCTAGGAGTAAAATTTTGCGACATGTTCAACAAAAATGTCCACTCTACTAGCCGAACCCATACACTTCCCGGCCATTTTGGCCATTTGTCAAAAGATATGACCATATTTTTGAACACTATCGAGGTCCAGGTGTATTTATTTCATATATTTTTGCCGATTAACGGGATATTTTAAAACTAGTCTGATGTAAAAATGTGCCTGATTCTAGAAAAAGTGGGTCTTTATTGAGCTCGGTGAGGTCATATAAAGGGGTCCATTTTGTCAATTCTCGGCCAAAATTTGTTAATTTCTTATCAATGTTTGGGTCAAAATCTAGACCAAAAATGACCATCAGAAGTCATCCAAGTATGGTTTTCCCACTGCCGCAAACAGTTTTGAAAATCTTCCTATGGGTCTAAGAAACACTCATAATACTCCCATTACCAATATATTTCGCTAAATATTTGGACAGCCCTGGTCTACGTGGCACTTAGGCCAGTTTACCCGAAAGTGAACCCATTTGCCATTTCGCAGGAATTTGCCTATATCATGCCTATTATACATGTATGTGTTATGCACCTGCTAATTAAATTTTTATGTAGAATTGTTACCATCCTTTCGATTCTAACGTCGATTTTCACTCACATAATGATTATGGTCACTTATTATGTGTGGTTAGCCAGCAGTATGATGGACAAACTTAGAGTTATGCTGATCTTCAAAAAACATAACCGTCCTGACAATCATCAACACTTACCGTAACACGCTCTGGCGTCACCTGTATGTTTCCATCAACCATTGCGTCAAAGGTTCAACATTTATCCCATATCAGAAATAAAAATACGATTGTACAATAAAAACGTAGCTTAACACTAGTTCTAGACTGCGTGTCTCTGAAGCGACTATCAAGCAGCACAATTTTTTTGTTTTATCAAATGCTGCGGTCCATCAGAGAGACAAATTTACCCCGCAAACAATATGTGCACATCTCCATCTTCAAGTGAACCTACCTTATGTCATGCGTAATGGGAACTATATAAATAAAATAACCTCTCCACAAAACACAATGTTTGACATTTTGCCTTTCACTACATACAAACTCAGATATGCCCACAAAATAAATACAAGCTCTCGAAAATACATTGCTGGTTTTCGGGATTTCTATATCGAATGTTAATTATTGTACTCCTACTGTGTGCGTTATCTGTTACCCATTCTATAGTGACCGCACACGACCATATCTATCTATATGCAATTCATGTTACAATTGTGGGCTAAAGATATGCATATGAACAATACCCGTCCATAATGTATATAACAAGCTCGATCCTTCACCATAACCCAACAGTTATTTTATGGCGATTCTTACAATGGCACGACTAATTGTGAATGAATTCCAAATTGGGTTTGTTATAATGGTCAAGTCCGAGCCGTAAACAACTGATCATAAATTGTCGCATAATAAGTCTGGTGTCGGGTGTCTTACTTCCCACCAATTTATTCATTCTTGTATTGGCACTGTGTTTGTGCTATACAAAGGTTAAGCAATAATTAATTTTCAATTTTCACATTTTATTTTTATAATACAATTTGCCCAATCAACTATCAGTATCATGCTTGTGTAACATAGCTCATAGCAAAGAATAAAATTGTAAACCCGGTATGATCCGGTGTAAGCCAATAAACAAGAAGACCCCAAGGACGTGAACCAAGTCATTTACATCTTAATGATATTACACAAAGGCCAACCTGATGATACTCATAAGCTACACCAATAAACGCTTGCATATTTATCAACTATATATGTCTATAATTTGCTCGTAGTATTTCTCTGTTGACGATTTGAAATATCCCCAAGAATTAATAATTAAGAAGAATTCGTCATTAAAAATTTAATCTATGACGTTAACATTAATAACAAAGGCGTTTGTTGATGTTGCCTAGTATGTGTTCCTGTAAGCGAGTCCGTTTTATTAAAAATCAAAGGCCAACTGCGTACCTAATGTGTTTATCCTCATTGCCCATTTCTTCGGGAAACATTTCCAGATAGGTGGAGGATAATGTAGTCCTCCTATTGATATACTAATCGGTTCCAGTGATAAAACCATAATTAAAGTCTTCTTGTTTAATGTGAGATTTAATCATGATTTATGAGAAGCTACAGAAATAATATTTTGGTCAATCCTTGTTGAAAAGAGCGATGTTCTCAACCTGTGAGACAAAACTCAGTGTGCTTATTATCCTCTCCAGTCCCTGGTTTGTCTTCTAGATTCCATTTTTGTAATAAGATCCATCTCTCTAGTGTGCCATCCAAAACAACCACATTTGCAAGATGTATAATTCCAGTTATTGGATGAATAAACAGATAGAGACCGATCGAACACATGCCTTCGTATACCAGTTCAGTAGACGCTTGTGCAGAACCCCATAGTATCACACAATATTCTACTGATGTAGGAAAAACAAAGACTCCAGTCTTCTTTTTGAAGCGAACTGCGCGTAACATAGTATTTATAGATGCCACTTATTGATTTTGGGTTATGTACAGGGCAATAACCACTCTGTTCATCGCTGTAGTAAAATACATTGGGGTTTTGTGCTGTTTCTCGGTATCTCGAACGAACAATAAGGTCATTTATCCCTGTCTCCCACCAAAATCAGGGCCAAGGACGAATATAAACCCAAGACGATCCGTCATTCATTTACAGTCAGCTCTCTTTTAGAGTGGTCTTTGATCCAGCCTGAATAGCTAGTATGCTCCGAAGTGCGACAAGAAGTCCATTTGCAGACTCCTACAGCTTTGCACTGATAGATATATGATCACCGAGTTGTCTTCATCTATGCGGAAGAGTCACTTTGAGCCTATATATAAGCATCTGAACTTTGCATTTAAACGCTAGACAGAAGATAGCTAAGGCTTCTCTCATAGGTGGACTGTTGAAGCGAAAGACATAGCAAACCTCTTAGTCGAGGCAATAGGGTAACATTGAACATCATCCTTCCGTGAGAAATAAATTACCCCTATCAAGGTGAAGACCTTTGCTTACTAAGTTTAAGGTATGACTCTTCAAGAGCGATTCTTGCTCAGAGAGTCAGAAAGAAATGAGAACTGGACTAATCATGGATATCTAGCCTGCCCTCTGACTGATTTTAGAAAGACATATTCGGCTACAAAGGTACCCTGTAATAGACTCACGTATGGCAATAGTTGTCCCATCAGAATTGGATCACTAGCTTGACCTTGCTAGATCAATCATGCGGAACTTCTAAGACTAGATATCGCCCGGATCTGTATAAGTTGTTCCATTAGAGTTTACAAAAAAGCAATCAGATTGTTTGTATGAGGAAAAGAACCGTATTATTCTATGAGCTCCTGGGAATTTTGCTCTTCTTTGCCACTAAATCATATAGTGAGGATTTTTAACATGAACATTATAAATACTGCTCGACGAGTAGGGATGGCGACAGTGAGATCTGCAATAAATTATTAATCATTGATAATATGACTTTTAAAGCTTCGTGACATTTAATATCGATTATTTTGGTCAAATTCTTTTGTGATATTAATTTTTTTTGATTTCTTGAAGCAATAAGACTCGAGCAAAATAACGGAACATCTTTCGCGCAAAAAGCATCTGATACTACCAAGTGAGTCGTCTATTAACGTCAATGCGTTGGTGGCCTATACAAGGAAACGTGCAACGGTGAACAATTGATATAAATGACGTCACTATGTACATGTAGGTAAAGTCTCCCGCGTAAAGAACTAAAGGCGGAGTTGTCAGAAACGAGGACTCAACAGGTCTGGAGTCAAAGAACCTTTGTGGCTAAAAGGCTAACAAAGTAGCGCCCAATCGGAGCGAGAACTAAATGACAACCGAATATCATCCTTGAATATGCCCCTAGCATAACTTCAATCCAAACTAGTGACGTAAAAAATAAATAGGAGACGAATAACCTGGAACCGCATTTCAGTTGCATACACTGAACTTGCTTCCTTGAACTCGCGAACGGTGTTTTGTAAGAGTGACTGTATTCAACGGTATGTAGACTGAATCAGAGTACGTCTAAATTGTGCTCTGGGAAGCGGTTACGACATACTGGTCTACGGACTGAGAACTATAAAAGAGAAATAACTCGACATGATCTAGGTTAAGGCCTCACTTCATAATTGTCAGGCATCGCATGCCACGAAAAATCGATTCTCGATGTTCTAGCCATAACTGTTTACCGAAGCGAGCTCTTCTACTTCGTCAAAAGTGACCAATCCAAAGTTCCCTGAGTACGTAAAGTGCAATCGCCAACGCAGTGCAGTCCAGCTTCCTGATGCTCTCGTCAGAACGCCGGATATCAAATCCTCGACTTCGACTGGTCCCGGACACCAAGCGGACCGAAAATCAAGATGAATTGCTCTGAAGTGTCTATCGAGCACGACGCACTTCTAAGCATCCTGGATGCTTTTCACGAATGTACTACCGCCGTACCCTCGACCTCTGAGGTCGTCGAGCGACCAGATCAGAGTAATACCGTGGAAGAGTCATCGCCGACGCCAACTGTCTAAGCATCCTGATGCTGTTTTCAAAAACTGACGCCGGACCAGTCGACTCGGGCCGTCGAGGACCGTCACAGCTAAGTATCTGAGAGAGACGATCGCCCCACGCAAGCTCGTCTGAGCTTCCTGATTAGTTATAGAAGCGGCGCGATGATCACACATCGAGGCCGACCTCTTAGGCCAAAACGTAAAGTGTCTGCCATTCAAACCCGCTAGGGCAAAGAGTCGGCCAACATCTCCTCGAAGGTTACTGATGGGTAAAGAGAAGGGTGAGTCATTCTACAGTCGGGACGAATGAACTTGGTTCGCGAAGAGGGAAAGTCCATACACCGCCGATAACATATATCCCTTGCAGACGTCGATTTCATCGCAATGGCTGTGAAAGTTGGCATTCGAGGTATCTTCATTCGCAGCGTGAATACGGCACATCAAGACGCCGGTTCTCACGATGGGTAAATGAGCAGATTTGAGAGACTGCTAATAAAGAGAGATGGGGAATCATCCGATAACACAACATAACGAGGAAAGCACCTTGTAGAGATGCGAAGGAGCACATATCAAAAACAAGCAGGAAAAGCAAGCTCTTTCTTGCTTCAATATCTCCGGACTGTTTCGAAATAGTAGCGACCTGCGAGTGTGCGCCTGCAGACTTTATTTGTGTACTCTGAGAGGACCTGGACGCGAAGCACGTGATTAGGCGATCCTGTGCCTTAACATCAAGGGATTGTATCTCGAGAGAGCTATTCCACCAAGAGGGGTGAAAATCCAGCCAGGCTGCCCATCTCCTTGCTGTTCACTGACGAAAGACTCAACAGGAGATGGCACGAGCATCTTATGTTTCTTGTCATGCAACATTGCAGACAGTCAAAGACGACCAAACTCCTTGTATTCTTGGCCGAGGAAGCTTAATCCCGTTGAAAGTCCACTGAAACATGGAATTAATGTAACATACATTATGTTTCCTCTGATATTATTATATCTGGCGATACATTGAATCTGAACCCAGGCCCAATATTTAAATTCCCTGTAGGAAACTTGTGAAGATAAAAACCAATGATAAAATCAAACCAAACAAACTGTTAAGAATGGAAAGCAGGACAGGATAAGCAGGGAGAGAGAAAGAGAGATGGGGAAGGAGAAAGATGGTCTGGAGGATACAAAGAGATAGAGAAAGGAGAGTAAAGAGATTTGAGGGGAAAAGGATGAGAAAGGGAAGGGGAAACGATAGAGAGATGAAGAAAGGAGACAATGTAGTTCAGAAAAATAGAGATGTAGACGAAAGAAAGGATAAGAGGGAGGGGAATGGAGATTGAAGATAGAGATGGAGGAAAGAAGAAAGGGAGATGGGGAGAAAGAGATGAAGAATTAAGTGAACAGAGAGAGAGAGAGAGATAGAGAGAGAGGGAGGGAATTGAGAGAAAGGAAGCATGAGAGTATAGAGCTATAAGTTGCAATAAATCTTCTTCTACGTTACTAATACCGCATGAACATGACCTAGGCATATAGAAGTGATTTGAGGTCAACAAGTGATAACGTGTTAAAAATGAGGCCGATTTATTTCATGGAACTTCTCGGGGTTTGTAAGTCATGGGCATGTCACATACTTATATACCTACTTGTTCACCACATAAAAGAGGAAAAAGGGTTGGTATATTATTTCAAATCCTTGCAAAAGGCCTTAAAATCAAATTAACAGATGCAACGCCCGTGTGATAATGTATAGGGAGACTGGGGTAATTATTATTATTTTTCACATTTCCTATTACTACCATTAAATGAAAAGTTCAATAATATTCTAATTATGTAAAAATACAGCAAGTCTATATACCTATAATATACAAAGGAAAGTATAAACCTGTGACTTCTCATCTGCATATTAATTACCATTATGTTAACAACTTTGTGGGGGCCATAATTACCCCAATGGTTGGGGTATTTATTACCCCTATTGTAATGACTGTATGAATTTTGGATAATGAAGGAATCTGACCAGAAATATATGATGGTACACTGATGCGGTGATTTGCAAAGGGGATGATATTTGGATTGGGATAGACAATGTGGTCTATGGAAAAAAGGGATGATGGATATTTAAAAGATATGTGCGACTGTTTTGTATAATATTAGATCGGGGATCTAAAAATTGTATAGATGGTTCATTGTTAATTTTGTAGGAGGTCTTTGAGTATTCCATGAGAATGGATTAGGAGGAGATGTATGAACCTTGGAAAAAGAATGAGTATGGGATTCTGAAGTACTTATAAATTTTGATCTGTTTAAAGTGGGGATGAGGTATATATAGCGGCCTTATTTTGGAATCAAAAGCGCGAGATAATTGGTATATAAATTTTAGGTATTTAATGGAAGGAGTAGGTGGATTAATAGGGAGGATGGATAGTATTCAAAGTTCAAAGACATGGGATATGGAGATTATGGCAAATATTGAGTTGAATAAAATCTTAATTTATTTGGGTAAGTAGGCAAGGAACGAAGTATTATTAATAATTGAGTGACATGAAAATGATTGGAGCAGATGATTGGGTGATGAGACACGAATAGGGGGATTAAGATTGAGCGGTTTGATGCATGATGGTTGATGATTATGGTGAAGGTGTTGATTTGGGTTGATGAGAATGTGTATAAGATGAGTGATTAACATTGAAATTCTATGAGCTGTGGCTAATTGATGAAAGTCAGCCTTAGTGATTAGGCAAAGATTAAGTACAAAGCGTGAAACTAGGAAAATATGTAGATGACATGAGTAAGTAAAAATGATAATAGTGTATTTATCAGTATTTAAAGTAGAAAAAAATTAAGGAGCTTACAATTCCATGAGTGGAAGGTTCAGATTACATCAAGGATGGAATGGATGATTGTTGAGGGGATGATTGACAAGGATATGTTAGTAACGAAGTTTTCAAATGCATTTATTGATAGGAGAATGATGGAAAAATGTGTTGGATTTGTGGATTAAAGAATAAGAACAGGACTGAAGAAGAGATTAATTGGGGTGCAACCGATGGGAGGATTATGTCACGCAAATTTGTAAAGATAGTAAAGGTGATGTCGGATGGAAATGAAAAATAATTGCTAAGCAATGTGGCACCCGGAGGGTATTGTTGATTAGGAGTGGGGATGAAGTGATATTTCACGATTTGAGGATGGGATATTGTTTGAATCTGTATCATATAGGTATCGATGAGATGGGTGTGATGTGTGTTTTTTTTTTTTGTATTTCTATATTTGATTTTATATGGACAGATCTAGTGGGATTGAACTGTTATTTAGGTATGAATATGGTGAGGTGGATGGATGGGGGTAGATTTAAAGTTCATAGATTACTGAGCGACTTTAGGGGGACAGGCATTGGGGAGTTGGTTTAAGTTGGCCGAGATGAGTGAATCGGACATAGTCTAAACAGATTAAACGTGAAGGAGAATCATAATGGTGGAGTTAAAGGATATACGATACAGATCGTATGGACGGTAGAAATGGACATAAATGTAATGATATTGAATTATGTTAAAGGTAGATCTGTTTTACCGACTGAATGGAGAATGTATTGGTTGAAAAAAAGGATTTGGATGAAGGGTTAGATTGCTTACAAGAATAATATGACATTGGAACTAATAAGGGCATTGGGAATTGTTGAAGACATGAAAAAAACAACGCCGACCCCCCCCAAATAAAGAGAAGAACCAATTATAAATGGACTGTTAATTATTCGGGTTTCAATTATACCTTCACCAGTCATTCCAGCATGGTCGGTCAAGCCAATGTGACGAACCGCCATGGATCTGAAGGCTGAAAAAAAATATTTACTCATTAATCCGGATTGTTACAGTTGCCAAAAGGATTTAAGGTATAAAGACCGTGTATGGGGCTGAAAAGACCCAAAACGGTCACTTTATGAACCAATAGCAGACGTCGGTCGTTCGGACATTGATTTACGCGGTCCTGTGTAGTCCCATGTGGCGCTAGATAGTCATGTCAGTTGCGTGCATGATTACAATGACAAGCTGCAGATTTAATTCAAGTTGGGGCAGTGTGCATTAACGCCAGAATGTACAGTACGTAGATTATTTATATCATGTAGCGAAACAGAATTTATAGATTCAATTGTATTAAGCAAACGTTGAGTTATATTACTGAATTAATTAATTGATTATTAAGGCAAAATCTAAATGCTTGAAAATATGTTTGAGCAATAATACGGAAGACCCCCTCCCCCTCCCCCCCCAGGTGCCGCCGAGCTCTGTACATACCAATTGTTTTGTGTATGTTTTTCTTTGTACGATTAGAACACCCCAGTTATGTACTTTTGAAACTGAAGAACATACCCAGATAACGAAAGAACAGGTGCGTGAAGCACTTTCATTTGAACCCTATGGGTTCCGACCGTCTTTCCAAACGTATGAGTAAGGAAGTATGGTCAATCGGCACGAAGTACACATTCAAAACACTTGACCGAAATGCATTTTACTTAAATTTTAATTATTTTTTTTTTAAAATATTATTATATTTTATTTTATTATATTTGTTTTTTTTTTTTTTTTTTTTTGGGGGGGGGGTTAAAAGGAATACAAATTATAAAAGACAGAACTGACCACCAAAAACATGCACTGTGCTTAGGACCTGTATTGACTACATATAAAAAGCAGTCTTGATAAACACAATTGTTTTAGATAAGGGCTGAATTCATGAAAATTAGCGCTAGTAATTTTATTTACATCATTATTAGTTTTACGAATGAATTGATAAAAAACTGGGCTGCACCAATTATTAATAATACTACAGCTATTCAGAAATCCGTAAGGAACCGGCCAGAGGTAGTGATATAATAATATCGAAATAATGTTATACTGCGTATACTTACAAAAAATCGAATTAAAATTTTGACCTACTTCAACAAAAGCCTCCAATGCCAACTCTTTATCATTTCTAATATCAATTTGAATTCGAGGCATGATGACTTGAAGGTAAGTCTGTGTAAAGAAAAAAATGGTACAGTCGGAAACATTTATTTTAGGTGTGAAATATTTCAAAATAATGTGTGTATGATTGGTTATCCGGGAAAGAGGGAGAGGGCCAAAAAGATTTCCTTGCTGATGGTGCTTGTTCTGTATATAGTTGCTTTCGTAAAAACGAAAGTATGCAAATGGATTTGTGCGACGAGGAACAATCGATGAGATTGATGCACTTCATGGCCATGTATGCGAAACCTGATACACAAAGGCATGGGCGGGCGTGCGATAAAAAGGATTTTTCTGGATTGTAGAAACTACGTCATGATTCAAAATTACAGACAACCGAAATGTGATGAACAAAATTGAGGTGAAAGTCTGATCTTCATTGCTTATAAAATACAACCAATAGCAGCCTTGTTAATCTCATACTATAAAAGGTTTCCAGTGTAATCTTATTTGGCCACAGACTGCAGTGCATTAAAGTTCCTGGTTCGGTGGGGAGGCTTTAGGGAGGGTCGATTGATTTTGCTGTAGAGCAAAATTATTTCTCAACCCAAAGAGAGGAGAGGAGAAAGCGAGAGAAGAGGAGAAGAAGTAAGTAAAGGTCAGATAAAGTGAAGGAAGGGGGGGGTTTATAAAATAATATCTCCATTCGTGATACATTTAATGAAATGCCATTGTTCGATTGTTTTTAGTTCGTTCGTTGGTACAAACCAATGCCTTCCCAATTGCCAAACTCTCTGTACTTTTCGAGATATCATTTGGAATCGAGGACATAATATTTATGAACACTAAATCTAAAGGGATTGCATCAGAACATGTGAGCTATTGAATAACTTTAATTAGTAGGGAGGGGGTAAGCATATACAAATGAGAAATATTGTGTTATTTGATTATGAAATGAATATCAATGAGGAAGGTGAATGAATTCAATTTATCATATGGACCGAAACCAAATTGAATTTTGACATTATAGGTGCCAAAAATGGACGGTCACAGGTAACAAAAAATTCAAGGAGGGACAGAAGTAGATTACCAGTATGTTGCAAGCCCTTTATATTTGTTAGAGGTGTTGCCCCTAATCCTAAATAAAAGGGGATGTTGCTTGTGGAGTCTTTTTTCTGTTTATTTTCTTTGCTTCTGCTGGTTGTGGTGTTTTTTTTTTTTTCATCTGGACAAAAATCACTGAGTGGTCGTACTGTGACCGTGATATAAACTGCCAGTCGAAACGCAAGAAATCATTAGATTCGCAGCCGCACGGCACAGCTAGAGGAAATGGCTTTCATCACGACCTAGTTTGCACCAGTGTATTGTAATCCCGGAGCATTCATCTATAGAGTTGGGAGAGCTTGAGTGAAGTATATGCAATTATCCTATTCTGAAACCAGTGCTTTATATTAGACTGATGATCGCATCATTGTAATTCAGACCTGTTCTACACGTTAGGGATTTCAACCAACAAAATCACACAAAACCACAAAAATCAGATTTATTCAAATCATGTGATAAATAATAAATAGGGGTTTTTTTTTTCTTTCTATTTGTTTATATTATATGATTATATTACAGTTAACACACTTTATTAAGTCAACATGACCCCAAATGAAATATGGACGCTAACACACTTTTCGGTCTTCTTTCTTTAATGACCATTCCGGTTCGCATGCGGAAAGCGTCTGGCCAGGAGAATCCGCCCGCGCAGCGTACTAATGTGCATAATATTAACGTGGGAAGCAATAGCGTGCACTGTTCAATAACCAAGCGCCCCCTTCAACGCAACCCTTTTCTGGCCACCTATCTGAATCATTGTAGTATTAATTATGAGACAGCATTTTATTAATATATCCGCTGAGCCTGCATGCAACACGCTTAGATCATCGATTATGGCTTGGGCTCTTTCTCGTGACCCGATCATTTGCTCCTGCACAATTGCTCCGGGCTTTATTCGTTAAGATATAGGGTAGGGTTAGGGTTGTCATAGGGATTTTATAGGGTTAGGGTTAGGTTTAGGGTAGTGGTTATGAAAGTGTACAGTCTGTTGAAGTTAGTCATTCGATTATGGTATGGAATTATAGCGATGC
Organism: Paracentrotus lividus; assembly: GCA_940671915.1. Classification (NCBI taxonomy): domain Eukaryota; kingdom Metazoa; phylum Echinodermata; class Echinoidea; order Camarodonta; family Echinidae; genus Paracentrotus; species Paracentrotus lividus. Next base: position 6,662,989 of record CALNVZ010000641.1, on the reverse strand, counting down.
ACATTGTCGCGGGACAAATCGTATGGATTCTCTTTCATCAAGACTGGAAAGTATTCTCCAATTCTCAATCGAGCATGGAAGCTAGCTAGGTTATATCACACGTAAGTACGCATGAGGACGTATTCCGATCTGGCCGGACTTTTCGCCTCCAACAGACCGGCTCCATTGGTTTGGCGTCGGTGTGGTTGGTTTTGTTAGTAATACATTTTAATTTGCGTGAGGAGAAAAAAGAGAAAAAAAAAACATTCATGAAGGTTAATATTGAACATTAAAACATTTTAATCATCTAACAAAACAAGCCTTGGAGTAAACCTGAAATTCCAAGCGTTATGTCTTGCTTGTGTTGCATTCAGTTATGTGTAGTTCCAGTTGTACGTATGCACTTTGAAAAACATACAGTGTTGGTTAGATGAACGAAGACACTTAAATCCACTAAATGTGGCGCGATAAATGATTTGTTAAGGCGACAGTGTCGGTGGACAAGACTGGACTATGGGGCGTTCGTTCATTTTAACCCCTTGTTCTAATTCTCCGGTCGATAAATAGCGAGAATCTGGTCTGAAATCTTCATTAAACAAGCCAGCAGATAAACGTTATATCTGCTAGATACAATTCCAGATATTTTGGGTGAAAAATCTTATTTGCTTAAATCCATGGTTGCGTACCGGTTTAAATGTGTTCTTGTTCTTTTATAATTCCTCGAATGTGAGAATTTTTCTCTTTAAGAGTGCAATTCTCATTCGAATTATATTCTATCTGGTGCTAGCATTGGTTTAAGTTCTAATGAGAATGGCACAGCATCAGGCAGTGGCGGACCAGGAGGGTAACAGGGGACGTGCACCCTAGCAATTTGAAAGACTACTTTTTAAGTGTTATGTGTTAAACATAGAAAACTTCACACCCCCCCACCGATTTTAAAATGATGATACCGCCACTGATGAGCGTAACAGAAAGCTGATGAAAATGATTTTAAAAATTACATGAGAGTACTGGGCTATATATAACGTTTTACATTGATTTATTTCAAAACGTAAACTGTACTTATAGGGGAGACGGGGAATTATGGCCCGGGTAATTAGACCCCATTTGTCTGTTAAGAGCTTAATAATTTTTTTGCTGTATTACAAACATGAATTAATTTTATCATACAGTCTACTAAACCTTCCTATCATCATATGGAATTAAGCCCATTTACTTTAAATTTGTGCTAAGGGAGCCTAAAAGTACTGGCGATCACAATGTTGTTCGTTGGAAAGAGGCAAAGTGCTGCTTTTATTTGGGAGTGTGATATCTTACATATAAAGTCTTTAAGATTCAACTTTATTGAAAAGAGAACAATGGACTACAACACAATACAGAAAAGCTTCCACCCTGAATATCTTCAATAGTACTATACATTGTAGAGCTGTAAAGAGGGATAAATTGAACGTCACTAGGGTGGGTAATTAGGCCCCAATGACATACGACAGTCATAAGCGAGAATAGGGGCACATTAATGTAGATTATGTACTTTTAATTTAGTTGCTATGACTGAAAAATTTCAACATTTGGGCCCAAACCCAAGTATTGACTAAAATATTGTTAGTGGTTGAAGAGTAGTATTAATACCAACAACATTTATTATACATACCAAATTGATTAGCGATATATTCTTTGAATCATACAGTCTGAAAAAATGAGCAAAGAAAATGGGTGATACCATCATAAAAAGTGCATACAACTCGACCGTGATCCTGCGGTCGCAATTACTCCAGTGTGATTTCTATCCTTCGTGGTTTATGCAGGTTTAGAGCTTGGACCAATCCGAGCATTGAAAAGTAACGGTATTAGGGACGAACCATCCGGGGCTTACTATGAGGCCTCAGATGGTAGAGCGCTGACATATGAAAGTAACCAGAAGCCTTCTGGTCGAATCCCGATGGTACCTCATATTCTTTTGTCAATTTTTTCATATTATATAA